>OY986040.1:105268844-105868844 GCA_963920215.1 Nineta flava | reverse complement strand
TTTTTTTTTTTGAAAGGGTATACTCATTCATAATGGGAAAATAAAAAAAATTTTTTAAAAACCGACTTCAAAAAAATTTTTACAAAAAAAAAACCGACCCCAAAAAAAAAAATTTTTACAAAAAAAAAACAAAATGCTTGTAAAAAAAAATGAAAATCTGTTATAAAAAAATGCACTAAAAATTACAAAAAAAAAAAAAAAAAAAACTGGTAAAAAAAATGTGTTATAAAAAAATTCACTAAAAATTAGTTGGTCGTTTAGTAGGTCTACCCATATTTAGACAAATAAAATCAGTTATAGAACTTCAAAGTGTCACTAAAAAGCGAGAAATAAAACCTATTTTGACAAAATGGAAACCCGACTTAACAAAAGATGCACTAAAAAGTAAAAAAATAATTGCATATTCTTGTGCCAATTTTAGTTCACCAAAGCAAAAATTTTTAAATATATATGTACAATTATTGTTATTTTTGGAGGCGGTGTCGACATAGAGAAATTCACATAACTTTTGGACACCGCCTCCAAAAATAACAATAATTGTACATATATATTTAAAAATTTTTGCTTTGGTGAACTAAAATTGGCACAAGAATATGCAATTATTTTTTTACTTTTTAGTGCATCTTTTGTTAAGTCGGGTTTCCATTTTGTCAAAATAGGTTTTATTACTAGATAGATACATATAAATAAAACCTATATTGACAAAATGGAAACCCGACTTCAAAAATCAAATATTCTATAACAAAAATGCACTAAAAAGTAAAAAAATAATTGCATAGTCTTGTGCCAATTTTAGTTCACCTAAGCAAAAATTTTTTAAATATATATGTACAATTATTGTTATTTTTGAAGACGGTGTCAGCATAGAGAAATTCACATAACTTTTGGACACCGCCTCCAAAAGACACCGCCTCACCAGAATGCGATTTGGTGACAATGGGACCTACCTGAAATCAAACCCTTTAAAACAAAAATTCAAAATCGGTTCATAAATGACGGAGTTCTGAGGTTAACGGAGTTCTGAGATAAACATAAAATAAAAAAAATTCAGAGGAATTGAGAACCATCCTCCTTTTTGAAGTCGGGCTAATAAACTATACAAATTAAATGAGATAGATAGAGACAAGATGAGAAATGATTGAATTTTTATGACTAGCGTCATAAAATAATATTATGTTCCATAATTTTGGTTGCACGCCTGTAGAGAAAATATTTTGTAGGCGGAGTTCAATGTTGCTGCAACAATGTTCTGCGTTTATTCCATACTTTAAACTCGACCTGTCGCACTACCGTGCTCCTAGATAAACAAACAAGGGGAAAAAATATACCTGTATACTTCCCGGTCATTTTTTTTTTTTTAATTTCAGGACTTTCGTAATATATTTTATTTGATATCAAAGCAAATCTGTTACGACAAATACTGGGTATGAAAAATCAAACAAATGAAGGGTGAAAATCGAACCCACGACCTCTGTAATTCTAGATCAGCACTCTGCCTCTATCTAAGATGTTTTGGTAGTGGAATGCATATGATCTCTCACTATCTTGATGTCAATGAATTATTAATTTTTTTATTTACTATTTACATATTTTTAATTTTTTTTTGTACTAGCGTCTATTTATCTATTGTTAGTATGATTGCTTTTCAGTTATGTTATACCAACGGAAGTGATTAGCGTTTACTTACTTTCTTTGGTTATTTTTATCACATATGCTCGATATAAATTATAAATAATGTTTTTTATTAAATATAAACTTATGAAGTTCATTCAGATCATTATTACCAAAAACGAAATCAAAATTTCCTTGAAGAAATATTCATTCAGGTGCTTTGTTTAAAATGAGCATTCTGTACAAATCTCAAAATATGAAAATGATATGATTTATATTATTCAAAATTTCGACGTTGTCCACTTGTTATTGTATCTAGAGCACGGAAGTGCGCAAGGCCGACTTTAAGGGGCTTTTGGTTTAATATTAATATTAGAATTAAAATTAATATTAATTTTATGTAATATATTTTTTAAGTGTGTAAAATGAACTCGAATAATAAACTTAATTTAAATTTTTTTACAGAACAATAATTTAATATACGCGTGTGTATTAAATTGAATAAGCCTATAAAAAATATATGTCATGTTAATACATATAAAGTGTTATATCTTCCTCTTACATATAAAAATTAAATAATATGTTGCATCTGTAAAAAACATTTACTACAAGAATAATCAAAATTGTGAGACTGGTTTAGGTCTGTTCATTTTTTATGAACGAGAGTGTATATGCGAGAATAAATATGTAAGCTTATTACATTGTTTATATTTTTAGAAAAAATAAAATACAATATGGATTTCATATTTTTCCGAACATAAAACAATATTTACATAGATTCGATATGAAGTTGGTTAACAAAACACAATTTAAAAAAAAAATTGATTCCCAGTAAAAAATAAAAAACAAATCTTTTTTTGAAATGTGTGTTACTATTTTATTCATTTCTTTTACTTTTCGGATAAACAAAAAGGGAAAAATTTTATCTCTAAAAAATAAATGTGTACAATTTTCTAAATAAAATATTACATAAAAATCGTTTTCGATGAAACGTGAATAAACTAACTGGACACATGTCCGAATCAAATATGAGTGTTACATGTTTTTATATAAGAACAATGAATGCATATTTATGCAGTGAATATCAATACCACTGACCTCTATATAACTGGACAGAATATCCCATGTTACGCTATTAGCCTGAATTGAAGCGCTCCTAAACTAAGCAGGGTACTAATACTTGCTTCAACGCGCTTGCGCGGCATGTGTGTTAATGTATGTATGGCTGTCACATGTATTTATTGCATACATAAAGTTGTTAGTCACGCAAGCGCACTGAACAAAATTTAGTACCTTGGATAGTTAAGGCAGTAATTTATGAAATTATTTTGTTTTTTTTGCAGCTCTAAACTCTGTGGTATAGTTTTCCTGAATGAATTTCATAACAGCCTGTATATACATATATATTTTAACATATTTTACATATAAATGTTACATAGTTGTTGTTATTATAGATAGATAAAGAGAACGATACAAAGACTACAGAGAAACAATAAGATTAAAGGAAATAACAATAAGAACACAATAAAATAACAATTTCTATGTGAATGAAATGTGTAACGATCTTTTCTCGACTGAGCTGAAGGTACGACCAACGAGTACATTGTATTTATTTTATTTGCAATTGTGTTCTGCTCAGTTACAATTGCTAAATACATACATTTGTATTATTATATTTACATATAGAATAAGGAAAATAGAGTAAATACGACTCTTATATCTATAGATGAAAGTGTACACGTCCAATATTGTAAGCTAGACAAAGGTAAAAGTTTCAATATTGATACTGATAGTTAGCATGTATTTAACATATGAAGTATTAAAAAATTGGGATATAAGATTGTGTATATAATATCTTCGTATAAAATACGGACTAAAGTCAGTTTTGTAAATCTCGCAACTTGTGAGCGTATAATATAATAAAATATATAATGTTTAAGTTGTAATAACTTAAATGTGTAAATTCAAATTTAAATGTACTATGGGCCACAAAAGTTGCGCTTATGTAGTTGATTTGTGCCGAATTAATTCAATTTTGGGGAAAATGTTTCGAATAAAAGTGATTTTTCGAAAACCGAATAAGGTTTTTAATAACATTTATAAAATTTACGTGTACGTTAGTAAGGATTATCTGACGAGACGTACCAATTTTCATTATTACCACGTTCTTAGTTTTCAAAATATTAACACCTATAAATCCAAAAAATAAGGATTACTGACTCATCAATATTGTAAAGTACAAATGGCGTCAAAAGTCGAGCTATCATTTGCAAATTTTTTAATTGATGGTTTCAAGTTAGTATGCTCTGATTGGCATCCCCCCCCCCCCACACACACACACATTACACATTAAAAAGGTATCAAATTTGGTTTGCGAGATTTCGTGCACGAAAAAATGTCTCCGGCTCACGAACGTACACACACACAAACACAGCGTCTGAAAATGATGAAATATGGAATTATGTTGAAAATAATGATTACGATTTTCGAACCAATTACTAAAAATTCCCTCCGTATACTGGGAAATAACAATAATCAATTAATAAATATATTTTCGTATTTTTCATGCACTCAAATGACTGTTATACACTTTCAAATGTATGATCTATAAACAGTGTAAGATAGCTAAAAAAACCAAAACATCAGATGGTTGGTTTTATATCTACTTTGCATGCTCAAAACTCTTTTATTCACATTTTTCGAGTTCTAGTTCTTGAGTACTAGTTTTTATTTTGTAAATACTTTGTATATCATTTCATTTACCTTCTAAAATGGAAATATTTGTTTACAGAAGTTATTGTAATCGATAAATAACAGCGACATTCATAAATCAAATATCAGCATTTTACCCTTATCTAGAGCACGGTAGTGTGACAGGCCGAGTTTAAGGGGCATTTGGCCTTCTCATTTACAGTGCTATTACTTATCTAATATAGTTCAATCAATTTGTGGGCCAGTATACCGTACGTTTAGTTTACATCTTCGCATAGTAGATCTCCCACGAGTATGAGAGAGTACTTATGTATACATTAAGAAATGTGTTTGATAAACAAGCATATTTTTCAAAACAAAGAATAATATTCATAATTGCTCGAGTGGTTGGTGATTGTCTACCTTCAAATGCCACAATAAATAAATTGACACATACCTGTGCGGAATGTCCAGAAAAGTACCATAACAATTTGCACTTTTTCTTCTTTTGTATAATAATAACCCATTGTTGTAATAATACCAATAAATAAAATACACAAACACGTATTTTCCAAAAGCATTCACATAGTAATGATTGCATATTATCAAATCAATTAATAATATTTGTATTCAACAAAAAATCCCCACTCTCTAAAATTTATACAGGCACATACAACACACAACAGTAACAAAACAAACCTATAAGACCTCCTTCTCATACATATTGCTGAATGTATACATATGTACTATCTCATACTCGTGGGAGATCTGCTATGCGAAGATGTAAACTAAACGTACGGTATACTATATATATATATATATATATATATATATATATATATATATATATATATATATATATATATATGAAAATAGTCAAAACTAATAAAGTATTGCTTTTAAAACAACGAAACTTTAACTTAACTTTTCACATTTTTCACGTTTTGAGGTTAAGCTATGTGCTAATAAAAGTGTAAACAAGTGGAACCAGGAGGAAGTGTGCTCTATATATATCTAATATGCAAAAACCAGAATCCTTGTTGCATTTTCTTTTGGTATGCTCCATTTATAACGCACTGAAGGAACATCACATTGGCGAATTTCGAAATATGAAAATGAACAATGAACAGAACTATATACAGTTATTTAATCAAATGGACAATAAAAAAATGAAATCAATATATTACTTTACTAGCGCGGCCCTAAAAATTAGAAATTTTATTATCAATGAATAGTGCAGAAGTTCTATAATATAAATTTCATTGACGATTGAACACTCAACAGTTATTAATTCAATATCAATAGCATACTTTTTTAAATTAAATATCATATTGTAATATATACATTAGTGATGTAACGAATATTCGCATTCGCATTCGCGAATATTTTTTGACATTCGCATTCGTATTCGCAAGAAACGATGCGAATGTTTGGCGAATGTATTTTACTAACAAAAAGCAAATTATAAATGGATTGATATGGAATGATATGGAATGATAATTCAACTGATAAAATTTATTAAATTTCAAATTTTGCCCCAATTCCTAGAACAATTATTTGTATTGTATAAATACGTATTTCGACTACAAGGCATTCATCATCAGTATGAATTAGCTAATCGTGACTATCTCTGGGATATGGAGTCAGAGATATGGGGCTCGTTGCTAATTTGGTGCGTGTCTCACACGCGGTAATTCATACTGATGATGACTACCTTGTAGTCGAAATACTATTTATAAAATACAAATAATTGTTCTAGGAATTGGGGCAAAATTTGAAATTTAATTTCAAAAAACCTAGAATTCTCCTTGATTATTTTTATAATGTTTATTATGATAAGATTTATATTTTTTTATTTACTTATAATTGAACTAGAAAATGAGGTGATTTTTGGTTATTTCGTGATTTTGCATAGCACTAGTGGTCTTTCCTTTGCGAGAGTATTTTTACACACAACTTGTATTTTACATTTTCAGGTCATAAATTGTGAAATAAGTCCAAACTTCGCTAACATGTGCTTTACAGCTGTTAATATATCACTTTGTCACTTTTGAATAACAGTTAAATTTGACAAATGCAATAATACTAAACTAATCTCAAATCAAAAGAAAACAAATCGAATGAACTTGTGTTGTGTGACTAAATTCGTTCATTCAACCTGTATCGGCTGTCTAACATTTTGCGCGCGCTTTATTTGAAAATCAACATTCGCATTCGCGAATATTGGAGATAAATATTCGCATTCGCGAATGTGAAAATTCCAACATTCGTTACATCACTAATATACATATATTCTAATATAAAAATATATATTTATTAATTAAATAATTTTAAAATGTAAATTATCACATTGAATCCATGTAAAGCTTAATTGCAAATACATTATTTATCTATCTATCTATCTAACTTATCACATTTAAAATTTGTAAAGACAATAGAACGTTAGGATTCAAATCATAGACTTCCGTTTATTCGAGATTTGATAATTTAATTACATAACTTTTAATAATATGGGCGTGTAAAGAATTAATTTGCACTAAATAAAAACTATTCACTGTACCTAGCAACGATGTAGTATATTTATATATATATGTATAAGGCACAAACCAATTCTAAAATTTTGTATAATGAACGGTACTTTTGTGGCCGTGTGTACTACTGTTTATAAATTAATTACAACTCTTGTGAACTGATTATGTTCTGAATTTAAATACAAGTCAGATCTAATACAATTATTTAGAAATTTTAAACAAGAAGAAATGTTCACAATTTCGATTAATCAATTTATATTATAATTTTTAAGTAATTAAAAAAAGAAAAAAAAGAAGATAAATTTAAAACTTAGACAACGGGGATTATTTTTTGACACATTATATAACTAAAATTAATATTTATATCTTATATAATAATAATAAATTATTTTGACAGTAAAAAGAATTAAAATAATTGATGCCACATAATAATATATTATTTATTGTAATCGATAACAAAACTATAAATATACACAATTTTATTAATCGTTTCAACACACTTTATTACAAAATTATCAGTACGTTATTTACACAGTATTAATGTATGTTTGTGAATATGCAGACTGTTAATAGGTGCGCGTTATCTCATTATCAGTCATTTATCATAGACCCTTAGTTAACAGCATTTAATATTTTACAGAATGACCAAACATATTTGTTTTATATCAATTCTAGTCCTACAAATCCCAAATTTGTCTATATAAACAGAATCCTAGGGGTCGATTCCGACCTGCAAGGGGTCCATACACTTAACTACATCCAAAGTAAGGAGCTCTGTTAGCTGAAAAAATTCGTTTGAAATTGATGAATTGTAAAATTTCAATATAAAGAAGAAAGTCTACGAAAAAAGTCTTGGTATACAGTAAAAAAAGTTTATGAACCTCTGATATAGACTGATAACACATGTGCGTAATATGATTGAAATTTTTAGCAGGGTTTTGTGATAGAAAATTGATCAAGATATATTTATAAAGAATTTAAATCCTATTCAAAATTTGTCAATTGCCAATTTAGCTACAATGGACAATTCCAAAACTATCCTTTATTTGAGATTATTTTGTCTACAAAAGATATCTATATAATAATATCCTTAATTTTCATGCTAGAAAAGTTCAATTACGTAAATTATTAGTTGCTTCGCTTTTAGGTGCTAAACTTTTTTTTAAAAGTAGTAGATCTAAGGATGACGTTAATTTTGACTTTAGTTTTAGATTTGTTTTACTTGTAACTTTTTCATTGCAAAAGTACAACAACAAAAAGTTTAAAAAATAAAAGTTACAAATGTCGTAGATATTATTTTTTACAAAAAAACTATTCACAAAAATACGGGAGTTATGATATAATAAAAAATAAAATACCTGCCTATAAAAAATAAGATTGTGTACTCTTGAAACACTCAGTACTGATATTGAGTTGTTATTCAATATCTTTATTTACTTACAAATAGATAAATATATATAGATATATACATATACACGTTATCAAATTGGAATATTGATATTGTATTCCGATATTATTATATTGTTTTTATACCCAGTATTATATAAATATACAGGGTATATTAAGTTTAGTTCCGACACTTGAAAATATTGGTCGCAGAAAAAAACTTTTGTTATAGGTGTGCATAAAATGACCTAATTAGTCTATTTCTGCATGTCCGTCCGTCCGTCTGTCTGTGGACACAATAACTCAAGAACAAAAAAAGATAACGAGCTTTTTTGTGTGTGTTCTTCTTTTTTTAAATAAACAACTTTTGTTTGAAAAAATATTTTATAAACTCAATAGTTTTCTCATAATTTGAGATTAAATGTTCCTCGGAAAGCAAATTGTTAACAATTCGAATACGCAAACTTGTTAACAATTCAATCATTGATATAATCCTCAGTATACACTGGGTATTCAAACAATTAACTCAGTTAGTTACGTTACTTGTTATTTTATATATTACGTCTATATAGGATCTGGTTTTCGGAGCCGAAACTGGATAACGAGTATTCAACCAATATTTTGAGATTTCCTTATACCAAAAATATCATTTTTAACGATTGGCTTATGTATATATGTATGTATGTGTATATGTATGGATTTGTAGTATGCGTATAATTATGTGGATCTGAATGCGTAGAAATATGTGTCAGTGCCAAAAATGTCTTGGATTTTTAGAATTAAATATCTTGGAAACTATTAAATATATGTTGAAACTTAGTACGAACCGTCAGATGGTGGGTCTCCGCTTCGTTTTTGGTTTTTCGGTTTCTGATATACGAGTACAGAGGCCTAAAAATCGTCTCTGTAAAATATAGTATAATATAAAAGCCTTTCTATGCTTAAACTTGGTCAAACTCACCACCAAACTCACATATGATATATGGAGAAGAAAAAATATTACAATAATTCGATTTCATAAATAGGTTTTGTATCAGTATAATGCTTCGTAAAGACTACGACATAAGTTGCGACTCAAACGTCAGACATAAATTTCTATATAATTCACATTAAAGATTTTTGGTGTCTGGTGTCACTAATATGGTTCAGGTTGGTACACTTTTTTTGAACGGGAGTGTACAATGAGTATCGGTTCACGGTAATATGTAAACAAATTATTTTTAACAAAATTAAACTGAATTTTGTAATGATTAAAAAAAAGCATATTTCCAAGAATTCATTGTTAAAAAGTTACCCACCCTACCAACAACAAAAAATCTATAAATTTTATATTAATAATCATCATGTATTCTTGTTTCTCTTACTTAATACTCATATCTCACTTTACAACAGATAATAAATATTTATTTCAATGACAATCAATAGGAATAAAAAACTCTTGCATGATTCCATCACTTTACCTCTATGCATATCAAAAACTCAAAACGTACCTTAATAGGGCCTACAAACGAGGAACATATTGCAGCAACATTATGCAGCAACATATTATGTTGTTATGTTACTCATATTTTGATGGCCAAATATTATTAATTTAAACAAAAAAATTTAGAGGGAATAAATTAGGCCACTTAAAAAATATTATTTTCAAATTTGTGGACTGGTTGTAAGATATAGCGCAAAACCTGCAAAAAACACGGCGTTCGTTTTAATGACTTATTCATTGAACATGTTAACAGTTTTCTATTGACGGTGCCAACGGAATTTTCTTATTGACGATGACAACGAAACACCGGTATCCAAGCGTAAGTCTTATGTGCATTTTTTAATTATATTTTTTAATAAAAATTTTTTTATATACTTTTTTGATTTGAGTATAATGGTATATGACTCCTGAGAATTTTCGAGACTCTCTAAATGAGTAGGCGACTAGATTCAAAGTGCAGCTGATATGGGTGCCGGTAGAACGAGCGAAGTGTCTCTTTTGCGAACTGCAAGTTACTCCTGAAGGAAACTATAGTAGGCAAAGTAGCGGCGAGAGGAACGTCCTTGGGATACTAACAGGCAGATTTAGCCATTGGGTCATAGTGCAACTCATTCCATCACAGGACACTGGCTGGGCGGCAGAAATGCAGTACGTCAAGGACTGCCAGAGCATCACTGTGAGGAGAAGGAAGAAACTCAACTTGTGCGCCACTGCCCGACTCTTATGAAAAGACTCAGCCTTCTGGATCAACCATTCCATGACGATCTCTCTGAGCTAAAGTCTACCGGCAGCAATGCTCTATTTCTGTACCTAAACGGCTCCAAATGGTTTAACGAGTGGCAAGGTTCGGTCAGCCCCATTTCTAAGGACTCCTAGAATTCTGAAACTGTAAATTCAATTTTATCGAGGAATAAGTTTAAGTAGGAAATCCTAAATGCAGAAAATTGTTTTGCTCTTAACACATCCAACATTTGAACCATAAACAGTACTTGTACCTTGTTATAAAGTATATGTATGGAGGTAAAATATTAATAATTACTTGGCGTGATATTAAAAATAAAATACTTCAAAACTCTTTTAAAATAAATATATTTAAAAACTCGGCCTTACGCACTACCGTGCTCTAGATACAAAAAAAATCAAATGTTTAATATTCCAACAAGAAATAATTATTTATTTATGTATTAATGAATGATATTGATTAATAATTACGTATTATTACATGAAAAACCAAATGAATGCTTTCGGTTGATAAATGAAAAATAAATATATACAAAAATTTAGCACAGTGATGATCTCTTATAAGATAATTAAAACTTCTTTATATTCACTTTACAATTTAAAATAATTTAAATAAATTAAATTAATTGAACATATT
This sequence comes from Nineta flava, assembly GCA_963920215.1. Taxonomy (NCBI): domain Eukaryota; kingdom Metazoa; phylum Arthropoda; class Insecta; order Neuroptera; family Chrysopidae; genus Nineta; species Nineta flava. The sequence goes on along the minus strand of OY986040.1, from coordinate 105,857,764 downwards.
TTATTTATATATTTCATTTATTAATTTTAATAAAAATAATAAGTTCATCTGCGAGTTTATTGTTTATTTATAATAGCTTGTATAATTTTAGTGTTGCCGCGAGTGACAATAATTATGACAAGACGAAAGTTAAGACTTTTTATCCCCAGTAAGCTTGAAATAAGATGAGAAACATATTCTCGACATTCGAGAAATACATAAAAATATAAATAATTTGGACAAAGTTAATTAAATTATGCGATTCTCTATAAAAGTACTTTTTCCCAACGAATTATCATTCATGTCGCAAGGTCAACCTGGTTTATTGACAAAAACTGAAAATAGATAAACCTTCTGGTAGGGGTGCATACCGATCACTGCAGACTCAAGAGAGAATATTCTCTCATGAGGTTGGAGGACAGTACGATCTGTCCGATCTCTCACCTTCTGCCAGAATGTCCTTACAGAGACAGAATTCGGTACCTAGCCTTTGGCTCAACCGAAGTGAGAGAATCTACTAAAGTGAATCTCTATCCTGTCACTCGCAAAGATGATGGGTAGGTTCGAGTACGCTTACAAGGCTAGAGGAAACGGACAAAGCATGGTAGAAGATAGAAAAAGTTGGGAGGATGGGTTCTTGAGGGGTCGGTAAAAAAGGTCTAGAAAGGCCTACTTGCTAGGTTTCGGCTTCCCGCCTACTGCTACTACTACATCATTCATGAGATATCGCGATTTCAAAAATTGGAAAAGTCATATTCTTCATAAGATGTTACTCTTTTCCACAACACTTTCGAGTATATTCTATGCGGTTTTCCCTATAGACATAATCCACGATCTATTATGATAACATACATAGATTGTAGAGGCTGCCCTAGACGGGCTACACTTCGACCATAAGGTCCATTGTTATGCCTAAGGATGTGAGTGGAGTGGAAGGAATTTTTGTGTATAGACTAGGAATTGGCAGAAATGCGGCTGCAGCCGACTATGATAGGAACTATGCCGAAATTCATCTGGAGTTCGTGAAAGAAACTGCAGAAAACCTTCTCAAGCATAGCCGGTTACTTCGTTCTTGTCCATACGCCGACAGTTTAGTCAATTAACCGCCCCACCCTCTTTTTTATTCTTAATAATTAACAAACTGCCGATATCGGGATTCGAACCCATAACCTCCCAGTTTCCAAGTAGGAATACTGCGCAGACATAACGCCTTAGTCCGCTCGGCCACTTGAACTGGTATTATGATAACATAGTTCTCTTTAAAAAATTTTCAATGGATAATTGTCAAACTAAACTGATTTTCTTGATTTTTAAAAATTGTGTTATGATTAGTAATCATTAAATATCTATTTCAAAGCATGTATTCTTTTTCACTTTTTTTTTCGTGATGACGATCTTTGCATTTAAAGCATATGACTTGTCTTGATTACATGCTGGTGAACAAAACAATCGCGAATGAATATATCATTGTTCGCAGGAAAAAAATGATTCATTTTTTGAAGAGAATTGTATAATCTATAAGTTTCTGTAAACTGTTTTTACGATAACACTACTTTTCTAAAGATTTATGGGTAAAACTAATATCTTTACCTTTGGCCATAAATAAAATTTTGGAGACTTTTGGAATTTCATATTTATTTGATTGTTTTTAATAGAACATTTTATAGATGCATGAAGAATATATACTACATATATTCTTATTTATACTATATTCTCAAGTTTTCGTAGTACTTTTTAATTCTGTTTTTTTTTTCACTATTTAATATGAGAATCGAAACAAAGTGAGATTTGTCAAGACGAAACGAGATAAAAACGGCGATATTCTCGTCACGTCTCGCGGCAACACTAATTCTATTTACTATTCACAAATATTACATAATAATTTAATAATATTCGATTTCAAGTTTATTTATGTAAATAATTCAAATTTAACAGTGAAATTTTCTGGTGTGAGTATTTAAGTTGGTATATTTTCTGCTTTGTTCTCTTGCACAATTTGTTTTAAATGTACTTCTCCGTCCGACCAAAAATATCTCCTAAAACTAAAAGCCCTAGGAAGTTATAAATTTTAGGGCCCAATAGTGGATTCTGATTTAATAATTTAATACATATATAATAGTTTAGACCCAAATTTGTAGCGGCTAGAAATATTAATTGGCGAAAAATAAATTTTGGGTCATCATTCCTCCCACAACACACGAAAAATTAATTTTGTGAAACATTCACAACGAAACCAAGCAGAAAGGTTAATTCAAGAAACCAGTACCAACAATTGTTCAACTCTTTTCTGGAATATATTAAAAATAAATGAAAAATTAATTAGTATATAAAAAAGGGAGAAGGGGTGGGTTCGCGCCGTAAATTTTTAGTTTAAAAAGTTTCATTTTGGTCCAAAGAAATCATCATTTCAGTTTAAGAATTTAGAGATTCTTGAGTCAAGAGTCAGTTTATCGTTAGTTAAGATAATTCTTCACCAACTTCTCTTGTCGATTTTTTATCGTCAATAAATTATAAACTACAAACTGCTATATCTCTCTCTTCGTTTTTTGTGGGGCTTCATCATCGTTATCTTTGTGGCAGTCTTTGCAACCAGATACACAACCCCATTTTTCAAAACAGCTAATCATATGAGTAACTGTTCGAATGCTTGGCGATTGTCTATCCTCAAATGCCACAATAAATAAATTGACACATTCCTTTGCCGAATGTCCCCCAAATTACCACTTAATAATTTGCATTTTTTCTATTGTTGTGTAATAACCCGTTGTTGGAATACGATTATATCATTAAATAAAATACAACCAAATATTTCCTATGCATTCACATACGTAATGAATAATAATATTATCAATTGAGTGTGCAGCAATAAATCCCCACTCTTAAAAGACATCAAACAAACATGAGTATCCACAAGTAGCATGTAAGTATGTGTATAATATATGGTTAGTATATGTGTCATTTATATATTTAACATTGATTCCCTATTAGACAAGCTGTTGAAAACGATCTGCATATTATCTTCCCTATATATGAGTCAGAAATTCTTGGTTTAAAAATTTTTTTCTTACTGCAAGGAATTACTTCTATCAGTGGTATTAGCGATTTAATTCTGACGGTATTTTGTAACACAAAAGTATTTGATCTACCAAAAGTGTAACGAGAAAATATACATTTCCACGTCAATATTTTTAGATTTTCTCGACGTAGATTTATTAAAATGCGTGTCAATTGTTGTTTTCATTGGATATTCAAATGAATGTAATATTTATCAACACGATATATAAAAAAAAATATATACACAAAACCAAAAAATGTAACCATTAAATTTGTTGCATCCTGTATCTTTTATAAATTAATATAATTCTCATGAATGTAGGAAAGTTATATTATAGTAATAATAAACGTCTGAATGATTTATTTCCTGTTTTCGACCACAGTATTATATTGTTGTAGCTTATTTATTAATCATTTGTGATATATTAAACATTATATTGAAATAATACATACATAATATTTTATAATAATAATATGCAATGATAGTAATTATAAATTAAATCACTTTTGTAAACGTCCTTGGTAACCTTGTTTGATTGTTATTCATAAATGATTAGTCATTCTTATGGTCATCAAGAATTCATACGAATTTTAATGTTGGTTTTAGGAAATAATATTTCAATTTTTGTATGGCGACATTTTATTGTATAATTGAAGATTAAAAATTCCAATGATAACAGTTTATCCGTCAAATTATCATTAGCTTTAGTGTACTTACGGAAAATAATCAAATACAAAATGAGAAATGGTGATCAAGAATTCATACGAATTTTAATGTTGGTTTTAGGAAATATTATTTGAATTTTTGCGTGACGACATTTTGTTATATAATTGAAATTAACAAGTGAAAATAACAAATAACTGAGTTCATTGCTGAGTTAATACACAATGTACTGTATACAATTTATGAAAAAAGTTTCAAACAAGTGAATTTCCTTAGAATACATAAATCACTCTCTGATATGACTTTAATATTTGCAAAAATTAAATTTATTAATAGCCAAAATAGAACGATGTATAACGATTATAGTTTATAGTTACTATGGAAACGACAAACAAAATTTTTTATAATAAAATATATTTCATGTATTTGTGTCAAACAAACACAAAATATTAAATATCTCTCTTAATATTAGAATAGTCGAAAAATGTATGGGGAGTAAAGTTGTAGAAAATCAAGTTTGCTACAATTCATTACTTGAACATTTTCTCAAACTCTAATGTGAACAAAAATATTTAGAATTTTAACTTTCAATCTTTAATTGTAAATATTTTTGTAAATATTGGTGAAAGTTTTTTAGCGAATTTCCTCCAAAGAAAATGCAGCTGTTGTTTTTGCACCAATGTTGGAATTTCGTAAAAATTTCTATAAGTGTCCATCGATTCTACCTATTAGATGGGTAAAATCGGACGAGGGGAAAGGGGGTTTAGAGGGAAGGGAAAACACAAAATTTGACTATCTTCCTTAATATTTGAAAAATCGAAAAATTGATCAGGAGTTAAGTTGTAGGTACCAAGTATTACTGTAATTTTGTTTCTTATAATTTTTCTGTTACGCTAATATTTACAGAAATATTTACAATTACAGATTGAAAGTTGAAATTCTAAATATCTCTGTTAACATTCGAATTTGAGAAAAATGATCAAGTAATGAGTTGAAGCAAGCTTGATTTTCTACAACTTTACTCCTTATACATTTTTCGATTATTATAATATTAAGAGAGATATTTAATATTTAGTGTTTGTTTGATATGAATACATGAAATATATTTTATTGTAAAAAATTTTGATTGTCGTTTCCATAGTAACTATAAACTATAATCGTTATACAACATCGTTCTATTTTGGCTATATACAAATTTAATTTTTGCAAATAGTCATATCAGATATTATATTTCATTTTGATCACACTAAAATTATGATTGCTAGAGAGTTATTTACATATTCTAAGGGAATTCGCTAAGTTGATGCCGCTCCTGCGTAACGAATTTTTTTTATTTTACCCCTAACTAGACACTAAAATTCAAAGGTGCAAGGGTGGGAAGTTGTCTAAAACAAGAATTACAGTGTTCTTTGTTGCAAACATGACTGGATCGCGTAAAGAAAAACTTTTAGTGATCGGAAAGTTTAAAAACCACGTTGCTTTAGGACTATTCGCTCATTATCTGTAACGTACAAAAGCAACACAAGTAAAGTGTAAAAAATAGTTATAATGTAGTTATAACTTTTATCCGAAGCATTTTTCGAAAACTGAATAAAGAATATATATATATTATATATATATTATATATATATATATATATATATATATATATATATATATATATATATATATATATATATATATATATATATATATTACTATTTAAAACCAACGCCAAATCGGTCTCCACCTAAATGGTTCAGAAACATTGACGGTGGCAAATAAACTCACAGCCAAGTAGCAAATATTTGGCCAAAATTGGCTAGTAGCAGCTATGCGAAAACTACCTATCAACATCACGCGAATGGCAATAAACACCAAGGTATTAGGAAAATAGCACAATCTAATAAGCAACAGCACATGACGAGAAATCAAAGTATTGACCCAAACTCGTTTTAAAGTCTTCGTTGAAGCCCAACGCTCCAATCGGAGTGAACCTTGGAAATTTCGATGCATAATTTACCTTTCCCAGAAGATAACGTATAATTAATTTTACACTGCAGGAAAATTGATTCTTCCACTTAACTAACTTTCTAAATATTGTGAATATTTAACTGATTGTTTCAAAGAATTAGAACGTAAACCAAACGGTCTTAAAATTATAAAAAATTATAAAATATTTCTAAATAACCACCACTAGAATTTAATTAATAAATATAATTAATATGAATTATATCTATCTCTAAAATATATATTAAACTAACCAAAGGGAATCTATCAACTCAATAATAGATAAACTGTAATGTATAAAATATATATTATTTAATAGACGTGGGAATTATTGTCAATTAATAATTTATTGACATTATATTTGTTTTTATTAATTAATATAAATTTGAAATTCAAATTGTTGTATATTACTTCACTCACTTTTTGAAATAATTATAAATAGATGATATAAATAATAATTTAATATTATTACTAAAAATATTGGATTATTATATACAGAACGATTTCAATTATATGCATGTTGCAGGCATATCCCCACTAGAAATTTTCGTGTACACCCACTTGGGATCCAATTGGGTGGCCCAATAGGGATCCCGAATTGGGATGTAACGGATAGAAGTCTTGGCAATCCCTATCTGATCCTGATACCGCTAAAAAATAATTAAGTTTTTGATCTGCTGATACGTAATTTATATAAATTCCCACAAAATAGATCCGCGGAAATAGCAAAGAATTGTACACTTTTATTTTATTTTTTGCTTTTATATAACTATTATGTGGGGTTTTCCCAATAATATTCCCAACAGATCTCAGTTAGGCAAAACCTATATCAATTCGTAATTTCCCATTGAGTTTTCCCAATCATATCCTAAATAGATTCCAGTTGGGCAAAACTTATATCAGATTCGTGATTTTCCAGTGAGTTTTCCCAATCATATCCTAAATAGTTCCCAGGTGGGCAAAACTGATACCAAATTGTTAGTTTTTTATGTTGGGTTTTCCAATAATTTCCCGAAATAATCCCAGTTAGATTTGTCATTGATTTTTACATTGGGTTATACTAATGTATTCCGAAATAGATCCCAAGTGGGAAAAAAAAAATTATATTAAAAGAAATATTATATTAGTGGGATATCCAAGTTGGGCCTTCATTAGTTTCCGATTGGGATAGCCTTATTTGGCATGCCCTCTTGATTCCCTATTAGGTCCGGGCATATGTGTAGGGGCAATTTCTAAACGAGAATAATTTTGAGACAAGACTTTAGATCTCGCCGAAGTCGATTCCAAGGTCGAAAAATCCTACTAATACTAAAATTTCGATGCTTATAGTTTAAATTCTCAACGAGATTTGTTTGTTTTGAAATGAGAGCGAGAACAGCTTTTTTCTTTTACAAGATAAAATAATGAAAATTGCTAAAAATTGCTATTATAAATGAAATATCAAACGTTCTCACCGATCTTTCCACCTACTTCTACTAAAAATGTTATTCAAGTTCAAAAATCAAAAATCAGTGGTAAGTGTTAACGTAAAAATAAAAGTTATAGATCACGCAATTGTCTACAAAAATTGTTCAGATACTTTTTCCCGGCGAATAACCATTCCCAAGATATTGCGATTTCAAAAGTTGAAAAAATCGTATTCTGCTCGTATTCTTTTGACATACCATTAATATTCAATTTATGCACTCTTGCGTATTCCATTTAATACATTCAATGTAGCAAATTAAAAATGAAAATAAGTTATTTTGTGCCCAGGCTACCCCATTATAATTAAATTCTCACCTGAAATATTAATTAATTATTACAAAATTCATTTACTCTCACAGCAGAGTTTTACACATTAATTTCAATGTGTAAAAATGGTTCATGCCAAAAAAAAAACAAAGTTTTTTTTTATTATGGAAATATAAAAGGTCAACGGAATTTAATTCTTCCAGATGGTTTAATGATGTTTTACCTAAACCTATTCACTATATGAATATTATATACGCTAGAGCCTAGCTCTATGTGCGAGTTGTAATGTGTACCTATGTTGTATGTTTATTTAAATTTATGCAAAAATAAATAATCAAATATTAATTAAAAATACATTTTAACTAAAATAAATCCTACAAAATATTTTTTTTCAATTTAATAGTTAGTGTTATTCGATTTATGTTCATCAAATTGAAAAATAGTACGGAAAATTCAGTTAACTGTTATCGTGGAGATACAGTATATCTATCACATTTTGTCACAATTCTCGAGTCAAGTATCAAAAATCAATTACATTTTATTGGAAGGTATACGTCTTGTGGCGCGTTATGAGAATCCAATCAAATATATTTACAGCATGTGACGAATCGCTGATATCCCACTCGACGGATATAGCACTCGCTCGATCGATGTAATACTGATATCAATCTTGCTCAGTGTTTGGGAAACATTTATTTAAAAAAATTCGTTACGCAGGAGCTGCTTCAACTTAGCGAATTTCCTTAGAATACATAAATCACTCTCTAGTGGTCACAATTTTAGATCAAAATGAAATGTCATATATGATTTTTGCTTTTGCAAGTCCAATTTTATTAATAAATGACATACGTCGAGGGGATGGGGGGAGGTATAAAAAAAGAAGAAAACACAAAATATAAAATATCTCTCTTAATATTAGAACAATCGAAAAATGCGTAAGAAATAAAGTTGTATTAAATCAAATTTGCTACAATTCATCACCTTATAATTTTTGCGCAAACTCTAAGGTGTACAGACATATTAAGGAATTTAATTTTCAATCGTAAACCATCAATATTTCTGTAAATATTAGTGTAACAGAAAAAATGATAAGAAACAAAATTGCAGTAAAACTTAGTACCTATAACTTTACTTCTCATAAATTTTTTGATTTTTCAAATATTAAGGGAGATATGTCAAATTTTGTGTTTCCCCCTCCCTCTAAACCCTCCTTTCCCCTAGCCCGATTTTACCCATTAACGAACTTGACCTTTTGAATACCAAAAGCGCCTCAAATACCAAATTTTAGTCCAATCAGATTAAAATTGTGACCGCTAGAGCGATTACAGACATATATATATATATAAATTTAACAGATGGGGTTTTTCGACATCTACTAGGTAGGATCGATGGACATTTGAAGAAATTTTTGCAAAATTTTGAAGTCGGTACGAGACTAATAGCTCTATTTCCTTTCAAGAAATTCGCTAAAATGTACAGTATATAGGAAAAATTTATATACAGACTGTGTTCGAAGGATTTTCCAATAGAGAATCACATTAAGTAACATTGATTCGGAAAACTTTGAAAAAAGAACGCGACTTGTGTGCAAAATAGTACAAGATCTTTGTATATACGGATACTAATTGAACAATCCATCCTCGGCCACCAGTCCAAGTGTCCGAGCGGTATAAGCCGTTATGTCTACGCAGTAGGCCTACTTGGAAACTGGGAAGTTATAGGTTCGAATCCCGACCTTGGCAGTTTGTCAATTATTAAGAGAAAAAAAAGGGGCGGTTAATTGACTAAACTGTTTGCGTATGGACAAGAACGAAGCAACCGGCTATGCTTGAAAAGGTTTTCTGCAGTTTCCTTCTCGAATTCCAGATTAATATCGGCATAGTTCCTATCATAGTCGGCTGCAGCCCCACATCCTACCAATTCCTAGTCAGCACACAAAAATTCCTTCCACTCCACTCACATCCTCACATCCTTAGGCATCACAATGGACCTTATGGTCGAAGAGTAACCAGTCCAGGGCAGCCTCTACAATCTATCTATCTAACATACACAAAATATTTATTCATTTTCACGTGACAGCTGCCAGCCTAATACAAAAATAATAATAATTTTTTTTAACATACCAAATGTGTTTATTTGTATAGTACAAATTTCAAACATATAAATATAGTTAGATTGATATAATATATATATTTGATCAGTCGAACACTAAAAACTGGTTCATTGATTTATATAATGTTTAAATGTTTGAATAAATAAATTAATAAAAATTCATATAAAATAAATTCATCTCGATATTTATATGTATGATATGATCAAATGTGATCAATGATTGACATACTGTTACGTGTGTAGACATTTTAAATGAATTTTATTAAGTGAATTTTGTGATGCAAAAATTGATCATAAAATTGATTAAAACCTTGTAAATATTATCTATGTATATCACATCACATACGTTAGTTTGATTTGAATACGTATTTCCTCTAAATTTTATTAATCATATTTTTGAAACAAATATTTAATTTATAGTTCACATACTTTGCAACTTTTACGATAAGCTATACAACACAAGTAGGTTCAACCATTGTAACGATAATTGTGCAACACAAAGAATTCGATCATGTAAACCATAGTTGAATACGATAATACATAGTATATAAAGTTCACATACTTTACAACTTGTAAGATAAGATGTACAACACAAGTAGGTTCGAGCAATGTAACGATAGTTGCACAACACCAGTGAACTCGATCGTGTATAATTGAATAGTCTAAAGCAGTGATTCTCATCCACTGTGCCGCTAAATTTTAGAAATGTATTAATAGTAAAGTATTAACCAACATAAAAACGAAAAAAAGATCGAGACTGTTGAATGTAGAAGACGAGATGAGAGTAGCATTGTCATTTTTACGACCAAATATAAATGAAATTATCAAAAAACATCAAGCTCAAATTTCTCATTAAAAGTATTCTTATTAACTTGTATTTAATCCCTTAATAAACGTACTGTTGTTTTTGTAGTAGATATTATTTTATTTTCCATTCAAAATTATTACCATAAACTATTTTACACAGTGTATTATAGATAAGTAAACAACTTTTCAACTTATCTTTTTCTTTGTGTGCCGTCAAACTTTGAAATCCTTAAAAGTGTGTCGCGACAAAAAAAAAGGTTGAGAACACTGCTCTACTGAATAAAACTCTGACTAACAGACAACGCACAGCCGAAACCTGGGTCTAGAAGTATGAATTTTGCACTGAAGTCTCTAAGATAACGTAGGAGTACTAAGAAAAGATTTTTGGAAAGTCATCACCGAAGGGGATCAAATAAGGGACAAAAATTTGTATGGGAAGTGCGCCAATTTTAAAGTTTGAAACGTGGAAGTTGGTATTTAGGTTTTTTTCATTTAAGTGAAAATTTGGATGGTTCCTGAGATGTTGCCGATGGGAAACCCAACTACTCTGATATAATTCATAATAATTTAAATAGATTTACTGTTTAAAATTTATTTCCAAGGTTAGTAGTAGTATGGAATTAAATCAGATTCACCGATATATTCTACAATTTATCAATTTGTTGTGCAGTTTATTCACATTTAAAACAATCCGGTTTATTTTACCGATTAATTCTTAGCAAACCACATTGTATAAAATTATATCTATATTCAGACAAATGAATCATAAAATAATACACTTGTTATAAAATTCTATGAATCATAGAATTTTAAAATAAATGCTATGATTCAATTAACAATTTTACGTAATCAGTGAGTTTTCTCATCCAACCATGGTATCGGTTTCAATGATTTATATAATATTATTTCCTCTCATTAAAAATCTCATGCATTAAAAAAAAATCACGTATCTATATTTAAAGTATTTAATTAATTTTGTTTGATAATGCATTTGTATATAGTTTTTTTGTGTTTGCATTGCATATATAGTGTTGAAGAATAGGTACTCAATCGCGTCTGCATGGTAGTTCGATCAGACGTCTAATAAAACCGATACGATTGGTATGGCGCCTGTTAACGACTTGCATACATCCATATATAAAATAAACTTAGTTGAATTTTTCAACTATTGATGATAATTTTATTCATACTGTGATAGAACAGAGGCGGATTCCTATCTATACTAATATACAAAATTATTTATTTGTAGGTTTATACCGATTAAACTTAAAAACAATTTGAAAGATTTCGATAAAACTTGATTTAAAATGTCCCTTATAATTATAATATGTTCATTTTTATTATTTAGTAATTTCTGTTCAAGTAGCTGTGAAGTTAAACGTGCTCTTTTTGGAGATGGAAGGTTGTAGATTGGATTTCCAACGGTGGCAATCGGCTTACAATTCCTTGTCCTCTACCCACATTATAAATGTGAGGTTAAAAATTATTCTAGGTTACAAAAAATACTGATGTGTCTCAAAAACGGAGGTAAAATCTCAATCTTATAGTAATTAATGATTAATGTGTATCATATAAGAACATATCATAACAATTCGACTTGATTTGTCTGTTTCGATTACTAAGATGCATGATGACCAGCCAAGTAGCCGAGCGGTCTAAGGCGTATGCCTACTTTAAACTGGGAGTTATGGGTTCGAATCCCGACATCGACAGTTTGTCAATTATTTAGAAAAAAAAAGGGGGCCGGTTAATTGCCGGTTAAAATGTCGGCGTATGGACAAGAACGAAGTAACCGGCTATGCTTGTGAAGGTTTCCTGCAGTTTCCTTCACGAACTCCAGATGAATATCGGCATAGTTCCTATCAGAGTCGGCTGCAGCCCCACATCCTACCAATTCCTAGTTTACACACAAAAATTCCTTCCACTCCACTCACATCCTTAGACATCACAATGGACCTTATGGTCGAAGTGTAGCCCGTCCAGGGCAGCCGCTACAATCTATCTATCTAAGATGCATGACGAATAAAACTACAATGAAGGCGGTTATAAAGTTCAACAATTTACATTGACAAAAGGTAGTTTGGTTATAAGTGCTGGTTATATAGTTATGGTTATATGGTTATGGTTATAGTGCAATAGGTGGCTCGGAAATACACACGCGAGCTGACATTAATCCTATGCGAATATACGAATGCAATTTTTACGAATACGATATTTCTTCATGAGACCTCCCAGAGTAATTTTTTATAATGGTAAGTAATACATTATTTAATAATTACTATATACATATTACTATACCGTGTGTGTTGGAAAGCTTTTCCAATAGAGAATCAATGTTAAATATTATTTATTACTGGCTGGCCATGTGGTTACTGTGTGAAGCCAGCTAGTACACATGTAATAAGAGTGGGTTAAATATGTTCATTGAATTCTTAACTTTAGTATGTGCATCACAAAATTCCCACTCTTAAATGACAAACAAACAACCATAGGCATACAGTATACCTATACACTATCCAGATGTTTGTATGTATGTGTATTGTATAGGTGTACTGTATAGTGTTTTATAGTTAATATTTTATTTATTTATTAAAGATTGATTCTCTATTAGAAATGCTTTTGAAAACGGTCTGTATATGTGTATAGTTAATATACTCTAATATAATTCAAACTCTCATAATAATTAGTTTAAATTAATAATTAGTTTTTAAATAATTAATAATAACATTAATAATAACAATTTTTAATATTAGAGAATATATATTGAATTTAGAACTCTTACCCGGGAAACGCCGGGTATGGTCTAAGATCCGGCATTAGTGAAAACCTTCCCTCATCTGTTAATTGATTGAAATATTATTGAAAACGCTTATTGCAATATAAACAATTTGGCAATGTATTGTCTGCCAGGGTAGTTCTGCTGCAATTAACATTAATTAATTAATTAAAAATTGATTTTTTTATAATTAAATCCCTCACGTGTTAATTGAATTTTGCTTGTTAAATAACATAGTATACGATACGACAAATCTTGTAATAGCAGGCAGCGCTGCTTATTACTGCTACGGTTACCTGCAGCCAGGTGTTCAAACTTAAAGTAAACTTAGGTTACTTCCCTCATATGTTAATTAAAAATTTTTTAGCTAATTTAAAAGTTCAGAATAATTAGAATACATCCATATCTGGCAGCCGTCTTAAAATCCATTACAATCAAGTGCAGCCTATATAAGAAAAATTTAAAAAAATAGAAATTATAAAAAAATACCTTGTAGAGAGAGAGAGACTATTGCAATATTCAACGCAACAAACAAGGAAAGTATATGATCATGCGAATGTGAATCATGAATGTGAATTATGTATTCCGTTTATCATGAACTCTACACAATCCACTATTAGTCATAGATAAAATATAGTAGTGGGTACTATTAGTATAAATACACTTAGAAATGGAGTAGGCTTCATAAATGCATGAATCATATACTTTCCTTGTTTGTTTCGTGGAATAATGCAATAGTCTCTCTCTCTCTACAAGGTATTTTTTTTATAATTTCTATTTTTTTTAATTTTTCTTATATAGGCTGCACTTGATTGTAATGGATTTTAAGACGGCTGCCAGATATGGATGTATTCTAATTATTCTGAACTTTTAAATTAGCTAAAAAATTTTCAATTAACATATGAGGGAAGTAACCTAAGTTTACTTTAAGTTTGAACACCTGGCTGCAGGTAACCGTAGCAGTAATAAGCAGCGCTGCCTGCTATTACAAGATTTGTCGTATCGTATACTATGTTATTTAACAAGCAAAATTCAATTAACACGTGAGGGATTTAATTATAAAAAAATCAATTTTTAATTAATTAATTAATGTTAATTGCAGCAGAACTACCCTGGCAGACATTACATTGCCAAATTGTTTATATTGCAATAAGCGTTTTCAATAATATTTCAATCAATTAACAGATGAGGGAAGGTTTTCACTGTCGGATCTTAGACCAGTATTGCATCTAATCACACATCAATCTCAACTGTGCAATAATTATAATTGTTTTATTGTAATAATGAATAATGATGTGGTTACCCCACAACTAGATACTATTATATTAATTCTTATCATTTGAGGTTTTATTATCAAAATTGACGAGACATGTTCTCATAAATTTCATTTTTCAAACAATTGCTGCCCATGTATACTTGCTTTAGGCTGAAATCAAACTATCGGATAGTCGGGCCTTGTCCCATTTGAATGTTATCGTTTTGCTAAAAATGATCTTATTTTAACATTTTCGTCATTAGTATGCATAAAATTTTCATAGATTAAAGTACACGAAAAATACATTAGTATATAAAGAACATGTATACTCGAATGCAATCATTTTGCAATCATGCAAGTCACATTCTAAGTGTATACTCCCGTTAATAAAAATTGAACCAGTTAAAACATTTTAAGTATTGCTGTATATAATATTTTACATATATTTAGTACTATATACGCTTAGAATGTGTCTTACTATACAGTGTGTGTTGGCAAGCTTTTCCAATAGAGAATCAATGTTAAATATTATTTATTACTGACTGCTCGTGTGGTTACTGTATAAAGTCAGTCAGTACACATGTAATGAGAGTCGTCACATGTACAGTCATCAAGCATACACATGTATGCGTATGGTTGTTTGTTTGTCATTTAAGAGTGGGGATTTTGTAATTCACATACTAAAGTTAAGAATTCAATGGACATATTTAACCATTACATGTGTACTGACTGACTTTATACATTAACCACACGGACAGCTAGTAATAAATAATATTTAACATTGATTCTCTATTGGAAAAGCTTGCCAACACAGACGGTATATACATGTAATATTACATAAAGTATTACTTAAAAATATGTATCATCTAGTTCAGTTTTTTCGTATTTAGGTGTACGCATTTTTTTTTTTACGTATCAGTTGCTAGTCTATATTAAAATTTATTTAAAATTATTATTTTCATTTTTTTTTTGCAGCTCTTAATGTAACTAGCAGATTTTATTGCAATGCGTAATTAAGTTTAATTTTTATACGAAGTTCTACCCTGATCACAGTCGTATTCATACTGCATCATTTAATTTTAAATACAATATGTGATCTTTAATGTAAAAAATAAATAAATAAACGAAACGGATACAATGTATTAATTGAAAATAAACATAAATTATAATAAATGAATTTATTCATGTAAGCATTTAACCATTACTTAAATATGTTTGCAGTTTTTATATATTATAGTAATGGTGACCGTCTTGCTACTTACTATTAGACGTGGTTTTTATATATCAAAACAAAAGTTATATACACATTAATTTGGAAATCAAGAACACATGCATACATTTTACGCACTTCTGTTAATAGACAATTTATAATGATGAGATTAGTATAAATTATTTACCAGGGTATTGTGAGTTTAGTCTCTTTCCTCCACTAATTAGTCTATTTCCTCCAGTCTGTTTAAAAAAGTGTGAGCGTACTTATATACGCACGTAAAAAGTTATACTTCTTTTTAAATAATTTATTAAAAAAATATTAAATATGGTCAATACTAATATTAAGACAGAAAAGTTTAATAAAATGATATAACAGTGTAAAACTACTAAGGAAAAATTATATATTGTATCTAAAACTAATCATTCTACATTTTATCATGGTAAAACAGAACCAACGTCACTTCTTCCGTTAAAATTAGAGTTTGAAAGACTTGCGTTAAATTTGCGTTTCCATATTTTATAGTATTGTATTCAATCATAAAAATGAAACTTGATTATTTATAATTTTACTTTTTGTACCAATTTTTGTAAATTCTTGTCATATTAAATTTTTGTAAAAATGTCACAAAACAAGCTTGAAAAAACTGTAGAGATACATACAAATAAACTAGTAGATAAATAAACTACAAATTAAATGAGATAGATAGAGACCAGGTGACAAGTGATAGAATTTTTAAGATAGAGTAATAAAGTAATAATGTAATGTTCCCAATTTTGGTTGCACGTCTGTAGGCAAAAAATTTTGTAGGCGGAGTTCAATGTTGATGCACAATGTTCTCCTGATATTCTCCTTTTATCAGAAACATGCAATAACATGTAATAATGATGAAGACATTTATGTACCTAATTTCAACTGTATAGTAAAATTGAAATGTTCTAATGTAAGAGCTAGCTGGTGGTGTAGCTTGACCAAAATAATAACGATCATTCATCTTTCTATAATGTTTATAGAAAGTTTAATGTTTTATTCACACACAAACAAAATTACTGTCCACTAAAGAGTGTAGCCACACTACTTATGTGACAGGCCATGTGATTATTGTTTTTTTAAATATTGATTGAAATGTAGTATTTTAGTTCAATTTGAACATTTTTCAAGCGGAACTAAAATGTACACATTTTAATTAATATCTTTAGATTATTTTCAGGCTTAAATAACGGGTTTTTGTGATTGATTCAACTTCACTGCAATATGAATATATGTTCGTGGGTTTCCTATGGATCGCTGGAGGTTCGTTCAAATCAACAATTCCAACGAACCAAAGGGGGTTCGTGGCGCGTATATGTGGACGCACCTACACGCATACATGTTTTACAGAAAGTCTCCCAAACACTGCGTAATAGAGCAGGATAGAAAACAGTGTTTTATAGATCGAGCTAGTGTAATATCATCGATTCGTTATATTCTGAAAATATACTCTGATCGGATTCGGATAACGCGCCAAAAGAAATATAACTACAAAAATTTTCTTTTGACAATTTGGCAAAAGAAAAAAAACATATGACAATGAAACTGCACAGACAATACTTCACTGCCTACCTCTGTTACAAATTCAACCACTGTTACAAATTATCCGGTTTAAAATAAAAAATAAATATAAATAAAAAAAACAACCTTTCAAAATCTTTTTCAGATGATTAATGATACATTTTGGCGCGATTTAAAATTCTTTGATTTTTAGTAAGTTATTAAGTTATCATTACCAAGTTATTAAAAATTTGTTTCAATTTTCCCTGATATTTCCATAATTCCCGGTTGGTTTATATCCATATCAGAAATCTGGTTCCCGTAACAACCCTGCAATATTTCACGATTTAAAAAAATAAATTCCATGAAATAAAATAAATAAATGATTTTGCTTTAAAATCACATATGAAACTGTTGTGTAATACTTGTGTATGTGAATTAATTAGAATAGAGTTTAATAAATACTCTGTGTTTTATTTATTAACTCTGTAGGCCTGAAGCAACGTAACGACACGACATTTATAATAACTGTGTTGTGTTAAATCTAACGAACTGTGTTCTACGTACAATAACAGAAAAGTCACTTAAAATTGCTACAAATTGTGTATGAAAATTGTATCTATAGTTTTTCACTTCACAGTACAGATGACTGTTAATGTGTTGGGCCCAAAACTCGAAATCAAATTTTCCACTATATTTTCATGTTTTGTCGGTATTTTAACATCACGTTTGAATATATACACGCATTCGAATCAAATAAACATCGGTATAATTTGAAAATTTAAAACATTGCTTTGAATTATTAAACTGGAAAAATGTATTCTCAGTTTGATTTATTAAACTGGAAAAATTTATTCTCAGTTTGATTTATAAGTTAAGTAATAAGTTTTACTATTTATCTACTGCCGTTTTTCTGTAACCCTACAGAAAAATTTATAATTTGAATTTTCTAATACTTATAATAATGAAAATTACTATTGTCGTCTTGCTAACTTGATTAGCTATTTATTATGATTCCGTCCTCTGAGAAAAGTCATTCGTCTGCGAAGCTTCTACGTGACGGTTTTTAAAAGTAGATTTTAGAATTTCCAAAATAAACATATTGGCTTCTTTTAGTGACAAGCTTTATCTCAATCACCGATATTTTATACAGTTTTACATAATAGTAAAACAAATAATTATAAAACAAAAAATAATCTGTACTGGTAAACAATCTTATAAGCAAAGGAATAAAATGAATTTATTGACTTTTCGCTTTTTTCGACTTTAAGCAAGGCTATGAAACAAACAGGTATGATAAAAAATTCTATTTTTAGACCAAATACTTAAATTTTTTATTGCGAAGTAAAAAACGACCATTAGTATTTATTACTGTTATCATATATCAAGTAATCATTGGTGAGGATCTAATGGGTCACGTTTACAAACATGGCACTCAAACCCATCCAAAGGCTTTTAAAAATTTAAAATCATAACTGCATACAAAATATTAAGAAAATTCTGTTTTTTGAAAGTAAACCCAAAACAATTGTACTTAAGTCGAGCATGCGCAAAAAATGTAAAACCATACCATACCTGTGTAAATAAAATTATCAATATTAGTTTTGTGTGCATCAATATATAGTTTAACTAATATCTATAAAAGGTTCCAAAAAGATACATAACTTGCCAAAAAATTGTATAGGACTACGCTTCGCCTAGCAAAAAAAAAATTGTTGTTTGCAAATACTTTGCGGATACTTTGTTATTTTGTCTTTAATTATTTCCATTCTTAAAACCTTTTTTTTCACCAAAGAAAAATATTGATGCAGTCCTTTGCCAATAGTGACAGACGGCAAACATACCGTGCCATAAATTTAGTGAGAGGCGTGATTCAACGTTCTCACGTATGCTCACGCAGCACGCTCTCACGTAGCCTAACAAATTTTTTATTCGTACGATAATCAGCCCTTTGTTATTTAATATCAGGATTTTAATCCTTATTAATAATTTGTTTATGTTAGTTTGCTATTTATTTTATTTGAAATGTTGATTAATGAACCCAGCTGAAGAACTTTAGCTCATCCTCTCGAAGTTCCTGAACAAGTGTGACGAATGTTCGTAATTAATCTTTTTTTATAGTTAAGTGGATCAATTAAACGTGGGGAAATATGCCACGGTCTTTCAAGCAGAAGTCTACGCCATACTGGCTTGCGTCCGGGAGAACCTACGTAGAGACTACGTAAACCAGGACGTATGTATTCTCTCGGACAGTCAAGCTGCTCTAAAAGACTTGTCTGGAACTGAGGTCACTTCAGGGGTAATTAAGGATTGTCTGGACGAACTGCTGGAGTTGGCAAAACGGAACAAGCGAAAAAGCAGATGCCTTAGCAAAGATGGGAGCCGCAATGCAAAGATGGGGCTCTTGACAGGACACTGTCGATTGAACTACCACCTTCATAACATGGGGATCTCTGATGATCCTACTCTTAGGGCCTGTATGGAGGACGATGAAACCTACATACATGTTTATGCACCTGCAGAATCCTGCTGGGTGTCAGGTATAGAATGTTTGGATCCGAAACCTTGGATCCATCAATCCTGGGAGCAATCCTGGCGGAGAAGTTGTGGGCCATCTATGTGGCGTCTGGCCTCGACAGAAGCTTATATCTCCATCTGCTTAAATAGCACCTCTTATTCGGAGACATCTCGCCTTCGGGTGACACGTTGTTCTCAAGGAGGGCATAGAGGACCTCTTGGGCTAGTTGCTAGGGACCCATTTGCGGTACCCCTCTTTCTAATTATTATTATTATTATTATTAAGTCCATACGAACAGTTTTTTGATACATTATAGGTATCCCACCTAAGTATTGGACATAGGCATCATACCTACATATACATTACGATATGATGTACCCATGTAATAAAAAAAACTTCAGGCTCACTAATTGCATCTATAAAAGCTTTTATAAATAATTAATTGAGTCTCTTTGTGACCATTTCTATTGCTTTATATCTACAGCTACACGGTAACATTTAAACTAGTGATACTGTTTTACTGAAAGTAACATTCATATTTCACCATAAAAGGAATGTTTAATATATAAATGTCTTTGTAATACTAGAATAGTACGCTTTTACATTTTTAGAAACAAACTGTTTATCCAGACTCAAAAATAATGCAAAAAATCATAACTACTATCTATAAACATAAAAGCTATCGCGTCACATATATTTATCCACTTTCAAATGGCGAGTATTTTAATTCGAAAGATATTTATAGCCGTTAAAGACAAGATAATGTAATACATGCATAAAATTTTTAAAAAAATTTAATAATTTTATTCCAAAATAGACATAATTATCGAAATCGACTACAAAAACGAAAGAGTGTCTTAAACCTTAATAATGTTTCTTCATTTTCCCGTCAGGTTGTTGAAAAGATCATATTGGTAGTGGAATAGCAAATATTTGTGGGGAGAACTAAAAATAGTGAGGAGAACTAACAATTTTTATGAACGGGGGTGTAAATACACCAGCTTATCACATTATTGTAATATTTTATATGCTAAATACGTGCTATATGGTAATTTGTATGTAATAAAGGGGTATTCTAGTCTAGAATTTTTAAAAATTCGATTTTCTGAAAGTATAGACCTTTAAAATGAGAGGCTACGGACATTGCAAAGTTGAATTTTTACTAAAAAATAAATAAAAAACTTTTATAAAAAAAGTTTTAAAAAAGTTTCTCTTTTTTTTAACAGCCGACAATTCTAGATTTATTTTTTGATGTAGTCCCTGCCATAATGACAATCCTTCTGAACAAGAATTTTTTTTTTGTTTCTGATGAACACAAATCCCAAAATCATGTCAATCGGCATATCATCTTTTTTTCATGGCCATGTTAAAATCGCTAAAAGCCATTGGATTTGCATATTTTTGTATGAAATTTTTTTTTGTATGTCTTTACAATAATAGTAAAAAATGGCTAGCAAAAATATTAATATTTTTATTTAGTAAGCCTTTAAAAGCCGAAATTATCGCTCTCTTGACTAGAATATCCTCTATATTATTTATTTATCAATTTGTGTAAAAACAATCAAGAGAAATTATGTGGAAAAACTGTGAAATTATGTAAAAGATGTTGGGTCCCATCATCGAAATTGGTAAAAGTTCTTTAAGAACAAAGAAAAATTGTTGATAATAATGTAAAAATCAATATCAAATTAAACGTGATCTTAGTAGAGAATACAAATCAGTAATATTTCAGTAAAAAATGATGATACACATGTATTTGTTAAAACAAACAAATTCATTACAAAGAAAACAACACTAAAATTAAAACTAACAACATCACTTTTATATGAACAGAAAATATACAAAAATAGTTTATATAAAAAAGAATGTATATTCTGATTTGGTAGTGATAGAATGAATTAGGTATACCTGACCCAAAATTTTTAAAATAATTGTTTTAATTTATATGATTTACTTATTTCGATAGCAGATTGTTCAAAATTTGAGGTTAAAACAAACAAAAAATTCGTTACAAAGAAAACAGTTAAATTAAAACTGACAACATCGCTTTTATATGAACAGAAAATATATAAAAATAGTTTATATAAAAAAGAATGTATATATGAATGTATATATGTATCTGATTTGGTAGTGATAGAATGAATTAGGTATACCTGACCCAAAATCTAAAAGGATTGTTTTAATTACTCTGATTTATTTCGATAGCAGATTCGATAGCAGTCAAAAATTTGAGGTAAGTCGTCCTATTATGTAAGTAACAAAGAATTAAACAAATTTAGAGCATTCTATCTAAATTAACTTTGATCGTATTAAAGATGAAAGTTGCTAGTACATTTCAAATCAAACCGGTAACGTAGGTGTTGAATCTACAAAGAATAATAGACGATATAAAGTACATTTTAATATCATAATGCTTAATGTTAATAATGATCAACTATTCAAACAGTTTATTGACCCATCGCTATAATATTTCATGATCCATTTTCTAATCGTATCTACATATATAATCATCATGTATGTCCTCTGCCCTGGTTAAAACTATCTATACTACACTCAAACTACAGAGTCCAACCATATGAACAAATGAAATCGCGTGATCATAGCACATGATGCAATTTGATTGGTTCTTTTGATAACTTGGACGTTTTTTTACTCATATTATATTATCGTTTACTGACATTATTTTTATGATCCATCATTTCGATTGTTTGTTTGATTTTCTTAAAATATTTATTTTTAATTTTTATTTTATATTTGTTCTTGTTATCATTTTTATTGTTTCCATTCGTTATATTCATATTTATAACAAAATAATGTGAATAAAATACGATTACAATACGAAGCCGGTATGTTGTAATATATTTCCTCGTGTTTATTGCATATATTTGTTATTGTGGCTGGAATCTCCAGCTTGAGTTTAGTATATATAACTTTAAATATCCTACAAAAATCGGCTTATCCTATTGATTTTTATGTATTAGTTGTTCTTATGTTAGTTAGGATATCGACAGAAAATGGAAAGTTACAGGAAGCTGCTTCACTTGTATTTGTCCTTACATCAAGGCATAAACAATGTCTCAAAAAGTCAGTCATTTAAAAATGTACCTGCTCTCTTAATATACACAATACAAGGCAAATATATATAACATATACCCTGCACAGCAAAAAAAGTGGCGCACTTAGAAAAATTCATTTAAATTATTTTCTTTGGAATTTTTTTGCTACACGGAAGAGAGAAGTACCAGTATCATTATTGACATCTTTGTCTTTCCTATTTAAAAATACAGCAATAGGTAATAAGATAGCTGATAGATGCTCTAAAACAGAGGTGGGCAAGAGTTGACTCGGCCAAGCTCTGAGTGAGAGGTAGGGAAGAGAGATAGAGTTAATACAGGGTACCTACCAATTATTAATATTTTCTTTTTTTAATTAAAACATTTACTGAAAAAATATAATAATACCAAATCTTTTTTATGGTCACTATTATACAAAGTAAATAATACATACAATCATTCAATACATACTCTGGAATTTTGGGCTGGTAATTTGGGTCATAAAATGTACCTTTTTAGTATATATCATATTTGTGTATGAATAAAATAAAAATATATAAAAAATATATATATAAATCTTTTGAACTTTTAAGTTTACCGCTGGACCATTGTAATAAAAGAGGGAAATTTTTGCAAAGGATACTTTAAATAGAATTATAGTTTTGGAAATTCCAAATAATTTGTCTAAATATTTTACTATTCATATCCGAGAACTAATAAAGAATTATTTACCTGATTTAATTATTTTTTCTTCGTATGGAGTATGCTCAGTATAGTGTCATGGGAATTTGATGAATTAAGTTAAATTTTACATAAAGTGGGAATTTGAGTTCTTCGGGTTAGTCTACTTTGAATTGAAAAAGTGAAAAGTACTATTTGTAGTAGTGGAAATTATTTTTCGCATAATTTGTTTTTCAAAAAAAATAAAAGTAATAAATTATTGAATAAATTATTGGGCAATAATCGGTAGGGACAACCTGTATTGAAACATCGTTCCGTCTTGCTTCAAAACATACCTTCTTTACTTACTCTCACCCAGCTTATGGAGAGCCCGTAAGGCTCAGACGAGCTGTCTGCGCCCACCTCTGCTCTAAAACAGTGGCTAATTGATGACCTTAACTCATTTAAGGCGTAGTAAGTTTTAAATTTTAAAATAAAAAGGATGTACATAAAATTGAGATCAATAAAATTGAGCATATCTGAACCGAATCAGTCTCTCAAAATTTTGATTATTATTGTAGTAAATGTTATTTACTATACTTTCATTTATTTTTTCACACTAAAAATATATACTACTTATCTTTGTTTATAAATGAATTATTATACAGAGAGTTTCAAAAGTGATAAGTTTTATGAAATGTAAGAAAATTAACATTTCAGGTCTGTTCAATTTTATTGAACGGGAGTGTACACTGCTGGTTAATAAAAATTGAACCAAAAGTAAATCACATTCTAAGCATATACCGTGTATGTTGGAAAGCTTTTCCAATAGAGAATCAATGTTAAACATTATTTATTATTGGCTGGCCGTGTGGGTACTGTATGAAGTCAGTCAGTACACATGTAATGCGAGTGGGTTAAATATGTTCATTGAATTCTTAACTTTAGTATATGCATCACAAAATCCCACTCTTAAATGGCAACCAAATGACAACCAAACAACCATACGCATACAGTATACCTATACACTACCCAGATGTTTGTATGTATGTGTATTGTATAGGTGTACTGTATAGTTTTATAGTTAATATTTTATTTATTTATTAAACATTGATTCTCTATTAGAAATGCTTGTGAAAACGGTCTGTATATGTATTACTAAATGTATGTATATTACATACAATAACACTTAGAATGTGTAAACTGGTTCAATTTTAACGAACGGAAGTGTATGTGTGCCGAATTAATAAACAAACAAACGAGTCTGTGAAATTTACGCCCTCTGTAAACTACCAAAAAACGATATGATTAATTAAAATATTTATTAAGAAAAGAAAATTTAAATTGAAAATATTCAAAAATAAAACATGGTCATCAAGCCTATAGACTACTATAGGAAAGTTATTGTTATATCGTTATAAATTTAAAAATAATATTAATAATATATTTTATAATTAATGAACTTTATACATGTCTAAAATGAGATCAATTTAATAAATGAGAATATAAATATCTTCCTTAATTCTTTTCTCATTCCCATTTCTGTTTAATATATTTTAACATGAACCCATCGACATTGCTGCAGCTGGTTTATATATTCAACAACATAGGGCGGCAGCTGATGTGAGATTAATTGTGTTAAGTTATTTTTGTATACTAAACAAGAAGTATAAAAGATATTGTAGTAAGTTCGAACAATATAAAATCCGCCACACGGATCCTTGTTCATTTTTATTTGCCACACTTAGGTTTACGTGAATATTTTGTGACACATTTAAAAAAATGTTTACCTTAGACTATACTTTTAGCAAACCGGGTCAAGTGTGTTTTGAAAGAAGCGGAAATATGATTTGTATACTATTGTTATCGTTTTGCTAACAATAAACTAAAGTCAAATCTAGTTTGTTGGATTCCCAATCGGAGAGCCAAAAATGTAGGAACCAAAATATCCTAAAACCTACTATAAAGTTATTAAATTATTATTAAAAGACAGTAATTTGGGATAGCAACGTATATTTTGCTAGAATATCTAATTATCAATACATTAGTTTGTAAGTATCTACCAGGTAACTCAGGGATATGTGTACTGTACGCATAGGTATCAAAATATTGAAGAAAACTAAGATTTAGAATCGAGTACATTACAAGTTCTACCATACATACGTATACTATTCTTGACAGCTACAGAGTGATAAATCGAAGAAAAAATAGAAATACAAAATCATTGAGATCTACTTTTCAAAATAAGATATATAGTCAACGTAGAAGTAGAAGTCTGGCTAGATATCAGTTTAGAGTTGGAAGGTGTAAAATGTATTTTCCAAATATGTCGAAAACCATCGTAAATTTTAAACAATGAGAATTACTAAAATTTCTTTGCTAAAGTCATTTCCATTGCTAAAGCCAAGATATGGGACTGGGATGGAAGAACAACTTTGCAATTTAAAGTATTGA
Organism: Nineta flava; assembly: GCA_963920215.1. NCBI lineage: Eukaryota > Metazoa > Arthropoda > Insecta > Neuroptera > Chrysopidae > Nineta > Nineta flava. Next base: position 105,831,969 of record OY986040.1, on the reverse strand, counting down.
TCTATGTTTTACCATTTGTAAAATAAAGTTTAGAGAACCAAAATTAACCTATTACCAAATTCAGTAAAATGGTGACTGGTGGAAATCAATGACTTGAACAAAAAAATCTTAAACACAATTTTTACTCAAAATTTTATGTTCTATAGACCACTAAAGTAATAAATTTGTTAATGGATTTGTGAATAATTAAACGAAGAAAGTATCTAGGTATTTTTAGCGACCCCTAACTCATTCCCTCAATCACCGCTATCCTCTATGACGCCTTGATTCCTCTAGTCCAGAGGTGGGCACAGACAGCTCGTCTGAGCCTTACGAGCTCTCCATAAGCTGAGTGAGAGTAAGTAAAGAAGGTATGTTTTGAAGCAAGACGGAACGATGTTTCAATACAGGTTGTCCTACCGATTATTGCCCAATAATTTATTCAATCAATTTAGAAATAGTTTTATAAAATATTTATTGTTTAAATAATATCTTTTACAGTATGGAGAGATACACCAAAAAACATAATAATAATAATAATAATAATAACAATAATGATAATAATAACAATAATAATAATAATCTGAACTTATCCAAGACTGGTTGCGATGTCTTCTCCATTATTAAATTCACTACTTTTATTTTTTTTTAAAAACAAATTATGCGAAAAATAATTTCGACTACTACAAATGGTACTTTTCACTTTTTCAATTCAAAGTAGACTAACTCGAAGAACTCAAATTCCCACTTTATGTAAAATTTAACTTAATTCATCAAATTCCCATGACACTATACTGAGCATACTCCATACGAAGAAAAAATAATTAAATCAGGTAAATAATTCTTTATTAGTTCTCGGATATGAATAGTAAAATATTTAGACAAATCATTTGGAATTTCCAAAACTTTAATTCTATTTAAAATTATCCTTTGCAAAAATTTCCCTCTTTTATTACAATGGTCCAGCGGTAAACTTAAAAGTTCAAAAGATTTATATATATTTTTTATATATTTTTATTTTATTCATACACAAATATGATATATACTAAAAAGGTACATTTAATGACCCTAATTACCAGCCCAAAATTCCAGAGTATGTATTGAATGATTGCTTGTATTATTTACTTTGTATAATAGTGACCATAAAAAAGATTTGGTATTATTATATTTTTTTCAGAAAATGTTTTAATTAAAAAAAGATAATATTAATAATTGGTAGGTTACCCTGTATTAACTCTATCTCTCTTCCCTACCTCTCACTCAGAGCTTGGCCGAGTCATCTCCTGCCCACCTCTGCTCTAGTCCAGTTGTTTTAACTCAGATTCCATCATTTCAGTTGAGCCGAAGGCTGGATACCTCATTCTGCCTCTGCAACGACATTCTGTCAGAGGATGAAAGGACGAATCATTCTCCCCGTTATAGTCCGGGTACATCTCAATGTGCTCTAACCTCATGAGAGATAAATGCCTCTTGATCTTGCAGCGAACGGGAAGCAACCTAACAAAAAAATTTATCTCTTTCCGGTTATTGCTAAGGAGCCAGGTTAACCACACGGCATTGTACCCATCTATCAAAAATGAAAAAGGTACAAACCCACTAAAAATTTTTTTTAAATGAGCTTTAATTTTGGTACTTTATTTTTGGTGGCAAGAATGTTTGCAATTAATCGTAAAGTTTCAACATCATAAACAGACCTCCTATCATAATTCGGCAACACATTAAATATAAAGTAGTAGGATTCATTTGAATGCGTGTAGCAGTTTTCATTGATACCAAAAATGCTAAGTTCCATTTGAATTTGTCGCTTAGCCTCCGTACTCTAAAAGAATATGATTTTAACAAGAGAAAAATATAAGGAAAGCAATTGAATAGAATTTAATTGATTATCAACTTACATATATTATATATACATACTCGTATATACCATAAATGAAATTATATTAATTTATATATAATTCCACTTCATTTTCAATTAAATATTAATTAAGCCAATAAAATATCACATACATTGTTAATGACTTCAAGAATGTTGTAATATGCACACAGAGTAGCAATAACAGCAAATAGTGTAGTAGCTATAGTATTATATATACGGTTTTAGCTCAAATATGTTTATTACAATTCATTCATCATATTGCACCAGTAAATTGTTTACTTATTTGAATAATATGACTAGACAGTTCGTAAAATTTCTCATTAAAGTTCACAGTTTCAAAACCCCCGATGGTTGCTACAGAACTCCTTAAACAAACAAAATTTACGATAGTGATCATTTCACACAGTGAACAAATAAAAATGGCGACAATAAGTGTTTGAATCGTAAATCCGCCAGTGTACAGAAGCGGGATACTCAAACTAGAAAAATTCCTATCCTTGTAGAGAAATCTTTTCTAAGACGATAAAAACTAGATCTACTGAGAATATATGTAACACAGTAAAAAAATAAATAGAGGACCCAACTACGCCAAGTAGATTACCCTCCCGTTCAAAAAAAATGAACAGATCTGAACGGAATCAGTCTCTCACAATTTTGATTATTCTTATAGTAAATTTTTATTCTATTTTAATACGTAAGAGTAAGATATAACAGTTAACATGTATTAACATTACATATATTTTTTAAATTCTCACTCTGTCACTGACACCGTATATACATATAAAAAATATAAATTCAGTTTATACTTCCATTTCTTTTTTTCACACTTAAAAAATTTACTACTTATCTTTTTGTTTGTAAATAAATAAAATTATATATTGTACAGAGAGTTACAAAAGTGAGGAGTTTTATGAAATGTAAGATAATTAACATTTCAGGTCTGTTCATTTTTTTTGAACGGGAGTGTATATACAGGCAAATGAATAGTACTTAAGTAAGCTAAAATACCTAAACATTGAAGTAATGAAAATGATTTTCTAGTTCCAGCATGAAATCACGTTTCGACAGATTTTGCTCCTTTTTTCACAGACTAAAAATAAAATTAAGGAAACAAAGTTATTAACAAACCTAGACATCTTATTCTTCGGTCATCACTGGACATGGCAGGAACTATCGTTTATTAAATATAAACCATATTTTGACAAAATGGAAACCCGACTTCTAAAATCAAATATTCTATAACAAATAATGCACTAAAAAGTAAAAAAATAATTTCATATTCTTGTGCCAATTTTAGTTCACCTAAGCAAAAAATTTTAAATATATATGTACAATTATTGTTATTTTTGGAGGCGTTGTCAGCATAGAGAAATTCACATAACTTTTGGACACCGCCTCCAAAAATAACAATAATTGTACATAAATATTTAAAAATTTTTGCTAAGGTGAACTAAAATTGGCACAAGAATATGAAATTATTTTTTTACTTTTTAGTGCATTTTTTGTTATAGAATATTTGATTTTTGAAGTCGGTTTTCCATTTTGTCAAAATATGGTTTATTTCTCGCTTTTTAGTGACTTAGAAGTTCTATAACTGATTTTATTTGTCTAAATATGGGTAGACCTACTAAACGACCTACTAATTTTTAGTGTATTTTTTTACCCGTTTTTTTTTTTTAATTTTTAGTGCATTTTTTTATAACAGATTTTCAGTTTTTTTTACATGCATTTTATTTTTTTTTTGTAAAAATTTTATTTTTTTGGGGTCGATTTTTTTTTTGTTAAAAATTTTTTTGAAGTCGGTTTTTAAAAAAATTTTCTTATTTTCCCATTATGAATGAGTATACCCTTTCAAAAAAAAAAAAATTCCGCAGAAATCGGTTATCACATATAAAATGAGGATTTTTCTCGATTTCCCTGTGATTCCCTCATCAGAATGCGATTTGGTGCCAATGGGAAACCAAACCCTTTAAAACAAAAAAAAATCAAAATCGGTTCATAAATGACGGAGTTCTGAGGTGACACACATAAAAAAAAAAAAAGTTGATTACAATTCATTTCATCATATTGCACCAGTAAATTGTTTACTTATTTGAATAATATGACTAGACAGTTCGTTAAATTCCTCATAAATGACGGAGTTTTGAGGTGACACACATAAAAAAAAAAAAAAAAAGCAAAAAAAAAAAATACAGACGAATTGAGAACCATCCTCCTTTTTGAAGTCGGGTTAATAACACAAATGTCCGATTTAGTACAAAACCAACTGATATACATATCCCTTCAGATACAGTCGGTTAAATATGGTAATTTAAATCGTCTATATATCAAAAGTTTAAAGTGAAAAGACAGGTTTAAGGCGCGTCAATAATAAACTGAAAGTATTTACAGTCAGTTTTGTTTTCTTTTGAGCTATAAAAATTAATTCTTTATCCAGCTGAACTAAATAAAAATACAATTTATTGTAAACCATATGAACAGGATTCAACATTTGAGTGTTGAAACTTAAATTAACAACGTAATTATCAAAAGGGTCTAGACATTTTTTAGACTGATTGATTTATTGTTTACTATATATGTCACACATATTTCACAGTGGTATGAACATTCCAATGACACATATTGAAAGTTTTATACATTTAAAGTTAAAAATAATTGATAATAAAGCTGTCTTGTATTTTGTAGTCAATAACAACCGTTCGTACTATAGTTATGTAACTCAAGTCTCAAGCTAAATTTGAACAAGTTTAATTTGAATAATATATTAATTAATTATTTATTACTACAAACTTTTTAACGTGTAGCAAACAAACTTTAAAATAACTAATAATTTTCAATAGAATATAAATAAAAATAATGGGATTTTACCCCCGTTTCTGAGACTCCACGGTCTGTAACATAGGCCACCCACATTTTTATTTTTCAACATTTATTAATTCTAAACGATACATTTGTATGATGTGAATGGCGGACAAGAAGTTTGTATACAGACTAGCAATTGGTAGGTTGTTGTGCGGTTACAGCCGACTTCGATACAAACTACACCGATATTCACCTGGAGTTCGTGAAGGAAAACTGCCAAAAATCTTCACACATATAGCCGGTTACTTGTTTCTTGTCCATACGCTGACAGTTTAGTCAAATAACCGCCCAATTAATTTTTGTATTGGCAAACTACCAAACAAAAGACATTTTTGGACACTGTAGGACTCTTTTTAGAATTTGTTGGATATTATTTCCAAAGTTTAAATAATGTTATAAATCTTTTTCCAAATGCGCCGCTAAGTTCATGCCATCGGCGCCATGTTTTAAAATCGATCTAAAAAGTATCCAAAAATGTTCATTGGAACTTGTAGAATATGTTGATTCATTTTAGGAATTTTAAAGTTATAAACCTTTTTCCAAAGGCACAGCTAAGTTCGTGCCAACGGCACCATGTTTTAAAATGGACCTAAAAAGTATATAAAAATGTTCGTTGGAATTTGTTGGACTTTTCTGACTGCGATTTTAATAGGCTGGAGTAAACAAATATGGATTCGCTACAAATGTGCTTAGTGTTACTTTTTTTTTATTGTAAAATTTACGATAAACAAATATTAAGTAGAATTTATTCAATAAATAAAGTTAATGACCCACCCAGCCAGCATGATATCAACTAACATTTAACACAGAACGAACGCATTGATTAATAAAATAGGTACTTCTACAATCCAACATATATATTATATAGATGAAGAAAAAACTGTATCAAACAAAGAGCAACCGACTATCATCAAAGGCACAGAGAGTATCATCGACCCGCATTATTTAAATCTAAGTTGGTTACATGTAATAAACAATAAAAAATTAAATTTAATAAAATCTAAACTATATCATCAAAGAATAGTTTTTTTTTTTAAATAAAAGTTATTACAGTTTTATAGTTCACTAATTTACGGTCGCAGCTTCCTGAGAACTACAATACAAAATAATTTTTGTTATGATGTTCTTCTCTACACTGCTAATAGACCAGGAGATGGTAACAGGGACGTTCTCCCATTTTATACCGCATGCCTTTTTAAGGCTTGATAATTAACCCTAAAATATAAAAGATAGACGGGTTCTTGGCCGCCGCACGCGTTCCGGTCATAAGGTCCTTGTTGAGAATTTTTGTGTTTTTCCGTGATATTATACTGCCTATCTTTGTAACATAAAGTAGAACAAACAAATTGAAGGTCTAATAATTGATGGCATGCAATCCGCAGCGGCCGAAAGGGCTCAAAGGGTTACGAAATATGAAAAAAATTAAAGGGGACGTAAAAAATTGAAGTTTTCATCACAAAAGCACTCTGAGAAAATTTGCATGCGCCCCTCGTATGCCAATATATATATATTCGTCAAAATTATAACAGAATGGATTAAAAACAAGCTTAGTTATAAAATTTTAAAAACATACTAAGAGAAAACTTACAAAATAAATATCAACCAAATTTAGCCCTCATTAATTTTCTAAGAAAAAATTTACATAATAAATTTATATTCAATTCACTCACACTTAGTAAATAGCTTCTATCCCATATCATCTCTTTTTAAGGAACAACTACTATTATATGAAGTATCTCCCCGAAAACTTGGGCCTTTTATATATTTATGTTTTTGATCGGATATCACTGCTTTTTGAAATGCTTAAATATACAATGCCGAACGCTTCGAGTGAAGTACCGCTTCGCACAAAACACTACGCGTTTTGTTATGCTGTGCGTTACTTAACGCTTAGCGTTACATAACTTTTTTTCTTTCTAAGTTGATTCACATTTACGAAGGAGACCGCTTCGTGTTATATAACGATAACTCTCGCTGCTCGCAAGGGGACTATACTCTCTTTAACCCCAAGGCAGCCAGCCGCCGGCCTAAGCTTCGCGTCTTAGAAAGATTACAAAAATCCACAACCTTCTAACATTAGAAGTAAAAAAAGGTAATTTTAAAATTAAAGTTTTCTGATGTTTCTTATAAGTCTCAAGTTATTCCGCGTCGAATTCAAAAAACCACATCCTTCAAGCATAAATAAAAGTAAAAATCAATTTTTGGGTAGTTTTTCCAAATTTCGGGATGGTTGCGTTGGGAAAATTAGTTTTAAAGAAAAAATGAAATTTTGAAATAAATCTTTTATGTTTGAAACTCATTATTAAAGTTGATGTTAATTTATCCAATCCAACAAAATGATCACTAAATTAATTTCCAATTTTTTTTACCAAATAACAAAATTATTTGTTCTTACCTTGATAAATTATTGCATTAAAATGGTATTTCATTAATGTTGAGTATAATATTTATGCTAAGACGAATTTAAGATCCACCAATAGAAATTTACTAAGAACCAATCACGAGGCAGAATATCCCTATATGCATTTATAATGTTAAATTTATAAAAACTAAATTTGCCGAAATTTTCTATTTCTGGGTAGAAATTTCGGGTTTTAATAAATTTCCTGTCGGTTTGGGTACTAGACCTAACTGTGTGCTAAATATCAATTTTATAGGATATCGGGAAGTACGATATACTTTTTATTATGTCTATCCAAAAATCAGCCTTTTTTCGATTCTTGAAATAAAATAACTTTTTAACTGTTTATTCCTTAACGATTAGCAAAAATCTGTTATCTTACAATTCCGTAATCTTACTATATTCGAAAACCCACCTCTGTAGCTCTTTTCGTTCGAAAGATAAAATGGGGTCAAATGCTCATCTAATAGCTCGTGTAGTAATAGCTGTAAGCACTCAAACCCCTTAAACTCGGCTTATTATAAAGATCCAATATTAAAGAACCATTTATTATGGCTACAAAACATAGATGATATTCACGAATTTCTAATTTTCAGTACTATTGCCCCCGATTGTATCTCCCAAAATCCTTAAACCGGCATTTCACTTTCAAAAAATTTGAGTAAAATATAAAATATTCTCCTACAGCATCCTGTACTATATTTTACACACTCACATCGTAAATATATTTTTATATACATTTTCAAAAAAAAAAAAAATTAATTAAAAATATATATTTTTTGTTATGTTTCCATATATTTTTATATTCGTTTTTCTATGTCTACAATCTACACATTATGTGAAAGGATACTGAATAAAAAATGTTATATTATAGCCTAAAAGAAACCTGTTGGTTCGCGTACACAAGGAAAAAAACATATGTTCAAAATGACAACACAGTCTGATCTGATATTTACATTACCAGCCACAGCCTTGTCGGTTGAATCCTCTTTCTTCATACTGTGATTCAATAATGTCCTGCTCACAAACACCAGTTCCGACAACCCCACATATATATTTTTTTTACAAAGTAAAAAGATTATAGATTACTTTTTTTTTCTTGTCTAATAAAACCTGAAGTTAAAATGTATGAAAAGGTTTATCTATGTACGTACACTTTTTGGTTTTGCTCGAGTGAAATATGGTAGTTTATTTTTTGTGGCAAATATTAATAAGTAAAATTAAAAATAAACTAAAACGATTATTCACAAAAAATAAATTCCATTAACATGTACACTCAACCACACAAGTGGTGTCCTTTTTTAAAAACTTTACAGTCGATTTGTACCGAATCTGTTCTGTTTTCAAAAAAATGCTTAAAATGAAAAATGTTAGAATTTTTATGACAAACAACTTTAACTCGAAACATTTTTTCGAAAACCATATAGATTCGGCACAAATCGACAGCAACATTTAAAAAAAAAACGATATCACTTATGTAGTTGAGTGTACAATAGACTCTATAAAGTGGTAATCTCTTTTCAAAGTTTTGCAGTCAATTTGTGCCGAATCTATTTGGTTCTCGAATAAAAATTGTTAACCTGCCTTGTTGGTCAGATTAACAATGACTGCGATTGCGAAGAGAAACATATTACAGATCTCTTATTTGGTGACTGTTTCACGGAAGTTTTGTTCACCAGCGAGCGTCTAACCATAAGCATGTTGGCCGAAGAGTATGTCACGGGTTTTGGGCAGGAAACATCGACCTACTAGCTCTAGATTATACTTTACCCACCAGAGAGCATATCCAAGTGCAAAGCATGACTTCCCAATATCACATGTTTTCAAATGTGATAACCAATCAGCTTATCTTATCAATTATTTTTGGGTAATTAGCAATGGTCACGTGATCTTGTTTGGACCAATAGCATCAATTAAAGTGTTAACAATCTAATTTTGGCAATTCGTTTTTTTAACCCAACTTCAAAAAGGAGAATGGTTCTCAATTCGTCTGTATTTTTTTTTTTTTATAATATTTGTCACCTCAGAACTCCGTCATTTATGAACCGATTTGGAATTTTTTTTTTTGTTTTAAAGAGTTTGATTTCCCATTGGTCCCATTGTCACCACATCCCATTCTGATGAGGGGATCCCCGGGAAATCGAGGAAAATCCTCATTTTATATGTGATAACCGATTTCTGCGAAATTTTTTATTTTTTTTGAAAGGGTATACTCATTCATAATGAGAAAATAAAAATTTTGTTTTAAAAACCGACTTCAAAAAAATTTTTACAAAAAAAAACCGACCCCAAAAAAACAAATTTTTACAAAAAAAAAAAAAACAAAATGCATGTAAAAAAAACTGAAAATCTGTTATAAAAAATGCACTAGAAATTAAAAAAAAAAAAACGGGTAAAAAAAAATGTGTTATAAAAAATGTACTAAAAATTAGTAGGTCTACCCATATTTAGACAAATAAAATCAGTTATAGAACTTCAAAGTCACTAAAAAGCGAGAAATAAACCATATTTTGACAAAATGGAAACCCGACTTCAAAAATCAAATATTCTATAACAAAAAATAAAAAAAGTAAAAAAATAATTTCATATTCTTGTGCCAATTTTAGTTCACTAAGCAAAAATTTTTAAATATGTATGTACAATTATTGTTATTTTTGGAGGCGGTGTCCAAAAGTTATGTGAATTTCTCTGTGCTGACACCGCCTCCAAAAATAACAATAATTGTACATATATATTTAAAAAATTTTGTTTAGGTGAACTAAAATTGGCACAAGAATATGAAATTAATTAATTAGTTTAGCGATTAGATTATTAGCGATTAGCATTATCCAAATTCATGGCTTGTTTTTCAAATTTATAGTTGAAGTAATCCATTCTGTATCATCTAATCTTAAATGTCAAAATATTAAGGCACTGAAACTTGTTTTAAATTTTTTCCCAATTGAGGTTTAGATAAAGCAAAAAGTAGATCTTAAAAATAAAATTGAACAATCTATAAGAATTGAAACAAATTACAAGGACAAGTATTTATGAAAATTGGAAAAAAACCGAAAGGTTGCTCGAGTAAAGTAAGTTCCGATGACGCGATTTCGTTCAAAAATTCTATTTTTGCAAGCTCTACTCATACCTAAATCAATCACCAGTCCAAGCGGAAGTGCGGCCTAAGGCGTTATGTATGCCTACTTGGAAACTGGGAGGTTATGGGTTCGAATCCCAACATCTGCAGTTTGTCAACTATTAAGAAAAAAAAAGGGGGCGGTTAATTGACTAAACTGTCGGCGTATGGACATGAACGAAGTAACCGGCTATTCTTGAGAAGGTTTTCTGCAGTTTCCTTCACGAACTCCAGATGAATATCGGCATAGTTCCTATCATAGTCGGCTGCAGCCGCATATCCTACTAATTCATAGTCTATACACAATAATTCCTTCCACTTCACTCACATCCTCACCTTATGGTCGAAGTGTAGCCCGTCCAGGGCAGCCTCTACAATCTATCTATCTAGTATACCTAAATCAACTATAAAGTGTGAATATTAAAGGATAATTTTGATAACAAGCGATTTTCGTCTTCTCCTTCCTTCAAAACCTAAAAATTCGTTGAAAAATGGACATCGATAATGAACATTGGAAAGGTAACTTTAATATTACACATAGTACGTTATATACATAAACAAAAAATATTTGTTTTATTATTAACAATAAGATTGAAATCAATAACTACAAATAGGTTCTTTTAGAGTAAAACATTACGTGCGGAAATTTATATTATGTACATTATTATGTAATTTATTGCTATTGTTCAAGTACTATGTATGACTTGACTTTACTTGATTACAATTTACCGAAGTGAATAGTAAAAAATTCGTTACGCAGGAGCTGCTTCAACTTAGCGAATTTCCTTAAAATACATAAATCACTTTCTAGCGGTCACAATTTTAGTCTGATCAAAATGAAATGTCGTATCTGATTTTAGTATTTGCAAGGCCAATTTTATTAATAAATGTCATACGTGAAGGGGAAATGGGGGCATAAAGAAAGAAGAAAACACAAAATATAAAATATCTCTCTTAATATTAGAACAATCAAAAAATGCGTAAGGAATAAAGTTGGAGAAAATCAAGTTTGCTACAATTCATCACCTTATCATTTTTGCTCAAACTCTAATGTGTACAGAGATAGTGAGGAATTTAATTTTCAATCTTAAACCGTCAATATTTCTGTAAATATTAGTGTAACAGAAAAAATGATAAGAAACAAAATTACAGTAAAACTTAATACCTACAACTTTATTTCTTATAAATTTTTCGATTTTTCTAATATTAAGGGAGATATGTCAAATTTTGTGTTTCCCCCTCCCTCTAAACCCCCCTTTCCACTTGTTCGATTTTACCCATTAACGAACTTGACCTTTTGAATACCAAAAGCGCCTCAAATACCAAATTTCATACCGATAAAATGAAAACTGTGACCGCTAGAGTGATTACAGACACATATATATATATATATATATATATATATATATATATATATATATATATATATATATATATATGTCCATAGATATATATATATAAATTTTACAGATGGTGATTTTTGACATCTACTAGGTAGGATCGATGGACATTTGAAGAAATTTTTGCGAAATTTTGACTTCGGTACGGGACCAATAGCTCTATTTCCTTTCAGGAAATTCGCTAAAAATAAAAATGTTTATGATATGTTAATATAAAAACTATAATGGCATTGGTATACCAATTAGTAATATTCCATTCGATATTTTAATAACTTTCATTTTAACGAATGTTCGGTATACGACGTGCTATCGTTATTCGAACTGTAAAGATCATTAACGGTAAAAACAGCCAAGATGCAAGATGGCTTTAGAAAGAAAAAAATACATATTAAAAAAATGAAAAAACGGTGTCCATTTAATAAGGATGGGCGCATTTACATGTAGGGACTTCCATCATTAGCCTAGGCAGCCCTGCGAGTGTCTGATACGAACAGAGATTAGCCTCACCCCCAAAGCTTTTAACACACGTCAACTTTTTTCTATAATAATTACGAGAAAAAACATCAAAACTTTCCAACAACTTTTCTATGTACATAAATAATACAACTTTTTTCATATCCATAAACTACAGCTGAAACATAAATCTACGAAACCTCGTCAAAATTTTTTTTACTCATTTTTATTTTTACCGACCCGAATGACATATATTTTGAAGAAATGCAAAAACGGCCGTTTTCAAGGCTGAAATACAATATTAAAAATAAAATTTATGTGTTTACCGAAGTTTTTATTAAATAGTCTTTGAACATCCCTTAACAAAATCCTGAAAAGTAATTACAGTTTATTTAATTCAAAAGCTTTTTATTAATAGTAAAAAAACGCTATATATGTTTTAGCGTTTTTGACGATTAATAAACAAAGCTTTTGAATGAAATCATCTGATTATTTAATCAACTTGAAAACGCCCGTTTATGCGTTTCTTGTTTAAAGAAACATAAGACATTTTTAGTTTAAAAAGACTCAAAATACCTTAAAAGACGGGTAAAAATATTTGGTCATTCGTTTTCACCATGTCTTAAACGAAAAATTCAAATGGATCGTTGCATTTTTCTTTCATTCAACCCTAATCTATAAAATAGAATGTGTTGCGAAATTGGCTTGGAGGGAAGGGGTTGTTTGTGGTTTTTTTTAATCAAATATCTCAAAAACTATAAGATTTATCGCAAATATTGTAACCATCCAAATTAATTTGCATCTTATTTTGAACAAAAATGGTTTCTAACATTTCGTTACAAAAAAAACATTTGATTTTGTCACGCGATTCCTTTGAAAACGATATATATCGGATTCCCGATGTGTAAATGTATTATTGTGGTTTAATGAAATTTCAATTTTTTAATTTAGAATTTCAAATTGGTTAACAAACTTATACGCTGTGTGCACAATTGTCGAGACTAGCGTTAAAAATGCCAGGGTCTCTAGTAATATTTTGGCAAAAAATTCCCTGACTTTTCCAGGTTTTCCAGACTTCAAATCGAATTTTTCCAAACCATTTTTTCATATAATATTTTGTTATTGATAGGAAAATTAAGAAAAGTATAGATTTGTTCATTTATATTCAATTTTTATGGATAATATGATTAAACCTATACATTCCTTTTTATGGGTAACATACATAAAAATTTTTCAAAAACCTCAAAACAGATAATTATTAGTAATAATTTTTTAGAAATAAGTAATTTTAAATACGATTATGCTAAATTCCATGAAATTCCCTGGAATTTTACTAAATTCCCTGACACTTCCATGACTTTTCCAGAAAGCGGATTTAAAATTCGGGTGTAGCTTGGGTACTATTAAAATTAAAATGATAGCGAGAAGTATGTCAAACACAAAAGTCTCTCTTTATTTGGGTTGCTACAATAAACTAACAAAACAACATCATTATTAACCAGTCACAGCCACCATCATAATTTACATATATAACAAAGTACCCTCCTGTATAAATAAAACACTTATAATATAGTACAATCAATAGAGAATATTGCGCTGCATTATATTACAGGAGTAATTTTTTTTTAATTAGGTTATGAGAAAAACTGTATCGGCCTATATCACCATTACCGTGCATTTTAGGTCAAAAATGGTTATAACCTCTCTTGTAGATAATTCAATTTCCTATTTTTTCTGTTTATTAATATTTTTGTATCACTTACCGTTCACGACTTATACGACTATTACTATTTATTTATAGACTTTTTGACAGATATGTCTTCGAATAATTGTTTAGAAAGAAAATTATTTATTAAGATTTTTTTTTATTTTTGTAAGTGATAGAAAATATTAGGATAAAAAAAATTAGGAAACAAAAAAAAAGGAAATCCAATTATCTACAAGAAAGGTTATTAAAACATTTTTGGCCTTAAGTGCACGGTAATGGAGATATTGGCCTATATCTACAGTTTTATACAGTTTTTCTCAAAATGGCGGTACTTACGGGGTCGAAATTTGTAAGGATTTTGTTCATTTACATTCAGTACGTGATACAGAACCTAATTTTTTTTTAAATAACTCCTGTAATATAATGCAATGCGGACAAGAGTAACGAGAATATTAACTGTACTGTAATATGATTGAATACGAAACTGGCATTATAAATATCAACGACAAAATATATTCATAAGTCAAATTAATTTTGTATGGTAAGTAAGTAGTTTACTACTGACTACTTACTGACTCTGTGTAGTGTGTTTTTTTTAATGTACATGTTTTTTTAATAAGTACATTATTTTTTTTTACAGAACGGTTCTTTAATAAAAATGATTAATACCAAACTACATAATAGATTATCTCGTCATGAACAACAACATGATCACACAACACAGTATCAAGACATTTTACCTAGATGAGTCATCATTAAAATTCATTTAAAACGTCATATCTTGCTCATTACAAATATTGTTTTTACGAGCTAATGTATCAGTTTATTTATTATTCAGTGTTCCGTTTCGATATTTATGAAGTCAAACTCCTTCTCTCAATATATTTTCGCTTACAATGTATTGAAAATGAAAACTATTAATAATTCATTTAAAAAAAATTAGCCCCAGTCGATAGATGTGCGTGTTTCCCTTGAATGGACTAGACTGTCACTTTAGGGTCTTAGGGTGGAGAAATCATCGAGTGAAAGATCGGATTCATTAAGAAAAACGTGAAAATTGACAATCTAAACACGACTATTGAATGAACGGTAATGGGGGGAAATTTGGTACATTGCTACTTATAAGATCTATTGTGCTGCTCTCTCCATTTGGTGCCTGGCTAGGAATGGTTTCGTCATAAAGCACCTAACCCAGCCGTTTCGTTCAGGAAGTACAGGATCAAGATTGAGTCAAGGGTTGGTAGCTCCCCTTAAACGTATCTTGGAGACTCCCAGACATAATTTATTCTTTTGTGTATAAGGCGTCGCAGTCTATCAAGACATGTTCCGGAGTTTTCCATTTCTCTACAAAATCTACAGCTGCCCTAATTTCCTAAGCCTATCTTTTTAAGGTGTCTCCTGAGTCTACAATGCCCCGAAAGAAACCATCGTCAATATTCTCAGTCTATTTTGTTTCAGGTCAATGCAGAGGCATTGTATCGCTTGCGGTTTAAGTTCCCGAGAAAATTCTAGGCCTGCCTGAGGTCCGGAAGCTTCCTTCAGAGTGTGGTTCCTTTCCACCAATGCTGGTGATAATACTATAACTATAACGGTTGGTCAAATGGTACTATACAACTGCTTAATGCTTTTTTAAAACTACCAAAAAAATAAAGCAGCTACTGGCTTATACTCTGACCATAGGTTAGGTTGTGGTGGGTGTCCCGGACGGTGCACATTTTAACCATAAGGTCCATTGTGATACAATGTCCATTAAGAAGTGGATGGAGGACAAAGAATTTGTATGCAGGCTGGGATACCAATTCCCAGTTGTGCGACTGCAGCCTACTTTGATAGGAACTATGCCGACATTCATCTGAAGTTTGTGAAAGGAAACTGCAGAAAACCTTCACAAGCATAATCGGTTACTTTTCGTTCCTATCCATACGCCGACAGCTTAGCCAATTAACCACCCTGTTAATATTTTTTTTAATTGACAAATTTAAAAGTTTCCTAGTTTCCAGCAGAGCGCGTTTGACCGCACGGCTACTTCGACTGGTTACTCTGACCATATTGCCTCAACGCGATCAGATTAGAAAAATTTCCGTATTTTACGTTCATTTCATAGACATTCTCAGGCATTTGACCAAATAAAAATTTCTAAAAATGAAATATAAATTTCTTTCCTCCACTGAATCATTCAAAATTTTCTGAAAAAAGAGGAAAAGTATTCAAAGTCAGTTTTCATCAAAAATTCCCATTTTCGAGAAGAAAAGGCGTATTTTCAAAGGCCCGTCAAAAATCTCTTACATGCATTCCCGATGGCTAGTTACCTTGAATCCTAAAGCTGGAGAACCGATAGAATCAGAATAAGGCAGGTAAATTTCCATTGTAGGAAGAATGGATAATGATGATACAAGGCAAGGAAGAAGTTTTAGGAATCTCCCCATTTTGATTATTTATATTTCCGAGTAGGAAGAAGCCCGGATTGCACAATCTCGACTCACTCTGGATCCCGTATTTTTATTTGTTTTAATACACGTTCTTTTAGAGATAATGATATTAAAGTATGTCACATAATAAATTATAAATTATCAACAAATAAATGATTAATTCTTAAATTTTAGTACAACTATTTTAGAGAATAATTTTAATTATCATCAAATAATGGTTTTTAATTGAATTCTTTGTTGATTTATTCAAAAGAAGATACTTTATACCACAAATAACTTATTATTTTGTTCTTATTAAATTTGTTTATATTTTTAATCGATCGGTTCTGTTAATAAATGACGCGCTCTTTATGTTATTTTATGAAATTTTATGAGCATGCTATTTATATTTTAATTGCAATAAAATATGGAAAAGAGAACAATTCTTTCATATACGTTTATATAGTTATTTCGGCGAATGTCCTCTACAGGAAATAGAGCTATTGATGTTGTACCGAAGGCATAATTTCATCAAATGTCCATGGATCCTTCCTCGGAAAGTTTTATGGCAAATTATTTTTACTACTTAGTTTGGTTTCTTATCTTTTTTTTTAAAATCCTAAATATATCTGTACATATAAGTTCTATAACAAGTGAATTATAATTTCAATGCCTATTTTACACAACGTTTTCTCTCCCAAAACTATTTTTCTGTTGAATAAATTAGTTTTTCCATGAGCATGAAAAAAATTCCATAACATATCCAACTTTTCCGTGATCTTAAAAAATTCCATGTTTATTCCAGATCTGTGGCTACTCTGCTGTAAAAGGCTCCTAAACTATTTTGAATACCCACTACTTTTTTTATAGACTATGCTATAACCGTTATAGGTACGGACTACGGACTACCTTTAGAGAAACAGTCAGTGCCTGTGAATCATGAAGCATGATCCCCACTAACAACTGCATATAAATGAAATCATTTCTTTGTTATGCTAACTAACTTTTTTTATTATTATTTAAACAATGATAATAATAACAATAACAGGAATTCAAAAATACAGTTCAATTGATTTTCTTTATCAAATTATATACAGTTATAACATTCTTTGTTTTAAAATTTTTATTGACTTTTTTTAAAGATATTTTTGTATTGATCTCGTTTCACATTTATTTACATCTATTTGTAATTGAATGTTTTGTCTGCATCATGTTCTAATTTATTTTATTTGATTAGGTAAGTTCAGATACAGTGTGATTCTTAAAAATCAAGCAATTCACATTCTAAAGAAATGGTTTGCAAAGTGATTTATATCGACACTTAGGAGTCGACGACACTGACCTGCAAGTAAACCATGTCAGGACCGTAAGGTCGAAGTGCAACACTTTTTAGACCCCAACACAAATCAATCAATCAATCAAACCATGTCAGCAAAACAAAATCTGGGGGTGCATTTAAATTTTTGTTAACTAGCGTCTATTTATATCCATTGTTAGTATGGTTGCCTTTCGGTTATATTATACCAGCGGAAGCTACTAGCGTTTAATTAATTTGATATTTAAGTAATGTCTGAACATTGATAGGTCATCATCAAAATTTAGACGTTTTCAATGATTGTCATGATGCACCTCACACAGTTGAAAAGCCGTTCAAGACAAGGGTGAGTATAATCGTCAGTCATTAATCGTTTGTTGAGAGTTGTGCAATATTTTGTTGTTGTACATACAAATGTACAACAAATGTTTCGAGTAAAAGTTGTTAGTACAGTTATAATGAACAACTTTTATCTGAAGTATTTTTTCGAAAACCGAATAAATACGACAAAAATCAAATATAAAATTTTGAAATGATAGCGCGACTTTAGACGCCAAGTATACAACAGAGATTCTTCGATATTTTTTTTCTGACGTGGATGAATTATCCCAAACTGTGACAGCTGTCACATGCTTTCAACAAGGTACAAAATAAAATATAGACTAAAATTGCCAATAAAGTTGGAAACCCATGTTTTACATCCTCAATCAGAAAGGCATTTGAGTAATAATCTTTTACGTCGAGTCAACTTCTATTAAACACAACTTTCTTGTAAAAAGATGTGACTATGCGAGTGAAAACATGCGACTATTGAACAATCAACAAATCGTTGACGCTCCAAAATAAAGGTTACCATCGATTATCGTTCAACGTTTAATCGTCGAACGTTCGTCGAATCGTTCACCTTTAAAGAAAAATATATATCTTTGAGAACTCCGAACATTGAAAACAACCATCTTGTTTATTAGTACAAAGTACTTAGAATGAAATTAAGGTCATCTTTAAAAAATTGTAACGTCGATCGGACCTTGTGGGATCGTAAGACGGGTAAATACTTCTCTAGCGGGGTAAATACAATTTGCGACAACCACTCCATGCCGCATTTTTTTACTAAGATTTATATTTTTGTTTTCTTGATATCTTTCCCAACCGTTCAGTTTATTGGAAAAGTAGTTTAGAGCTATTTTGAAGGAAATAAAAATCCTCACATTTTTTATTTGAACAATTTTACATTGCGTAAATAGTTCAGCTAGAAATAGCGAAAAATAAAGAGAATGAGGCACCAAAAAATGATCTCATTCTATTTCTGTCTAAACTATTTTGCTATTTCTGCTGAGGATTTTCATTTCCTACAAAATTGCTGAAACTTTGTTGAACAACTTTACAACAAACTGTACGGTTGGGGAGATATGAAGAAAACAAAAATATTTACCCTCGTAAAAACAATGCGGCAGGGAGCCGTTGCTTCAAAGTGGTTTATCGTAGTTGAGGATTAATCGCTCGTACGATTTCGCAAGGTCCGATCGACGTTAAAATTTTTTAAAAAAGGTGACTTTAGTATTCATTTTAAGATGCTTGAACTATATATTAGTTTTATAACTACTTTATATACTACTACTACGCTCAAAGTATTGTATTGAATTCCCCATAGCAACAATTTAACCGAGTGTAGATAGATATAAATAACATACTTGGAAATATTTAATTAAAAATATTCTGTATTTGTTTTCAATTAGTTTAATGATATCTTTTGAAAAATTATTGTAAAGCAATATATACATTCACTACAAAATTTCATTATTAATAA
This sequence comes from Nineta flava, assembly GCA_963920215.1. NCBI lineage: Eukaryota > Metazoa > Arthropoda > Insecta > Neuroptera > Chrysopidae > Nineta > Nineta flava. Next base: position 105,812,645 of record OY986040.1, on the reverse strand, counting down.
AGTAACTATACACTATAGTGCTAGTGCTCGATTGTACGCTCGTCTGGTATTAGTATAGTGACTATATCTGAACAATATAGTCTAAGAGCTATCGGCTTAAATATATACGATATTTTCAGCAAAACTAAGTGAAATTAATTCAAAAACCGAATAAAATTGTGGTTCATTCACTCTACTTTTTAACCCGACTTCAAAAAGGAGGATGGTTCTCCATTCGTCTGTATTTTTTTAAATTTATTTTTTAATGTGTGTCACCTCAGAACTCTGTCATTTATGAACCGATTTTGAATTTTTGTTTTTTGTTTCAAAGGGTTTGGTTTTCCATTGGTCTCATTGGCACCAAATCGCATTCTGATGAGGGGATCCCGGGGAAATCGAGAAAATCCCCATTTTATGTGATAACGGATTTCTGCGAAATTTTTTTTTTTTTTTGAAAAGGGTATACACATTCCTAGTGGGAGAATAAGAAATTTTTTTTAAAAACCGACCCCAAAAAAAAAAATTTTATACTCTATAACAAAAAATGCACTAAAAAGTAAAAAAATAATTGCATATTCTTGTGCCAATTTTAGTTCACCTAAGCAAAAATTTTTAAATATATATGTACAATTATTGTTATTTTTGGAGACGGTGTCCAAAAGTAATGTGAATTTCTCTATGCTGACACCGACTCCAAAAATAACAATAATTGTACATATATATTTACAAATTTTTGCTTAGGTGAACTAAAATTGGCACAAGAATATGCAATTTTTTTTTACTTTTAAGTCATTTTTTGTTATACAATATTTGATTTTTGAAGTCGGGTTTCCATTTTGTCAAAATAGGTTTTATGTAGTTCATTGAAGGTCTGAGTATTGCAACCATAACTTAAGAATCAGAAAATAATTATTATTATCAATCCGTCAATAGAGGGAAGATGTCCAATCTTATGAAGAAATGTAAATTTGAGATCTGATTCTTCAGTCGAAAATTATGGCGTAGCGAAAATTTTTCATATATTCGGGGTGAGATTCACAGAATATCCGCTGTAACCTAGAGGTTCGCAGTCAAAGATTATGTGGCTGGATGTTTCTTCCTCCTCACCACACAATCTGCACATAACGGACCCGTTATGGAGTCCCATTATGTGCAGATGCTTCCGCAGGGAATAAATCCGGTAACGCTCCGCAGTTGCATCCTATTTAGCCTCAGGACATCGAGAGATAGCCTGTTTGTTGCACTCTGAAGCAGTATCTTCCCGACCTCTTGCCGCGGTACTGTTTCCCGGTGACCACGGTGTTTAGCATTTGACCACTCGTTGATCACATGTGTACATGCAGTCCTTGGAATTCCTAAAATAGGCTCTGAGCCAGTGAAGGGTATTCCGACTCCCTTCTTTGCTAAGGTATCTGCTTATTCGTTTCCTTCGAAACCACTGTGACCCGGCATCCAGATCAATTTAACATTGTTCCGTTTTGCCAGTTGGTAAAATGTTAATTTGCGAAGTTAAATCTACAAAATATGTCTACAAATATTCATCATTACAAATTAATTCCATGAATAGTTTATAACAATAGTTTAGTTTATAAGAATAGTTTTTAACGAAAGTATTGTTTATCGAATAAAATGTTGTGCAATATAGGTGTTGATATGAGTTTTATTCATTGATTTATTATATCACTAATAAATCACAAATGCTTAGTTTTTATTACAGTTGAGTTGTTGAGACAAGCGACAAAGTGGCAAAAATGCACCATCATTTGGGATAGTCGTTTCACTTGTACTGCCGTGCTTAGGTAAAAGGCTGTAAAAGAAGTTTACTTCCTTTTCTTCATTTTGATGCTAATCGATTTTTCTGGTGATTCTCTCTATATCCCAATTATAAAATGAATCAGTAAAAATGTTATTTCAACAAGATAATAATTTTGTTAATTTGTCAAATATATTACTTAAATTGTTTACATTTCCTAAATATAGAAGCAGTAAATTCATTTTTCAAAATAAAAAAGCAGTAGTTTTCAAACTGTACTACTTTTATCCACTGAAAAATATATAAATATTGCATTTTTACTCTTCTTGACTGTTATGATTATACTTTTTAACCCGACTTCAAAAAGGAGGATGGTTCTCAATTCGTCTGTATTTTTTTTTTATTTTTATTTTTTTATTTGTGTCACCTCAGAACTCCGTCATTTATAAACCGATTTTGAATTTTTGTTTATTGTTTTAAAGGGTTTGGTTTCCCATTGGTCCCATCGGCAACAAATCGCATTCTGATGAGGGGATCCCCGAGAAATCGAGGAAAATCCTCATTTTATATGTGATAACCGATTTTTGCGAATTTTTTTTTTTGAAAGGGTATACTCATTCATAATGGGAAAATAACAAAAAATTTTTAAAAACTGACAAATTTAGGTGAACTAAAATTGGCACAAGAATATGCAATTATTTTTTTACTTTTTAGTGCATTTTTTGTTATAGAATATTTTATTTTTGAAGTCGGGTTTCCATTTTGTCAAAATATGGCTTTATCTGTATTGACTGAGGAAAATATTATTAGAGGTAAGTATATATTTGAAATAAAAATTTAATCAAAAATCAACTTAAAGCTAACTACTTTAACGCTTCTGGGAGCGGTTGGGCCTCAACCTACACTTTTGGGAACATTATCTTTCAATTTCTATTTTCAATATGTAATACTACACCAGTTTTCAGAACTATTTGGATCGTTTTTTTGTTCAAAACTCTACACGATTGATCCCCCACCCACACTCCCCATCTCCAATGAGACTTCTGTAAATTGTTGCTCCTGCTTTGACGATATCATGGGAAACTTATAAGAAGAAATCACGACTATATTCGATCAGTTATTAGTTCACTTTTATGTAGCCAGCTCTTAGACCATTTGATTTATCATCACCACTGTTATTAGCATACTTAAATATCCATGATAATCATCGAATAATCGCCAAAAAAATTTTACTCCTACATTTTATGCTCTCCATAAAAACACATATAATTGAATGATGCAGGAAAATAAATTTTTCTTCACAACCAACTTAACCTAAGCGAATTGCAATGCAATTTTTGACAAATTAACCCAACGTGCTTATTGAACGATTGTTTGTATGTATCATCGACAACTGTCATTTCAAGGACGTTATAACGGATAACTTTTATAGTATTTAGATGTACTCTTTATTTTCTCTTGAACACAATAAGAAATAAAAGTGAATAAAATCTTACCAACACGTACACGTATGAATATATTACTTAATCACATGACTTAATTTGCATATAGTATGCTAACAATACATTATTAAAAGTAAACAATTACAATTTATACGAATGGAGTATATTGAAATACATTATTCTATTATTAATAAATACACATATAAATAGGTAAATAAATTACTTGGTAGCTCTTTTATTTTAACCATAAATAGTAATTTTTATACAATTATTTACTTTCATTCTTAATCATGGACAAATAATATTAAAAAAAAATGACACAAATATAGGTAACTCTATTAAACAATTTTTACTTCTATATATACGAAGATGTCAAATATCTGGGTATGCATCTGGATAAACGTTTAACTTGGCGAAAGCATATATGGGCCAAAAGAAAACAATTAAATATTCAATTCAATAAATATTTCTGGTTGCTTAATCGTAACTCTAAATTATCCCTCGAAAATAAGTTATTAGTGTATAAAAGCATTTTGAAACCTATATGGACATATGGCATTCAATTGTGGGGTACTGCAAGTGTGAGTAACATTGAGATTTTACAGCGTTTTCAGTCTAAAGTGCTGCGTGCGATAAGTGATTCACCATGGTACGTTCGAAACGATGACCTACATCGTAGTTTAAATGTGTCTACAGTGCGTGAAGAAATAGTGCGATTTAGTGAAAACTATATGTATCGTTTAGAAACGCATCCAAATGTGTATGTGCTTAATCTTCTTGACAATAGTAAGACCTTAAACAGACTAAATAAACTTAATATCTTAGAATTAAAATATAGATTTATTTGACATTTTAGTGATAAATGTACTTAAATAATTTTAGTATATAATTCTTCATTCTTGTGTCTTCCATTGGGTAGACACAATTCACGATTTTTATCTTGTGATCACTCTATTCATAGTTCTTATTAGAACTGATAATAGTTAAAATTAGGATGCTAAAAAAAAAAAAAAAAAAAACTTCTATATATAAAGACTTATATTCAATGGCATGTTTGTCTATATAGTATACGCTAGTTCTTCCATACTATGTCCTTAGATAGAGATAGATTGTAGAGGACGGGCGGGACGGGCTACACTTCGACCATAAGGTCCATTGTGATGCCTAAGGATGTGAGGATGAGAGTGGAGTGGAAAGAATTTGTGAGAAGACTAGGAATTAGTAGGATATGCGGCTGCAGCCACCTATGATTTGAACTATGCCGATATTCATCTGGAGTTCGTGAAGGAAACTGCTGCAAATTTTCTCAAGCATAGCCGGTTACTTCGTTCTTGTCCATACGCCGATTTAGTTAATTAACCGACCCCCTTTTTTTTTTCTTAATAATTGACAAACTTTCGATGTCGGGATTCGAACCCATAACTTCCCAGTTTCAAGTAGACATAACGCCTTAGACCGCTCGGCTACTTGGACTGGTATACTATGTTTTACGTAATAGGGAATATGCATGAAAATTTTTTTTCACATTTATTTTCAGAATATGAAAATACTGTTAATACTGTAATAATATTTAAAAACCAAATTAAAATCCGACAAATATCAAGGAAGCTATAAGCTTTTAAAAATTATTATCTGTCTCTTTTTTGCAAAAATACTAAAAACGGAGTTTTACGTGTATTTTAAATGGTGAAAGTGTAATACGACGTCACATAACATATCAAGAGGGCTACCATCCTCTTTGTCTAATCGGGAATTTCAATCATTCATATCTCGCTTATTTTGAAAGTTATTTAAAAAGTAATTTTACCTTGATATTTGTCAAGTAAACATGCTTCAATTCAAGTGAAAAAAAATTTTCATGCATATTCCCTATTAACCAGTCCTAGTAGCCGAGAGCCCGGACTATAAGAATTCTTATTGAAATTCTATAAGGACATTAATTAACATTACGTGAGATAACAAATATGATATACTCTATAATGGCGTTCCTTTTTCAAAACTTTACTGTTGATTGTACCAAATCCATTTGGTTTTCGATCAATTGTTTAGAAAATAGTTGTTAGTATAACGAACAGCTTTTCCAAACATTCGAAAAATAGATCGGACAGAAGTCGACTACAAAAATTTGGTAGCTCGCTGGCCAATAGTTTCACGTCTGTGAACTTGGCAGGACAAATTTATCTTAGCATACTACAATGTGCATAGGAATTTGCAGTTTTTTTGCAGTTATTTTGCAGTTCAACACATAAATTTGCAGTTCATTTATTTTTAAAAATAACCGTGTGTACTGCTAACTTCCGCGGAAGTTAGCAGTACAAGTTTGCGTACAGCGTTTAAGGGACCTCAAAAAAATTTGCGATTGAGCCAGGAATTTGCAGTTTTTTTGCAGTTCTGCAATAAGATCATTCCCGAATTTGCAGTTCATTTATTTTTAAAAATAACCGTGTGCACTGCTAACTTCCGCGGAAGTTGGCAGTACAAGTTTGCGTACAGCGTTTAGGGGACCTCAAAAAAATTTGCGAATGAGCCAGGAATTTGCAGTTTTTTTGCAGTTCTCCGATAAGATCATTCCCGAATTTGCAGTTTATTTATTTTTTAAAATAACCGTGTGCGGAAGTTAGCACTACAAGTTTGCGTACAGCGTTTAAGGGACCTCAAAAAAATTTGCGAATGAGCCAGGAATTTGCAGTTTTTTTGCAGTTCTCCAATAAGCTCATTCCCGAATTTGCAGTTCAATTATTTTTTTAAATAACCGTGTGCACTGCTAACTTCCGAGGAAGTTAGCAGTACAAGTTTGTGTACAGCGTTTAGGGGACCTCAAAAAAATTTGCGAATGAGCTAGGAATTTGCAGTTTTTTTGCAGTTCTCCGATAAGCTCATTCCCGAATTTGCAGTTCATTTATTTTTTAAAAAAACCGTGTGCACTGCTAACTTCCGCGGAAGTTAGCAGTACAAGTTTGCGTACAGCGTTTAGGGAACCTCAAAAACATTTGCGAATGAGCCAGGAATTTGCAGTTATTTTGCAGTTCTCCGATAAGGTCATTCCCGAATTTGCAGTTTATTTATTTTTTAAAATAACCGTGTGCGGAAGTTAGCACACGGGTTTGAGGTTCCCTAAACGCTGTACGCAAACTTGTACTGCTAACTTCCGCGGAAGTTAGCAGTGCACACGGTTATTTTTAAAAATAATTGAACTGCAAATTCGGGAATGAGCTTATCGGAGAACTGCAAAAAAACTGCAAATTCCTAGCTCATTCGCAAATTTTTTTGAGGTCCCCTAAACGCTGTACACAAACTTGTACTGCTAACTTCCTCGGAAGTTAGCAGTGCACACGGTTATTTTAAAAAATAATTGAACTGCAAATTCGGGAATGAGCTTATTGGAGAACTGCAAAAAAACTGCAAATTCCTGGCTCATTCGCAAATTTTTTTGAGGTCCCTTAAACGCTGTACGCAAACTTGTAGTGCTAACTTCCGCACACGGTTATTTTAAAAAATAAATAAACTGCAAATTCGGGAATGACCTTATCGGAGAACTGCAAAATAACTGCAAATTCCTGGCTCATTCGCAAATGTTTTTGAGGTTCCCGAAACGCTGTACGCAAACTTGTACTGCTAACTTCCGCGGAAGTTAGCACTGCACACGGTTATTTTAAAAAATAATTGAACTGCAAATTCGGGAATGAGCTTATCGGAGAACTGTAAAAAAACTGCAAATTCCTAGCTCATTCGCAAATTTTTTTGAGGTCCCCTAAACGCTGTTCACAAACTTGTACTGCTAACTTCCGCACACGGTTATTTTAAAAAATAAATAAACTGCAAATTCGGGAATGACCTTATCGGAGAACTGCAAAATAACTGCAAATTCTTGGCTCATTCGCAAATGTTTTTGAGGTTCCCTAAACGCTGTACGCAAACTTGTACTGCTAACTTCCGCGGAAGTTAGCAGTGCACACGGTTATTTTAAAAAATAATTGAACTGCAAATTCGGGAATGAGCTTATTGGAGAACTGCAAAAAAACTGCAAATTCCTGGCTCATTCGCAAATTTTTTTGAGGTCCCCTAAACACTGTACGCCAACTTGTACTGCTAACTTCCGCGGAAGTTAGCAGTGCACACGGTTATTTTTAAAAATAAATGAACTGCAAATTTATGTGTTGAACTGCAAAATAACTGCAAAAAAACTGCAAATTCCTATACACATTGTAGTATGCTAAGATAAATTTGTCCTGCCAACTTCACAGACGTAATAGTTTCGACTAGCTGATAAGAATAGTTAAAAAACAAGTAATCATCAAGATAGTAAAAAATTATACACATTTCACTTGAAATCTTGTCGGCTTAGTTGGTACGCACTGACCCAGAGCATCAGACGTCTTGAGTTCGATCATAAAAAGTTCTTTTATGAAAATTTTTGTTCATTTCATAGTCAATATAAATAAAGTTTTATAATCAATAGTTCGCAATTCAAGTATTCATTACGGACGTTCGATCATATAATCACAGAGCAGATATTCAATGTTTATCTACAATCAAAGATAACATTAATCATTTTAATATCAACAAAGTTAATATATTTATGATGAACAACTTTTATCCGAAGCATTTTTTTCGAAAACTGAATGAATGAGGAACAAATCAATTATAAAATTTTGAAAAATATGTACTATATGTACACTCCCGTTCAATAAAATTGAACCAACCTGACATGTTCAATTTCTTACATTGCATTACTTCATTTTCATTACTTCAATGTTTAGGTATTTTAGCTTACTTAAGTACTATTCATTTGCCTTTATGTACTCTCCCGTTCAAAAAAATGAACAGACCTGAAATGTTAATTATCTTACATTTCATAAAACTCCTCACTTTTGTAACTTTCTGTATATTATTTATGTATAAACAAAGATGAGTAGTAAATTTTTTAAATGTGAAAAAAGAAATGGAAGTTTTATATTCTTTATTTATGTAAACAAGTCAGTGAGAGTAAGAATATGTGATGTAAATACATGTTAAGTGTTATATCTCCCTTTTACGTATAAAAATTAAATAAAATGTTGTATCTGTCAAAAACATTTACTACAAGAATAATCAAAATTGTGAGAGACTGATTCGGTTCAGGTCGGTTCAATTTTACTGAACGGGAGTGTACATTAAATACTTAAATATTATACGAGTCTCACCGTAATATCTGAGTAGCTGAGTAGCTCAGCTTGGGTTCGATTGTCAGCCAAGATATGTATGATTTTACAATTAAACATTGAAAAAAAATGTTACAAATGTTCGGACATATTACTTAAATGTCAAATTAAGTAAACACTGGTCACCTCTATCAGTATAACATAAAGGAAACCATACTAAGAATGAATGGATATACACGAGGTTTACAAAAACAATTAAATAAATGTCAACATGTTTATGATACTGTATGTATGTCTACATTCTGAATGGTGTGGTTATTTTAAGCTCCCAATATAGGGGCGCGAGTACAAATTGATAATTTCAACGATCGGAGATTTTCAATATTTTCTAGACAAACTATAATACAATAGACCTCCGATTAAACTACTTTTTATAGCGGAGGTGAATCAAATTAAGCAAAGTCAAATTTTAACCAACTAGGCGCATTGCACATGCAAAATAAATATAAGTAACACAGGTAATTAAATATGTTGGTAAAGTTAGCCCAGCCTTTTTCGAAATTCAAAAAAATAAAAGTTGTGCTGAATTGTGCTAGGTTTGTGCTACTTGTGCTGCGAAACAAAAATTTTTTTTTTTTAATATTGTAAGTTCTATGAGCTGATAAATAATTCGAAAAAAAGTTAGCCCAGCCATTTTCGAATTTCGAAAAAAAAAAATATGGTTGAATTGTGCTAGATTTGTGCTATTTGTGCTACTAGAGAAAAAATGGAAAAATTAATTGGAACACCTTGAAGAAAATTTTTTTTTTTTTTTTTTTTCGATAAATTGGCCAACCACTTTGTAATTCGACACAGGAATTTTTTATCGCAAAAGTAAAGGTTGTGCTGAGTTGTGCTAGCATCCTAGGCCACTGTGCAGTTGGTACGAAAAATTATTTCATCGAAATAAATGATTAAACTGTGATAATTGTGGATTTCATAAGGCCAACAAAGTTCACGACCCTCGTACGTGGCACAGGAATTTTTTATCGCAAAAGTAAAAGTTGTGCTGAGTTGTGCTAGCATCCTAGGCCACTGTGCAGTCGATACGAAAAATTATTTCATCGAAATTAATGATAAAACTGCGATAATTGTGGATTTCATAAGGGCAACAAAGTTCACGACTCTCGTACGTGACACATGAATTTTTTATCGCAAAAGTAAAAGTTGTGCTGAGTTGTGCTAGCATCCTAGGCTACTGTGCAGTCGATACGAAAAATTATTTCATCGAAATTAATGATAAAACGTCGATAATTGTGGATTTCATAGGGACAACAAAGTTCACGACCCTCGTACGTGACACAGGATTTTTTTATCGCAAAAGTAAAGGTTGTGCTGAGTTGTGCTAGCATCTCAGACCACTGTGCAGTCGATACGAAAAATTATTTCATCGAAATAAATGATTAAACTGTGATAATTGTGGATTTCATAAGGACAACAAAGTTCACGACACTCGTACGTGACACAGGAATTTTTTATCGCAAAAGTAAAGGTTGTGCTAAGTTGTGCTAGCATCCTAGACCACTGTGCAGTCGATACGAAAAATTATTTCATTGAAATTAATGAAAAACTTCGATAATTATGGATTTCATAGGGGCAACAAAGTTAAATAATATATATATTTTAGAAAATTTATTTATTAATATTGAATAAAACCTTTCTTTTTTTCTATTCACGAGGAGATCCTCATTGGTCTATAATATATACAACCATGTGGCCATGTATCTTATCTTGGCTCGATGCCGTCTGTACAGGGGTTTTCCTGGTTCCATCAAAATGAATCCATGTTGGTCCCATTTTGACGTAGCTGGTGTAATGCCCCATACTGTCTGCGTCGAAGGATCCGTGATAAGCAATGATCCCGGCTAGACAATATTGCTTACTCTCTCTTACGTTCTCTCCAGCTACTTCGATTCGTTGTGGCAGATCTTCCAGCGCCATTTCGGTTCTGTCACCCATGTCTGTTTCGATTAGAAGGTGTGGATCGTATCGAATATGTACTTTCGTTTCCAGTCCACAACACTTTCCTGGCATGGTGTAATGCTGTACAGCTTCTTTCAGCTCTTTAAATCCTTTATCCCTGATTGTATTGAAGTTGACCGACAAAACGGTGTTGCTGCGTTGTTTTTTTTTTTTACACACTCGGCAAATCTCGTCCCTTGTAACGCTTGGACACTCTTCGAATAAAGCTTCGGCGAGATTGCCTATATTGACCTGTGCATTTACCTTGATTATTTTCGTCCTCGTTTCGGTTTTTTCGTAGATGGGCAGATTCGCCAAGAGAACGGCTCTCCGTTGGAAAAAACTTTGACTCAAACCTTTTTCGATCAACTCGTTCGCCACACTGTAGATAGGGGATTTTATACTCTCACATGCCTTTTTATATGCCTCGTTATTCTGCAAACTGTGCGCCAAAATTTGACATATGCTGTCAAATGCACATGTGTTTCTTACTACATAAGTTTTTCCTTGATAACTTACGTTGCGGCAGTGGTTACCGTTTGGGATCGCGGGGAGCGTTATGCCTGTTTGCAATGATGGATCAAATCGTGGAAACGGAGGACCATATTTCGATGACTTCTTTACTTTGTTCTTGTTTCTCCAATTTTGCTCAGCCCGTAGTTCATTCATCTCTTGAAAATCGTCATCGCTTTTTTCGGAAGGTGATCGTTTTTCTTTCTCTGTGTTATTGTCGATATTATTCGTTTCCACGATAATCTCGTCAGTTGATGGGTCCTCTTTTTTCATATTCTCCGACGCCAAAGCTGAAGGAAGGTGATCGGAAGGTGATCGTTTTGCTTTCGCTGTGTGTTTGCCGAAATTTTTTTGTTCCACGATAATCTCGTCAGTTGATGCGTCCTCTTTTTTTATATTCTGCGACGCCAAAGCTAACCGGATTTTCCCTGGGAACGACAAAATATGTCGACTGACGAATTTGTCGATACGTATCGGTTTTCCTGCATCTTTCAAGACACGGTTTTTCAGGTCGTTGAACTCCGATTCCACAGCAGCCGATGATGGAGCGTACGATCCGTAACCAAATACTGGAGGCAACGTGTCAGAAAAGAGAGGAAAATATGGCATCAATCTTTTCAAGTTCATCGCCACTTCCGGACAGTAATACCCATTGACGTCATCAGTGTCTTCTTGTGTGGCTACTGCGTTGGTGCATTCTTTAAAAATGCCAGATACCCACCTGAAGATGTTTGATGTCTCCATTTGTTCGTCTTCATTGAACTCCTGAACGAAATCTTCGGCGGATTCATCTTCCATTAACTCGGGAACACTGCGAACTGCTGTTTTTAAAATTTGCTTGGCTTTTTCAGTTACATTTTCGGAGTAGTTTGGATCCAGTGATATTACGAAAATTGCCTTCGAAATTGATAGAATTCCGTCGAAGGTAGTTTGCGCGCGTAAGGCAGCCATGCAATGCATATAAAATTTTTTTACGCGCGAAGATGTGTTTTTCCAGCACTTCCATCGCGAAATCATGTTCATATAGTGGCATATGTCGAGACGTAGTAGGCAAGGTGGAAAGGCCCGTTCTTTCTTGCATAAGATTTCGAAACACAGCGACAGATAATCGGCAAGAGTGGCCATTTTTGCAAATGCTCTCACCACTGCGCCTATTAATGCACGGTCAAAATCCGTAACAATTTCTTTTGGCGTTGGAAAATTTTGCCTGTGGGTTGACCCTATACGCAGAATTTCAAGCAGCCAAAACGTAATACTGTTGGTATTTTGGACTGCCGAGACCATTTGAAAAACTGGTAGATTTCCGACGATGACCTTGGTTGTGATTTGGTACAAATACAGGTGAGGCGATAACTCACCGTTCGGCATTTTCACCTTCTTCATTAACGAACCAGTAGCATCAATGCATATGGTCGTGTGATGGTGTTCGTAAACCGCTATTTGTTCATTCGTCCAATAATGAACGAAAATTGGATCGAGACCAATGGATCTGATAGCTGTTTCGTGCTTTAAACTGTATTTCAGATGGTGGAGACTTTCGTAGATGTTGTTGGATTTGATACCGAGTAGCATATCTTGTCTTTCTTGTTTCGCCTTTCTTAGCACTGGTCCGGTGAAAATATGAGGTGGTTCATCGTCACCTACTGCCATCAGTTTTTTTGCTTGTGATCTTCGCCAAGCTGATGGTAACATTTTGCCTTCGACGAGTTCTTTGGCAACGGCAATGCGTTTTGAGCCTTTCAATTGCCGTTTTTTATAATGTTTGATATTTGGATCAAAGTTCTGTAGTGAGCAATCCATGATTATTGCTTCGTTTTCCTCTGGCTTGTTTGCTATTTTACCTTCAAATTGGCAATCGCATTCAGGGCATGAGCCTTCAACTTTGACGAACCACCCGGAGTTAGATATGGTCGATCTTTTAAATGTGAGAGGGCAGCAAATGTGGGTCGCATCAAATACTTTCTCAAAAATTTGATTTGTCCATACCCGTCGCTTTAACGTTCGTACTGTTCGCTCCCCTCGATCCCGGAACTTGTACGTCACCTCCTCATTTTTTATGCTGTCCCAAACATCTGATACATCAATTTGGAACGTGGATTCTTCAGTCGTTTCATCTAAACTGATGTTTGTAGTGTTGGGCAGAGGACAACTTATTCCGTGATGTTCGATGATATTTTGCCGTACATTGTACCTATCTTCCAATAGGATCGTGTAAATGTACTTTGGCGAAAGGTACAACTCCTTGTCCATATTATCTGCCAAATCGATGTAAATTTCGCAACTAGGTGGAACGACTTTTCCATCTTTACCGATGACTGATTTGAAGTTCTCCATTTTGAGGAGCCGCTCCAATTCGTTTACTTTTTCTCTCGATACATTTTTCAAATATATTCTACATAAATCTATTACTCGTGAAAAATTATGAAATTTAATATGTAGTTACATTAAATAACTTAATTACATAAATAAATGTTTATAATAAATGAATGTTTAAAAATTCAATATTAAAAAAAAATATGGTCTATCTAGAAAATAGTATCATTGAAAAGATAAATGCAAAATTGTTCAGGAGGAACAGGCAACGACTATTAATATGTGTCTTAGTAATAAAATTACGGTGCAGAAAATTGTACATACCTTGTATTGCTGTAGAGTCTCAAATGCAAGCGTGTCACAATAACTAATAAAGTTGAACGAAAATGATCACCCTGTTAAATTAAACATGACAAAAACAAAATTGAAAAAATTGTTTGTTGAACTATTCTAGAAACTGTCCTCTGTCGGACAGCACGGAATGAGTGCGAGTGAGAGCGAGCGAAAACAATATCCTACATAAATCGTTGTGTGAACGCAACGGTTTCTCTCGATGCTCGTGTTGACGAGAGGGACCCACTTGAGATCAACGTCTCGGTTTTTGGTGACGGTCACCCGAGCTGTTTATCTGAGGCGATAAGTGGCTAGGACAAAGGGCTAGTGAGCCCCACGGCTCGCTAAGGGATCGACGCTTCGACCAGCGAGGCGACGATCACTTCTCGAGGGAGTTTCGAGCGAACATCTTCTTTCGAGATTACTTATAATTACTTACGCGACTATACGCGATTCTGTACCAACTATAAAATATAAGCTGTGTCCACATTTTTTATTTCGGCGTTTCTTACATGTGTTTACATGTTTTTTTCGAACTCCCGACTGCTCGCTCGGGTAAAAAGACGGAATTATGCTTTATGGAAGCAATCAGCTGATTCTCAAGATTTTTGTAGAATCGAACGATTGCGAAAACGACACAAAATCTTTAAACAAATTTTTTTTTATTTACCCATTTAAGGCCCAGGCCAAAACTGGTGCTAGATAGCATGAAACTATAACTACGCCATTCATGGGCAAATGGAAAAAAAATACACGTGCTTTTTCTTTTGTCATTTGCAATTGTTTATAAAAAATTACTTAAACAAATTATGCTGGAAGTTGTTATTTTGCAAAACGGACTGCACTAATCGATTCTACGAAAAAAATTAAGGCGAAAACCTATAGGTATAATCATTTTTTGCCATAGTTCCATTTATTGTTCAATTGTTTATTACCGTTTTACGCTAACAAATTGAACGCTGGCAAAAAATTGTTATATAAGTTTTCTTCATAATTTTTCCCGTAGAATCGATTGGTACAGTCTATTTTGGAAAAAAAATAACTTCTAGCATAATTTGTTTAAATACATTTTTATAAACAATTGTAAATGACAAAAGAAAAAACATAGGTATTTTTTTTCATTTGCCTATGAATGACGTAGTTAGTTTAGCACAGTTTCGGCCTTGGTTTTAATGGGTTAATAATTTCAATTGTTAGATTTACTGTGCAGTTGAAAATGGAGTATTATTAAAATTTGAATTATGATCATTATAATTATTATAATCATGATCATTATAATTCTAAAAAAACATATGTTATGGTATAAGGTACACAATACAGGTAAACAAATTTTTAAAGCTCTAGTGTCCTAGGATGCTAGCCCAAAACTCACCATAACATTTACTTTTGCGATAAAAAATTCCTATGTCACGTACGAAGGTGGTGAACTTTGTTGTCCCTATGAAATCCATAATTATCGAAGTTTTATCATTTATTTCGATGAAATAATTTTTCGTATCGACTGCACAGTGGCCTAGGATGCTAGCACAACTTAGCACAACCTTTACTTTTGCGATAAAAAATTCCTGTGTCACGTACGAAGGTGGTGAACTTTATTGCCCCTATGAAATCCACAATTATCACAGTTTAATCATTTATTTCGATGAAATAATTTTTCGTATCGACTGCACAGTAGCCTAGGATGCTAGCACAACTCAGCACAACCTTTACTTTTGCGATAAAAAATTCCTGTGTCGAATTACAAAGTGGTTGGCCAATTTATCGAAAAAAAAAAAAGAAAAAAATTTTTTTCAAGGTGTTCCAATTAATTTTTCCATTTTTTCTCTAGTAGCACAAATAGCACAAATCTAGCACAATTCAGCCATATTTTTTTTTTTCGAAATTCGAAAATGGCTGGGCTAACTTTTTTTCGAATTATTTATCAGCTCATAGAACTTACAATATTAAAAAAAAAAAATTTTTGTTTCGCAGCACAAGTAGCACAAACCTAGCACAATTCAGCACAACTTTTATTTTTTTGAATTTCGAAAAAGGCTGGGCTAACTTTACCCACACTAATTAAATACATTTCTCGTAAATAAAAGAAAAATATACAGAATTACCAATGTGAGAATTATGAAACAAAAATAATCAATTGTAGTTACGTAGAGTAATTTATTTTAATAATTATATTAAATAAAATCGAATAATCCCAATAATACTCTAAGTACATACGACGTTTTATAAACTAACAGAATATAAGGTGGTTATTGATTGTTACATAATCTCCCCGAGAGATATCACTTTAATTATTGTAAATAAAACCAAACCATATGTTAGTGATTTTCCTAGTATTAATTACACATGACGATAACAAAATATATAATTTATTGCATGATATATACAACAGAAAACTTTTTACTTTATAATTAAGTAAAATCGTTTATCAGGAATATTCAATAATAAATAAAATATAATTATTGATTTGAAAATTATTAAATTTTATAAAATATAATAATACATTGACATACTGGATATGTAGTAAATCATTGGTACTTATAATTAATAAAATTATTGCTTTAAGGACGTTCGAAAGAGAAAAAAAATGCAGAGAATTTCCTTTAATTAAATTAAATATGTTTTGAAAAAATCGTGCCGGACCCTATACCCTACTTTTTCACATACCGTTACATACGTAAAGTAATTGCTCTCCCTCATTTTTGCATACGTATTCTATGGACGCCCTCGATTAGAACTATAGTTGCAAAAGTCTCTAACTAAAAACGTTGGCTAGAAATTCATTAAGTACTCAGAATGGCACTAAGGAGCCATCCATAAAATACGTCACACAAAATTCACAGATTTATTACCTATCCCGAACCCTTTACCACGCAGCCAGATTAATAATTATTTTTATCAGTATTGGTAACATACACAAAATAAGATCTAGATTAGATTAAATTGCAGTGGAGGGTGGAACATACTTAGGTCATAAATTAGATCTTATTCCAGAATTTTTATTAATACAAATTTATTTTTAATCGTTGGAAGCTACTTCTAGTACTTATGAGTTCTAGCTTTTGTGCCCACATAAATATTAGCTTCGATCGTTGAATATTATATATAAATTATTCTCACGTACATCGCGTATAAAATATAAAATATTAAAATTGTTATTAGGACTTCGCGTCATGTCATGTTTGGTTGGACTCAGCAACGCTTCACATAAGGCAATATCCCCACCCTCTCCACTTTTTGCGTACGTATTTTAAGGACGGAATACTTTATGCCAAAATAAATAGTACAGATAATGAATAGACATCCCAAACAGATTTATTCAGTTGTATTAATAAAAGCATTCCAGTTTAACTAGACTTAATTTTTCGTAATTGAAAATACTACAAAATAGTACCCACTAATAAATTTTATAGGGATAAATTATATAGAGCTAGATAAAAATAGTTTTTACTCTCCTGAGTTTTCGAATGTATAAAAGTGTAAAAAATCATTATTATTATCGAAAAATGAGTGCGAATTTAATTCTTGTAAGATTCAAATATTTTCAAGAAATTCCAATAAAAATTGATTCATTTTATATTTTATTGACTTATCATCTTTTTTCCAAGAAAGAACTACTCTGTGGGCGACCCTATGACGTGAATGTCTACGTATTTTCTGAATGAATTGGAATTTATTTCTTCAAGGTCAATGTTAAGAATTATTGAAGACACCGCCATTAGTGTCATTATTAATATCCTATGACCTATCTAATTTAATTATCAATTAATTTATTTACTGGCTCTGAAGTTAGACCGCTATCTTAAAATGAACAACACAGTCAAATGATTTGATTACCCTCGAATACAAGTCTTAATAACACTGTTTTGATATACCTATGTGGTGGACTGTAAAAGTGGCGTTCGTTTTTCAAAATTTTGAAATTGATGACTGCCGAATCCATTCGATTTTTGAAAAAATGTTTATAACAAAAGTTCTTAGTATTTTTTTGACATACAATTTTATCTGAGATTTTTTTTTTGGAAACTAAACGGATTCAGTACAAATCAACTGCAAAAATAACTAAAAAACTATAAAAAAAAACACCACTTTATTATTTAGCTGTTTATAGGCTATAGACTCCAAAAGTGGCATTCATTTTTCAAAATTGTAAATACTCTTGTTTTGGGCCGAATCC
Source organism: Nineta flava (assembly GCA_963920215.1). NCBI lineage: Eukaryota > Metazoa > Arthropoda > Insecta > Neuroptera > Chrysopidae > Nineta > Nineta flava. The sequence continues at coordinate 105,794,996 of OY986040.1, read as the reverse complement.
ATTCAGCATTCTTATTAAAAACAACTTTTATTTGCAGCATTTTAAAAAAAACCAATCCAATTATACCTTCATTCAAATTTTTAGTCGATTTTTGTCGACATGTCTGTTGAAAAATGTTTCGTTATAAAAATATTAACAATTTTTGTTCGAAAACATTATAAAGATGTATGCCGGGTGTGTGCTCTTTCACCTAAATCAAGAGTTTTCAACATTTTTGTGGTGCAGGCACATTAGAAATAGCATAAAATAGTGGGAGGCGCAATCTTATTTGATATTTTGGCACATAATAATTCTTGATGTAAGATGCAGTGATAACACATAAGTTCGGAAAGAACCCACCTTTGTTGCAATGGGAAATTAATCCATTATTACAGCGCACCATTGCTGGTGCACCACCAGTTATAATTGATGATAACTTGTGTAAAAGCATATTAATTTCTGTTGAGTAATTTTTAAAGATTTTATAAATATTTCCACCCCTTGTAGGCTCTTGCATTAATAGTAATTTTAACAGTTCTTTCACATTTCAATTACTGAATATCATTAGTATCATTACTGGCAATTCTGCTGTATCTGAGATCAATGTAGCCAATTTACTGAATTTTTTACAAGCATAATTTTAAAAACTAAAGTGACTTTTTTTTTCATTAATTAAAAATATTTGTTCATTATTTCAACACTTTACCGCGGGCACAGGTTAATAACTTCGCGGGCACAAGGTTGAGAACCCCTAATCTCTAATCTAACAACAAATAAATTTTTTCACTGACACGAATAGCAACAAACTCAAGTCACTGATGTGTACAATTCAAGATAGTAATTACATGGAATATTTTTTGTGGCACACTTAATACAAAAAAATTATTTTAACATCAATAATTATATAACTAATAATCTAAAATTGAATAAATAATAATAATTACTAAAAAAATGTTTTTTTTTTTTTTATGAGCGTCCTCTTTGACATTACTAATAACCTTGAGATTTAAATTAACTTAATTAGGACAGACATTACTTACAAAAAACTAAATAAAGTCTCTATTTTTATATAAACATATGTTTTTGTGGTAGTCACTCAAAATAATATTACATTTATGATGGTAATCGTCCCCTTACTGTAAACGTGTCGTAAGTAAAGGTAGTAAATCTACCTAGAGAGGAGTATTTGAGTATTTGAATAAGGTTAAAAAAAGTTTATTGTGTTCGTTTACAGTTTTACACAAAGGTAAAGAAAAAAAAATAAACAGATGTCTTTTTTTCCTGTAGAAATAGAACATATAATAATAATAAACTATTTAAAAACGGTGGGTAGATTTACTTTTTATTTAAATGAAAATAAACTAAAAGAAAGTTTTAAGGTTTACGTGTTTTCTATTTTACCTAATAGTTTTTTTAGTGTACTAAACAATTTTTTGTTGTTAAATTCTTCATATGGAAAATTTTCTTATTTTACCTAATAGTTTTTTTAGTGTACTAAACAATTTTTTGTTTGTTAAATTCTTCATAGGGAACGAACAATTCGAAAGCTTCCATACATAATTATTTCTTAGAAAAAACATTGCTCGCAATAGCGTTTAAGTGGCTTCATAATCACTTAAAAATACTCTCTACGATAAATATTAAGTAAATATATACTCATAAATTTGATAATTTCATAATTGATTTTTTTAAGTGACTTAAATTAATAAAAGATATTCATAAAATGCTGCATCAAATATACGCAGTTTACCCTAAAATTAATGACAAATTTCGTTCAGTTTTATCAACTAATCACTTGGCAAAGTTTATGTTGAATCACACTTTATGAACGTTACGTCATGAACCAAAAAGGTCTCGAGAAATTTGCTTACTACTCACTGCGTTAAATTGTGCGTATGAGTTCTTTTCTGTAAAACCCAACAGAAACGATTCATGTCAAACGGGAACGCAATGATACACTAATTTATTCAACGATTGTAAGTGTCGGTCGTTCTAAATTTCCCCAATACTTATTGCATATCCCGTAAAAAAATCAATGTTCAGGTTAAATACTGCAGAGAGAGAACACGCCAAAGGAATAAAACGTCAGATAAGTCAATCAAGTATTGTTAAATTATAAACTTATAAATTAACATCAAGAGTTTTCAATTGGATCAAACAAGCCTTTATTCATAATATTCATAGCAAAGAAATTATAAAAATTCCAATATCATGAATTTAAATCGTGAATTTTAAAATAGAAATAAACTGATAAGAAATATTTTCATGCACCCGGTAGTTAAAATAAAAATTTCTTATTTAAAAACATTCTTATAAGAAAAATAAAAATTGTATTTTTTTTACTGCTTGATAACATGAAATTCTCAAGTCAGTATAACCTTGAGTTTTATAAATGCAATGTAGGTAGGAATTAACCACACCGGCTAACTCACGATATTTGATATTAAACGTATAATTTTTCGCAACAAAATTAACCTTCATTTAGTTTTAAATCAATCTCGTCCCAATTTTAAGAGAGGAAAAACATTTCAGCCAAATTTGTTAATGTCTTTGAAAAGTATTCAAAAGGATATATATATTGACTAAATACGAATGTTGGAGTTACTAAGGGAGAATGTAAATAAATTATGAATAACACAAAAATAAGTCAATAAATTACCTTTTAATTAAGTTATCATAATTAATCCAAAGAATGTACGGTATAATCCAAACACTTGTGAGTTTCTTAACAAACAACGTAAGAAAAACTAAACGTTTACTATATAAACAACTAAAATAAAAGCACACTTGATAAACAACAAAACAATTTCTTAAGCGCAATTCGATTAAAGCACAAACATTGAATAATTGAAGATGAACCCAACACCAAACAACAAGTAACCATCAGATAAAACACCACGTACACTTTTTTTTATATAAAAGCAATAACATAAACAACAAAAGTAGTAGCGCCAGTAATAAAAATTTTCACTTATAATTTTTTGAACTACACACACTTAAAATTTCTAATGCAGTTTAATATTATTATTGTTGCTTTAGAAGCGCACACACGTTTTAACTTGGATTAATTTTTTTAAACTAAAAACTGTTTTATAATAATAATAACATAGAACCAAACTACTAAAAACACAACAGCATATAAAACGGCGGACGAGTAGGGGGTTTGTGTATATATATATATTTTTTATGTACATATATGTTGTGTTGTCGAGTCAGACACGAACTAACTAAATCGGTTTGAATTTTAACAAAATGCACTCAGTTTTACCAAACAATTCACTAACTACTATAATATAGTACTATTGAAGAACCACGTTGAGAGAGTTTGTTTCATGGATCGTTTGCGCTACTTGTATGTAGTCCTTCGTGCGTTGCGTGCTTGTTGCAAACTGGACTGACTCAGACTAAATAATATAACTGAACCCATTGACTTATTACTTCCACTTATTTAACAACAAAAATTATATATGGTGTTTTATGTAAAATACACTTTTTTTGAAATTATATTTAAAAAAACATCTTTTTAATATATTTATTTTTTACCAAATTACGTAATTTAATAGATTTGAAAAAATGTTATGAATTTAAAAATGATTAATTTAGTTGTTTAAACCCAGTAAAATTATTAGAAATATTATGAACTAACCACTTTGGTGGCTAAAATTCAAACTAAGTTAAGGTTGCATTGCTTACTACTAAAAGTAAAGAAAGCTATTTCTTTTTGAGCAATATTTTAACTTGTCCAATTAAAAATTCCCCTCAAAGAAAGCATTAAGTTATTAAATTAACTATCATTGATTTACAATACATTTATTTTAAATTTGTAACCTAAAGTCAGCCATATTGATTAAGCCACACCTCCATGTCAGTTTGCAATACTAGTAAAGTTGTCCAAATACAGACAAAATAAAGCAAAAACATTACAATAATCCAAATAGAGCTGAAAATTCATACAGACGTATATCTCACCATTTTGAACATACTCAAAGTTTCAATCCAGTTATGCTAAAAGATTTATTTAAACAGATGGCGCAAATTTAAGTATCCCATGTAAAACGAAAAAAAAATGATACGAGAGCATATTTTAAAATTAAATTTGAAGTTTTTAATCAATTAATGTCCGAAAATAATGTCTGTTAAATGGTAAACATTGATGCGTTCATAAATTGATGCTCTTTTCGCATTATTTTCCATGACTTTGAGATATTATCTCTATTTCTCGCTGAATATTTCCACAAATAGTTCATGAAACGCCCATCCCTCCATAAATGTATAAAGTCACAGCATGGTGTGCTGTTCGGCACAACGAATTATTTGAGTTTTCTTTTTTGAAAATAAGGTAGGGAGAGAAGTAACCGCAAAAATCGACATTTATAGAACTATGCTTGAAAGCTTTTTCTTGTCTCTAATCCATACTGGCAATAGCGCTAGCAAAACGTCTCCGTTATTGATCTTAAATAAAATTGGACCACCAATATGTGGCACTGACAGTGATGTGGCGGTGATGCATTCGATGTTAGACAATATTGAGCTACCAGTGTTCACTCCCGTTCAATAAAATTGAACAAACCTGAAATGATAATTTTCTTGCATTTCATAAAACTCTTCACTACTCTAACTCTTTGTAAAATGATTTATTTATACACAAAGATAAGTAGTATATACTTTAAGTGTGAAAAAAGAAATGGAAGTATAGTAAAGAAAAAATCGTTACGCAGGAGCTGCTTCAACTTAGCGAAGTTCCTTAGAATACATAAATCACTCTCTAGTGGTCACAATTTTACTCTGATCAAAATGAAATGTCGTATTTGATTTTAGTATTTGCAAGTCCAATTTTATTAATAAATGACATTCGTCGGGGGAATGGGGGGGGGGGATAGTAAAGAAAGAAGAAAACACAAAATTTTTCTTCTCAAACTCTAATGTGTTCAGAGATATTAAGGAATTTAATTTTCAATCTTAAACCTTAAATCTTAATCATAAAAATATATATATATACATATATATATATATATATATATATATTGAACAGATGGTGATTTTTGACATCTTCTAGGTAGGAACGATGGATATTTGAAGAAATTTTTGCGAAATTTTGACTTCGGTACGGGACCAATCTCTATTTCCTTTCAGGAAATTCGCTAAAAACATGTACTACAATTCGGTTCAGATCTGTTCAATTTTATAGAACGGGAGTGTACATATATATGCAATTAGTGCTACTCAGCCGTTTTTTAAAGTCATTTCACGTAACCTTGAGAAAATAAAGAATACATTAAACAATAGATGACATATGACATTTTATTTAACAACTTACTTTTGCCCGCGTTGGTCAACACAGATGTTGTCAACGGTTCGGCTACTAAAGTAGCGCTCGTTTTTCAAAATTTTATAGCTCGTCCCAAGTTTGATTTTGATTGATAAGTTTTAGTCTTTTGTTTTAGCGTTTTAATTTTAGCTTCAAAGAATATAATCATACTAATAAAAAAAATATCATCTAGAAAACTTCTTTATGGACAATATTTTTCACTAATGTATTGGTTCAAAACCACCAAACTAATGAGCGAGCTTACTCGTGAGCAAGCTACGTAGAATTGCCCGTGTAAGGAACAGTTTTCTCTAAAGTCTATTCCCATGTCTGCCCTTGAGACTCGTTTATAGCCATTGCAAAGCAGACTTTGAAGGGAAACTGCAATTGTTTAAATTCGAAAAGAAGATCATTCGAAAGTAAAGGAATTCATTGTACAATAATACAGTTTCCCCTTGCGCACACCCAGTTAAAATTGTGGCTGCCACTATCTTGCGATGTAACGCTTTGACTTTCAGCCTGGTTCTGTTGCACAGTTTAAGGGGTATCAAATTTCCCAACAACATAACAGGAGTGGCCACGCGCAGATTAAGCCTATGATATGAAAGACCCGGTGGTTTCAATTAATTTAGAAATGCGACGGGATACTTAATAGGGTTATCTGTGTTAACCAAATGACCACCGTGTCTATCGATGTATATACCATTTCTTCCCCAACAAACGATATCAGCAGTGTATCATTGATAGCTGCAGCTTGGTCGTTTTTCGGGGTAAGTATGGCACGTTCACACAACCATTCCGTAGACTTATCGTGAATATTAGCAATATCTGGATGAATTTTTGATATTAACTCCTGGACCGTAGTTACAACTGTGCACAAATTTTCCACAGAATGGTTATTAATCCGTCAATTGTCGGATAGTCAAGGTTGCCGATTTCAAGTAGGAGATTTGTAAATCTACCAGCAGACTCTTCCCCTCCCAAGTATACCCTCATATTTTTCGAGGGCTTGAGGATGTAAACCTGAGGCCATAAAGTAGACCTCTTAAGACTTGACTTAACTTTATCTGCTCTGGTTCTTTTTGGTACTACTGGTAGAGTCTGCCTAAAATCACCAGCATCGTTACATCACCCGTTAACTTTTTATTTTCGCTTATATCTTGAAGAGATCTGTTTAAAGCCTCAACGCCACCATCATGAGGCATCGTAATTTCGTCCCACACTATCATTTTTGCATTCTTTAATACTTTAGAAAAATTACTTTGTTTCGATATATTACAAATCGGAGTATCAGCAGTTGTTAAATTGAGTGGTAACTTGAAGGAAGCATGAGCAGTTCGAAGCATACGATGGTGATAGCATTCCGTATTGGTCGGATGAGCAGTATAAACCCTACCCAGAGCGTTCTTTTTTTGACACCTAGCCAGCCTTCACAGTCTACTCTACTCGTTCTTCTTTGGAACTTTCGTTTTTCCCAACCGTAGTATGCAGGTACTTCTGGGTAAAGCAATGTTTTTGCAAAGTCATCCAATTTACACAAATCGAAAAAGGAGAGTAGTGTAGTTGTAGGAGGACTATTCACTCTATCGCACAGATTTTGCTCATTAAAATAAATTCTTTGTCTATTTTCCAAATGGACTGCGAGGTGGGATACATGAGGGAAACTCTCATGAATGGGAAAATCAAGGATTCGCCACACTGCCTCTGATGAACTTATATATCGTCCACTTGCGTTGTTTTAACTTCATCATTCCCATTCTGTAAGCAAAACGAAGTCTGGCCTGAACCCTTATTTATGTTTTTACAGATGTATTTTATTGATTTCATCGAATGACAATATTCCATATTCAAGTGAGCGTTAAATGTTCTGAATAATAGTAGATTATAAGGGACTACTCAGCGATTATCTATGCCTACGCCTTTGATATCGACAGAGATCCCACCGTCATCTGTGAACGTCTTGTATGTGAAATAACTTCTAAAAGATCAAAATACCGACAAGAAGTGTCCTTTTTTGTCTGATATATGTTTATTAGATGTATAGTAAGCTCAAGCTACACAGTTGAACCATATCAACAAACGAACTCACGTGATCATAGCACATGGTGCCATATGATTAGTTCTATTGATAATTTGGACCTTCAAATCTGAACTAATACAAGTCTCTGTTTATTCGTATGCGAATCGTTTACTGCTACCATTTTTGTGATCCATCATTTCGACAGATTGTTTAGTTTTTTTTTTAAATTCATTTTTAGTTTTTATTGTATTGTAAAATATTTTTATTATTTTTATTGTTTCTATTCGTTACATTTAGAACAAAATTATATTAATAAAAACCAAATACGGTAGAACAAACCTGTCTGTTTTGACATGTGTTCACGTGTCAAAGTACGTTCAGTGTATGTATTTGTTGACAACGATGAACTCAGAACAGAAGTTTGAGTTTACTAAACAGTGTAAGCTATCCTTAGTATAGATGTATGTATGAATTATACATAAACACACTGTATCAAACTCGTATACAAACAAAACCTACTCAATAAATACATATATAGGCATATATATACCTCCATACATTTGTAAAAATATAATATGTGTATCACCTTATAATCTTACGACTCTCTTTTAAACATGAAATATAAACATATTATTCTTCACAAATACACCACATTCATATAAAATATATATAACATCGTTTCAACAACATTACACATTTATATTTGTTCGTATGCTTGTAGGAATATATTATAAATATTTGTGATGTTTGGTTAGTTTAAAATGGCGTCATATTCTCATCTCAAAGTCGTGGTCACGAACAAGAAATACCAAAGAGAGACGATACGAGTAAATGTATATTATTGAAGTCAAGTCAAGCTAAACAAGTAGAAATAAACCTGTATGTGTTTTTTACATACACACACACACACACCCATATATACACTAACACGCGAAAACATTCGTGTATAATATCAGATAGATGAGATGTACTTACTACAGCTTCTTTTACAACATTGTGTGTTGTTTATCGTGTAGGGAAAGATTTTAAGAAATATTCATTTGATGATTGGGGGAACAAATGAGGGATATTGAGAAATGAACTTACTAAATATATATACATTGCTTGCGATATTAATAGTATTACTTGTAGTTAACGGTACTATGGTATTCGTCTACGAATTTTTTCATACTCCCTAGTCACATAAGGATTACTTGTTACATAAGTATATGAAATTCTGGATAGTAATTTTATACAAAATCCTTGTACATTTAATGTTTTTAAAAACAGTTTTTTTTGGAATTTATGGATAACTAAAAATAATTAAATATTAAATTTAAGGTAGTTCACTCGTAAAATCATTTTTCTTCAAATTCGATGTAAAATATGACACTCAGATCAGTGTCAATGTTACGATTTTTTTTACCGACTGTGAAGCGATATATTCGCAGACAATGAAGAGATTGCAATTCGCAGACAATGATGGGATTCGCAATGATGATGAGCTATTGTTTTTGCACCAATGTTGGAATTTCGTAAAAATTTCTTCAAATGTCTATCGATCGTACCTATTAGATGTTAAAAATCACTATCGCTAAAATTTGCATATATATATATATATATATATATATATATATGTATATATATATATATATATATATATGCACTTTTTTTAAATGTCTGTGGACTCTCTAGCAGTCACAGTTTTATTCCGATTGGAATGAAATTTGGTATTTGAGTCGCTTTTGGTATTCTAAAGGTAAAATCGGACGAGGGGAAAGGGGGTTTAGTGGGTGGGGAAAACACAAAATTTGACTATCTCCCTTAATATTTGAAAAATCGAAAAATTTATCAGCAGTTGAGTTGTAGGTACGTAGTTTTACTGTAATTTTGTTTCTCATCATTTTTCTGTTACACTAATATTTACAGAAATATTTACAATTAAAGACTGAAAGTTAAAATTCTAAATACCTCTGTTCACATTAGAGTTTGAGAAAAATGATCAAGTAATGAATTGTAGCAAACTTGATTTTCTACAACTTTACTCCTTAAACATTTTTCGATTATTCTAATATTAAGAGAGATGTTTAATATTTCGTGTTTGTTTGACACAAATACATGAAATATATTTTATTATATTTAATTTTGATTGTCGTTTCCATAGTAACTATAAACTATAATCGTTATACATCGTTCTATTTTGGCTATTAATAAATTTAATTTTTGCAAATACTAAAGTCATATTTTATCATAGATATTTTATTTCATTTTAATCACACTAAAACTATGACCGCTGGAGAGTGATTTATGTATTCTAAGGAAATTCGCTAGTTGACGCAGCTCCTGCGTGAAGAATTTTTTTCGATATTTTTTCGGGTTTCAATAGAGGATGTATGTATGCAGGAATTTAAGTCAATTTTTGGTTTTAGAACACGGATAGATAGACGGACATCCGAAAATGGAATAATTATAATATTTTATGAACACCTATACCATGATTTTTATCTCCGATCAATTTTTCTAGCCGTTAAAAGTTTGGAGCTAAAGCTTGGAACTAATTTAATTGTATTTCATGTATTAAAATTCAGCTATTGTTTTTGTACCTACGAAGAGCTTTAGTAGTGTTTCTGCATATCTGCATGTCTGTACGCGTTCCAAAAGCCATAAATTGAGACTGATCGGAATGAAGTTTTATATATGATGGTCTTTCTGTAATAGGGAATATGCATGAAAATTTTTTTTCACTTGAATTGAAGCATGCGCACATGACAAATATCAAGGTAAAATTACTTTTTAAATAACTTTAAAAATAAGCGAGATATGAATGATTGAAATTCCCGATTAGACAAAGGGGATGATAGCCCTCTTGATATGTTATGTGACGTCATATTACACTTTCACCATTTAAAATACACGTAAAACTCCGTTTTTAGTATTTTTGCAAAAAAGAGACAGATAATAATTTTTAAAAGCTTATAGCTTCCTTGATATTTGTCGGATTTTAATTTCGTTTTTAAATATTATTACAGTATTAACAGTATTTTCATATTCTGAAAATAAATGTGAAAAAAAATTTTCATGCATATTCCCTATTGGCAGGACAAGTTCGTTAATGGGCAAAATCGGTGAAGGGGAACGAGGGCTTTAGAGGGAGAAGGAAACATTAAATCTCGATTATCTCTCTTAATATTAGTAAAAGGATAAAATTGATCTTACATAAAATTGACTAATTGTTGTAAATAAATTTTACTACAATTCATTACCTGACCACATTTTTTGCAACTATAATTTTTAGAGAAATATTTGCAATTTGATTTAATACCCATAAGAATGAATATTACAAGTAAATCACCATGGTAACTCCAGTTGGTAGTCATTATGATTCTCTCCCTCTACGAAAATTCGCTTAGGCTATGTACCTCCTCTGTGAAGAATTTTGTTATATTATATAGAGACGATAGTACAAACAGTTGTTTATTCAAACTAAATTAGGCGGTATTTGAGTCTATGGAATATATTATTTAATTGATGAACGTATTATTAATAATCTATGGATCTCACACAGTAGGGTTACTTGACTAACAGAAGCAACAAAGACGATACCCTGATACACGTGCATTCACCCATTGTGTGTTAATAATACATTCAAACAAAAATTAAGTATTGAACAATATTGTGTGGTCATAAATTAAATTAAAAACGAATTCTAGACAAAATAGTTATATCTATGAATGATAATAGTACGTATGTACTTTATATTGTTCCGTACCAAAATTGATGAGAGAAAATCATTTTCGTTTTGATTTACATTTTATGTATTCATATTTTCATTCCGTAGTTGATCTGAAATTTTTGCCCAAAGTATTTCTCAATTACAACGTAACTGAGATTACAGATATTATTACAAGCTTTGCCTGTTCATGCTAAATCCAAAAACGATAGTAGAGTTTGAAAGTAACTCTTTTTCTCGTGAATCCATTATCAACATTCTCATCATCATCATCCTCGGCTCTACAGTTCTTAAATGGCTCTGGCCTTTTTAATCGTCTAAGAATCCACTTCTAAAACTTCACAATTCTTTGTACAGGATAGTTTGATACCATAATATGTCAATTGAGTTTGAATCGAGCCACGACAAAAGTTGGCCGAATGTTTATTTGGACATTGTATAAAAATGCCAGTGTATACAATATCAGAAACAATTATACAAACACTTTTCAATTCATACTTTGCTACCATAGAACAATTCGCGTAAAATTGATCTGTAGAAAACTCATAATTGTCAGCTTGAAGACTACCAAAGAAATCTGCAGAGGTATCAGCAGACAAAACAGTAATTAAAGGCTCCAAAGACATTAGTTAATAGAATAATTAGAGAATTTTTAAATTCACAAACCTATTGTGGACCGTTAAGTACGAAAGTCATGAATTCAGCCTAAAAGTATTTAATTGTAACAGCTCATTTGTCAAATCCTTTTTCATATTTAGTAGCCTTAACGTGCCAACATAAACCGATAAATCCCGAAAGTGTTTCGTCCGTTGGCTCAAATAAATTAATTGGAAAACAATGTTCACGTCCGTAGTATATAGACTCGTACTTTTATTTTTACCGAGTGTAATCTAATGGATCGAAAGTGTTCCCTAATGATGGATAAGACATTTGAAACTGTTGGATCTGGTCTGATAAATTTAGCTAAATACACTTGAAAGGTCTGCGGTTATACACATGATGGTTTTGGGCAAGCGGCTTGTAACAATGCCGATCTTTGATTAATAATAGCTTTTTGATATTGATATAGCGATTATATTGATTTAATATTGATATTTTGGTATAGCGAACTTTTAGATATTGAGCCTGTTCGTTTCTCTTCATACATCTTAACACTGGTATCAACTAGTGTCATCCATTGAAGACACGTGACAAAATAATTCGGGCACGAGATTAGTTAAGAAATTTAGCTGTCTGATCGAAACAATTTATTTATTCGTCTGGTAACAAGTTCATTGTGTGCAGGGCTACCCGTGCCTGAACGGCAACAGATTGCGCGACAGAGATACGTATATTTCACGCGTATTTCTGACAGAACGGACGAGAATGAGCTACAGAGTGACTGAGTGGGAGCGACGCGGATCGGCTGGCTTTTGCTATCTTAACAATATTTTTATCTACCTATGTTTGTGAGTCATTACTTTCAAAAATGAATAAAATTAAAGACTCGCTTCGAAACCGTTTGTCAGATGACTCCAGTTCAGCTTGCATTCTGCTTAAAGTAACAAAGTATGAATCAATATAAGTTATTTGCCATCTAATTTGCAACAGCAGAAATCATTCAAATTTTTGCTTTCATTTAAATAAACAGAATTTTTACAATTTCTCTACAAAATATATATTTTGGGTTGCATTGACGGTACGTCAAGACCTGATTATGCTTTTTTTTTTAGAAAAAATGGCACGTAGATCAATATAGGTTCGCTATCCCTGAACTAGAGTGTTATGTTTGATGTCAGGCACCATTTATATGTTTGCGACTGTATCCCTACGCTAAACTGGCCCAAGTTCTTTGAATCGATGTGATACCAACATTAACGAACTAGAGCTAATATATTGGCATCGATACTGGTTTAGTGGTGTCTGGTTTAAATCTAAGAACTTGGGTCAGTTTAATGTAAGGATACAGTGGCATTCATATAAATATATTATCTGATATTTTAGTAAAGGATTGTCTAATATAACGGTTCGAGTAGCCAAGCTGCCTGGCATAGAGTACATTATATTGTCTCACACTTGATGAGTTTGAATTTAATTTCGAGAAATATTCTGTTTCCAACTATCTCCTTGTTGTGATTCCAACAAAATAACAAAAAAACTTTTGTATGTTTTTATTATTATTATTGTCATTACTGTGAAGTTAGTTTTTAACTAATGCAAGCAAGCAACAAGCCATGTGAAACATAACACACAAAATATCATATTAACACAACATACTACAATTTAAACTATGTGTTTATTATTTTAAATTTGATTTATTAATTATTATTTTTGTATGAAATTATGAAGTATTTTATTTATTTGTGGACTTCTGGTTAGTATATTTAATTTTGATAAAAAAAACAACATGTAAATAAACTTTTTGATGATACAGACACTAATTCAATTATGGTATTCTTACTGTCTATCTTGTGGTGGCCATACAGTATTTGGAATAAATGAACAACCGGGGTTTTCAGTTATTCCTCAAAAAGAAACCCTCCATACACTATCCGGAGTAACAAAATAGTCCGATTGTTCAGTTATATCTGATGGTAAAACTTCTGTACAGTATCCGGAACAATCGGGTTCTCCAGTTATTCCCCATAAATAAATTACACTATTTGAAACAACTGGACAGTTGAATTGAAAAGTCTTAGTAGTAGTAGTAGTAGTAGAGGGAAGGCCAAAGCCTAGAAAGTTTTTTTCCGACCCCTAAGAAACCCATCCCTTAATATTCTTCTCTACCACATCTGAATCGTTTCCTGTAGCCGTGTATTCGTTTTTAAACCTACTTGTCTTCCTTGCGAATGACAGGACAGAGCTCCACTTTAGATGTTTTCCCTCATATTCTCCCATTTCGGTTTAGCCGAAGGCTAGATACCTCATTCTGGCTCTGAAAGAACATTCTGTCAGAATGTGGAAAGGCGTATCATCCGCCCGTCACAGTACGGACAGATCACACTGTCCTCAAACCTCATGAGAGATAGATGCCTTTTGCGCCTGCAGTGATCGGTAAGCACTCCCCAACTAGGAGATATATCTCTTTTCGGTTTTTACCAATGAGCCAGGTTGATTTCGGGGCATTATACCCAGCTATCATTTGTTTGGCCTGTCTGTAGCCTGCTGTATCCTTCTATTTCCTATTCACAGACTTATCCACCCATTCATTAGGGCAGAAGTAGTCTGTCTCCTAGATATGGTTCTGGTCCCTGGCATGGGAGTGCGGCTGCTTCACGGCCGAGAAAGTCTTAGTATGTTAGCTTTATAGCTCACTCAGGAATAGCATTATTCTGTTTTTCAACTGTAATTAACCGCCTAAGAGCGAAAAATTGTATTAGTTTTAATATGTTAAAAATTGTTTATATGTAAGTACAAGCTATATAGTAATTCCTTCCATGGGAACGACTACCAAATTTTTATCAGTAAACTAGAATTAGAATATATTTTATACGAAATTAAATTGTAATAAAACATAATGGCTTATTTGTTTGATATATATGTGTATGGTACCTTTATTAAGGCCTAGGACCGAAAAAACAGATCAGTTATTCCTGAAGTATAATCTCCATCATACATTACCTAGAATAAGCGAATGTTCGGCCTGTTAATCCTAAAATTGTAAATGGATTTATGTGCACTGTAAATATATATACCACACAGTATTTTTTAAGTATTTCGTTGCCACTATTTTAAGAGGTTATGTTTCAAAGTATTTTCGTATCAATGGCAATTTACACGAACGTTTTTTTGCCATATTCATTACCATATGGTTCCAAAAACTGAGCAAGTACATTTGAACTTCCTTTCTGCTCATATTTTGAAGACGTCGTATTAAAAACTATGTGAAGTAGTGCTATAAACATTAGCAGCAGTATCTCAGCTACAAAATAGACAACTCGTCAGTAAGTTTCTTAGGCCGGAGACACATGAGCGTTAAAAATAACGGACGTTATTTGAACGCCGAAATGTACGTTGATTTTAACGTGCCAAGTTTAGGACACATGAGACGTTTTTAACCAGTTGTATGACGTCGCTTGAAATGAATGTACCTATTAAATATTATGAAAAAATAAATTAACGGACGTTATGCAGACGCCCTTGTGTACAGCTATATCTAATTTGATTAATAGCTGAACGTGCGTTCTAGTAGTTCAACATCGATAGCAAAACAACGACCGTTCCCAATGCACTTTGTAATGTGAACAAGTCTATCTTGAACAATATATTTCTATAAACGTGCGTTGTGATGCACGTTGTTTTAACGCTAGTGTGCCTCCGGGGTTATACTTCATAAGATTTATGTTTATATATAATACTCAGCAATTCCTATATAAAATAATTTAAAATGCAATCGGTATATATACAATAGCGTGAAAAGACGAACTATCATTTCAAAATTTTATATTTGATTTGTGACTTATTTATTCGGTTTTCGAAAAAATACTTCGCATAAAAGTTGTTCATTATAGCTATACTAACAACTTTTATTAGAAACATTTTTCGGAAATTCGAATAACTAATCAATTATAAAAATTTAAAATGATAGCTCGAATTTTGACGCTATTTGTACAGTTTGGATGACAAATGTATACTTGGTATTTTTTTCTTCGAAACTATAGTGTCGCGGTATCTTGGCTCTCTTTAGCTTTCAAATTCCGATACTCGACGTACACCAAAAAAACACAAAATATTAGTTTACTAAATTTGCGTCAATTAAAACAGCACACACTTTGAAAGGAATTAACGAAATTATGTAAAAACAAAGCTTTAGGATTTTACTGAAACCTGATTTCTATTTGATTTGAAAAAAAAATTCAATTTAATTTAATTGCACTGGAATTTAATTACTGGAGTCTATTTCTCTTTACAATACAATAAAACTATTTTACAACTGATTTGACTGAACAAATGTCTAATTTAAACTTATTTTGTTACTTGATCCAATATCAATTATTAACTGATGTTATTCGAACAAGTGGTAATTTTAAACTCTGATCTTAATTGATCGAATGTTGATACTAAAACTGATTTGAAATCGGTGAATTTCTCCGCTTATATAAGTCCATGGACCATTCTAGAAGAATACTTGTTTGAGCTAATAGAAAATATGGTTTTTGAAAAACATAATCTTCTGTAGATTCTTCTAGAACATTTAGTTACTGTTCTGTCACGATCGCATTTAGAGGGGTCGGTAATTGATCAAATTTATATACTGGTTCGACTGGGATATGAACCAATAACATCCTCCCCCCGTCTGACCACTTATCTACACGGTCATTTACAATATATACAATATGTACATAACATAATAACAAGCTTGTTGTTTTCGACTTCGAAATTTTAACTTGTTCGAATTATTATTTTTTTACAAAATAAATTATATTTGATTTTATTAAAAATAACTTTCTTTAATAAAATAAATGTTTATTGCATTATTTAAAAAAAAAATTTTTTTCAAAGAAAAAAAATTCAAAATCAATATGTAATTTTTTTCCAATTAAAAAAAAAACTCTTCCTCCAAGGAGAAAAATATTTTATATTTTAGATACTTTTCTTTTACAACTTAATACTTTTCTTTGTACTTAGAATTATGTGTTGAGGTTCTAAAAATTATTCTTAATAATTTTCAGAACATAACAATATGGTACGGACGACGCCACTGACTGAGTACAATATTCAATAATTACTTTTCAAAAACATTTTTTCCAATTAAATTTTACCGAGCATGAAGATCAAGGTTAACTTTATATATTATATATTTGTTGTATAAGTTTACAACAAAAGTTTATACTTATTTATTTTTTGTTGTTTACCGTGAAATCAGATACCACAATGATATTGTAGGTATAATGATGTATATGAAATACGTTTAGTTATGTGGATATAATGAAGTTGCACAATTCTATAAACTCTAAATAACTATCATTAACTAACTAAAAATATTAAAAAAAAAACATGTTTCTCATAATTGCATAATAATATAAGGTTCGGTTCCCAAAATAAAAAGATACATTCTCTCGTTTTGGGAGTTGTTATTATTGAAATTACAAGGACAATATAAAGATTTAAAAGTCTTTAATGATAGTGATTATAGCCATTAAAATTTGTTGAAATTTGTAAACCAGAATAAAATTTAAAATTATTCTTTATAAATCTGTGCCACCTATATTACTCCTGGACCGAGAGTAATTTAATAATAATTCGTTACAAAGGAGCTGCGTCAACTTAGCGAATTTCGTCAGAATAAATACATTATTACTCTTTTGGAAATATATCTTAATTAGGTTTTATCTCATAATGTTCGGCCTGTGGCCACTATATTTGCATACTCATCAGTGGTCAAAATTTTAGTTTAATTAAAATGAAATTTCGTATCTGATATGCTTTGGTATTTGAAAAGCCAAGTTCGTAAATGAGTAGACTCCTCCAAGTCAAAAGGGGGCCTTAGAGGAAGAATATAGAATATAGAATATCTCTCTTAATATTAGAAATAATTTGCTAAAAAAAATTTAACAAATGTCAGTGATTAAAAATATTAATTTTATATGTTCTTTTTACGAGATTAAGAAATTATTCTTAATTCAATTATAATTGTTCGAACAAAAAAATATCTATTTATGATACAGTATTTAAAAATCTTCAACTGACTTACGTCATTCTTTTCAGAAAATTCATTGAAATTTAAACATTTAAAAAAATTCAAGTAATCATGGTGATAAGTACCCCATAATAACGATATATGTAATATTCATTTTTATGGGTATGGTATTTAAGTTGCAAATATTTCTGTAAATATTTGAGTTACAGAAAATATGGTGAATTATTTACTACAACATTACTTATTATAAATTTTTCCATTTTTTTAATATTCAGGGAGAAATTCAAGATTTTGGGTATTGTATTTAAATTTCAAATATTTCTGTAAATATGACCAAGGTTCAAGTTTTTATTTTTCCACTCGAAACCCCCCTTCCCTCTTGTCCGATTTCGTCCATTTCGCACTTGACCTTTCAAATACGAAAAGCACCTTATATACCAAGTATCATTCCCATCAACAAAAAATTGCGGCCTCCAGAGCGCGTACAGACACATATGTACATATATACATATATTTATACCGATGCTTCAAAAATATTATTAGAATTGCAAAACAATTGTCGTTTCTCATTACGCACAAAGAATTATCAAATTTAATCTTTTAGACAAAACAAAACGTGTTAGGTTTTTATTCTCAAGTAGATTTGGCTTCATTGGCACCAACTTTTAGAAAATTTACAGACAAAATATTGCCGGATTATAGTTTATATGATACGAAGATGTTTTTCCTATTTTTATCAATTTCTAAAGTTAAGAAACGTAATTTTGCACCACTCTATATATTTTAAAGCTCTGAGTCATATGTGCACAAGTTCTTCAAAGTTTAACAGTGCATTAAACTTTCAACAGATAAAGTTATAAATAAATATAATTTCTATCTGTATGTTTATTTGAAACAGCTGAACCAATTTTGATATTGTTGCTACCGCATAGTGGATAATTTTGTCAGTTAACGTATATAGGCTCTTGATAACCTTCCTTGATATCCGCATCATAGAATGGGGATCCCGATACTAGACGTGAATTATTTTTCATTTGAAGCATTTGATTTCCAAGAATGTTCTCAATGTTCAGACATATGTCAAAGTAAGTAAACGCTAGTGGGTCCCGTTGGTATAGTATACCCGAAAGGCAACCATACTAATAATTTTGGGGTTCCTTGCATCGACATGGCATGGTAGTTATGCCCAAAATCTACGGTTCGAGATAAAATCTTTTTATACGGTTCGAGATAGAGGAAATTTTTAAGTATAACAAATAATTATCTCATAAAAATTAGTTTCAAATGATTCTTCATACTCCTAATAGTTTTGGCTTAAATACAAGCCTATTGCCGAACCGGCTAATATTATATAAGATTGTTAAAGTCTATGTTTAGTATAGTCCATAATTCAAATAAATATTTTTGCATAAGAAACATATTTAGAAAAAATTTTCTTCGTGTATAATAACTTATAATGTGTGTACAGTGGAACTAAAATTATCGAGATGGATTGGAACCGGATCCGATTCAAATAATTGTTAAAAAAAGCCGCTGAGTGCCCGATGGGCCAGCTACGTAATCTATTTGCCCCGTTTTTTCAATTACTTTCGACGCTGCCATAGCTCTAGTATTCGTTCGGCACTGGGCATTTTAGACTCGATGAATTCCTTTCGACACGATCTTTGGTCTGATATGCGTTTTCTATAATTTCGAACATATTTAGGAGTCTTACTTTGCCTCCTAAAAGTGTTCCTCAAGTTCTTCACAATGACACTAGAATGAATGTCTCAGTTAAACGCGTTTCCATGTTACACCAATTTATAACTTTTCACAAAGCTAATTCGTAACCATTCATGCGCCTACACTGGCACGATGATGTCACAAGCAAAACAATGCGTATTTTTCCTAAATATGAGCCGAATAACAGACGATTCGGATAGTTTGAATTAGGATAATTGGTGTTCTAGTGTATTTAAAAAAATTCAAAGATAAACAACTTTCAACTGTAACGGTTTTTATTATATTTAAATTCTTATCACATACTTATGCTAAAAAAAATTTGTTTAACATTTCTGTAAATATATGCTGATTATTTTGTATTATGTGCACACACATATGATTAGATAACATATAAATGATTCATCCTACTTAAAACATAATTAAATCTTTGAGCAAGGGTACATGCAATAAATTCCTGACGCCACACCTGGTATTTGTATGTGATATTTTATTAATTTTAGCTTGATAACTTATCAGTTAATGTACAGGTAACTCTTGCAGAAAGCGGTCGTTACATAAATGCAAGAGGGACAAATATCATGTATATAAGTTGGTGGCAGAGCTCATTAAACACTAGGAGAGTATACTGCACATGCTTTGTAGATGTTTCGACTGTCGCTATATGCTGTAGTACAATTAACTTATAGCTGAGGTACCCTGGTTGCACCCGAATCGTCCTACATATTCATAATTTGGAATCATCGTAAGTACTCGTATGTATGAAATAATTCGTATCCAATAAGAAGTAACAAACACTAAATTTGAATATCTGAATCGCGTTATTTCGAGAACACGCTGTGAACGCAACGGATGGCGTTTATCAAATCTATTCTTGGAAAAATATTAATGCATTTATTTTTCATATTTTGAACGCCAACTTCCTTTACGTTTAAGGATGTACGAGTACTGGAGCTTCAAAAGGAGTAAGGCTTGATTTTTTTTACATGTAGTTGAAGTGCATATAAATAAATTATAAAATTTTTAGGGGGGGGGGGGGGTACGGTTGTCTTAAATTAATTATTTAATGTTAAAGTTCGAGTTTTAATGCATTGCTTTTATGGAGAAACCGATATTTTTACACATATTTTGATAATTTTCACTTGAAATAAAATTAGACGATTAAAAAAAAACTACGAAATAGAAAATAGAAATATTAATGAAGAAATTGATCCAATAAAATTCCGGTATGACGGGCCTAAAAAAATATTTAAGAAAACAACTGAGATTTCGGGTAAATTTTATTACTGTTGGCGGTAGCTTAATTATCCGGAATCTCAGGTTTTTTTTTTGTTTAATATTTGAATATCTTAGAAGAAATAAACGGAAAATAGTCGTAGATAAAAGATATCGTTATGGTTAAAGTCTTACAGATCGCCCTATTATGTTTTTTTGTGTAGAGAATTTAGAGTACTTACAAGATAACTCCTACTTCTGTTGTATGTTTGGTACCATTGAAATTGAAAAACGTTTAAACTGAAAAACAAATGAATATATTAATATATTTTATCTCTTAAGTATGTAGTTGTCGAATCTTGGATAAATCTAAGATATACAGGTTTAGTTATTTTATAAACTTAAAACAATCTTTGTCCCGATTCACTATGTCAAAAATTACTTTCACTATGTCAAAAATTAATTTTTGGCGTCGCCAAAAATTATTTTAAATAATTACATTATTTGCAACTCGGTAAGATTTGTCTGTAAAAAGTGCCAGAAAAAAAGGCTTTTGGAATATGTTATCCAAAAATTAGCCGAGAAATTAAGATTCATATAGCTGTTATCTATTATAAATAAATAATTAAATAACAATAAAATCACACCATACATACGGTTGAATCTTTTGTTTGTTTTAAAGCTAAACAATCATTAAATAGGCGTTAGTGAACATAAAATTTCTGCATTAAATTAACGTAGAAAAACGAACAAAACTATGAATACAATATGTAAAAATAACTGAAATAAAATAAATTTACGTAAAACAATAACAAATAAAAACTGGCCATCAACTTTCAAGTACAGGGAGGAATAAAACTCGTGGGTGTTAACATATTCAAGGTATTTATCATCACAACGCATAGGTATAGTGTAATACCTATAATATTTTAGAACATGATGTTTATCTGTAACTAATTTGACCTTGGCTCAGACCATTCCATTCATAATTATTATAATGTAAGTACAAAATGTGTGTAGGCTTAAAACCATAATAAATATAAATAAATACATTTTTAATGCTTTGTTTATCAAACAAGTAGTGCGTTTATAGTGTTTTTTAAGGCTATTTTTAGTTGAAAATTTTATATTGTTCAAAATAGTTTACTTGAATCAGTGGCGTGTTCAATAAACTAATGTTAATTTCTATCAATTATATCCTATTTGTAAACTATCTTTGGAGCGCAGTCTTTACGCCATCTCATGGTTTTTGACATACAAACGTCTTTTAACTCGTTACACTGATGGTTGGTTGGATATTTTTGTATGACAAAATACCGCCAGATTTCACGCTAAAACAACGAGACTAGTAATGCATTTACAATGGTGCAGCACACAGCAGGATTTGTTTCGCCTTTGACGAAATTGGTGTAGCGTTTAGCTTTGATTCTAGTGTCATTGTAAAGAGCTTGCACTACTTGGAGGCAGAGTGAGACAAAATATTATCCGGAATATAAGTGAAAATTGGTATTAATTTGAAAATTGCAAAATAATTGAAGATATGGCTCGTAAATATGCTCGGAATTATAAAAAGTGAATGAATTCGAGAGCTGGGACACCGTCGAAATTAACAAGGCTACAAAAATCACAGGTTTGTAATGAACATGACTATACGGGTACATAAAGACGGGTGTCGGATTGCCATTCATAGGTCCTGAACCTATTAAAAGAATTTAAAAACAGTATACAAACAAGTGATCAACGAGTGGATAGTCTTTAAGCAATGTGATTAGTGGAAAAATACACCGCAACAAAAATTCGGGAAAATACTGTTTCGGAATACATCAAAGAGCATGTTCCTCAATGCACTTAACCTGAACAGGATACAACTTCGAAACTTTACTGGATTCATTACAGGAAATTATCAGCTACGAAAGCACCTACGCACAATAGGACTCCACAAGGGATCCATTATGTGTAGACTGTGGGACGAGTAGGAAGAAATATTCAGCCACATCATCTTAAACTGCGAATCTCTCGACTATAACAGATAAAATATTCTCGGTGCATCTCACCCCGAATATATGAACCTTCAGGAAAATTAGATAAGCAAGCTCCTGGCTATTGCCAAGATATGGGAGAAGCGAACCTCGTCAGAATGAAGTAGAAGGGAGAGCACAATGGACCATACAGTTGAAGTGCAATACTATTCAGACTCCAAGATTTATAATATGACCAGCCATGTAGCCGCGCTTGTTAAGGTGCTCTACTTGGAACTGGAAGGTTGCGAGTTCAAATCCCTGCGGTGGCAGTTTGTCAATTATAATTAATGGGGCGGATAATTGACTAAAGTGTCGGCGTATGACCAAGAACGGAGTAACCAGCTATGCTTGTGAAGGTTTTCTGCAGTTTCTTTTCAGGAACTTCAGATGAATATCGGAATAGATCCTATCAAAGTCGGCTGCAGCCGCTGAACCTACCAATTCCTAGCCTGCATTCAAATTCCTTGTCCTACATCCACATCATTAAAAATGTATAGTAATAAAATTAATAAAAAGTAAAAAAAATGATGTGGGTGGCCTCTGTTATAGGCCGCAGTGTCTCAGAAACAGAGGTTAAACCCCATAATTATTATTATATTTCTAATATGAAGATGAATTCGGTCTTTGAATAATAATGATGGTAGTTGATGCACATCTAATACACGTGTCACACTCACGCCACGTGTATGAAGTCATAATACAAAGCTAGCTTTAATGGAAATTATAAAATGATTTTGTAACTCAGTCCACATGTATAAATCCATGATTAAGGGCTAGTTTTTTATTGAAATTACAGAGAGTGAATTGGATGACCACATTTTATAGGCACTTATCTTTTAAGTGTGCACCAATTTCATTGTATAGTAGTGTACTTTCAACATGGAATGACAATGACCATTGTAAATTGTGTACTTAAATTAAATTACGTATGGTATAGTAAGTTCAAACCTAAATGAGACAGTCGCAGAAACACATTTTTTTTGGACCTAGTCTATATGATATTTAAGGTGAAGTAGTATATCATTATCATTCTACACTTCTGTGTGTTAACAACTAATCCAGTGAATCTCAAACAGTTTCGTGTGTGTGGTATTTTGGAAGTTTTTATATTTTTTTAAATATTTAAATACAATGGAATGTACGGCATCTACTTCTTTCAAACATTTGTTTTTACTTATACTCCGCTTCAAAAAAAAAAAATTATTTTTCTTTAATTGAGGTAAAATTTGTAGTCATAATTTTTAGGTTAAATTATGATTGTCGGCTTTATTCAATAAAAATCGCCTAACCAAAATTATTCTTTAATAAATTTTAATTATTTTATTAAGAATTTTTTAATCCTGTTATAATAATAATATTTTTAATCCTGTCATATAATATAATAGAATTATATTTCCTTGTTACAAAAACATAGGCAGACCTCAGGTCAATAAGCAACCATATGTTTCGGTTTTATGTTTTATTACAAGTAATTAAAATTCTATTATATTACAACAGGATTAACAAATTCTTAATAAAAGAATTGAAATTTATCAAAGAATAATTTTGGCTAGCCGATTTTTATTTAACCCTTATGTTAATGACCGACTTTATCGACGTCTCTTAGCAACCGGGTACCCGGGTACCCACAAACCTTAATATTGAAAATTTTGTTTATTTTATTAAAAAACAAATTTTCTAAACATTTTTTTCTTTAAATATGAATAGTTAGTGACAATTTAAAAAAAAAAAAGAAAAAAAAATCATCTAGAATTGTGAAAGACATCTGAAACTGGTTTAGGGCACTCCAGGTAGTGGACCCATTTTTATTGTTCGGGACTGAACAGATGCTGTTAGAGTGGGAAAAAATCTCAAGGTTATTTCTTTATTTTCTATCACGCAATAGTTTCGAGTATTTTTTAGTACGTTTTAGATTTTTGGTGGGATAAGACGTGTTTTATTTATGGTGTTTTCTGTAAAGTGAAAAATAAAGCTATGGAACAACTATCGAGAGCTGAATTTGCTAGGTAAATAAACTATACATATATTTAACATTTGTAAATGTTTTAATTGTAATTTTGTGTAATAATATTATTAACGAATTGAATAATATAATAATTAATTATTTAGGTTAAGTGCAATAGAAAGAAATGCTTATTTGAAAGAATTACTTGGGGAAAATGACAGTGATTCGTGTGGGCCGTCTGACAGTGATGACGAAGATTGGATTCCAGCTAATATTTCTAGACGTAAAGTCCCAAATCGAGATGATAATTTAGAACGTGATGAACCAGAAGCTTCTGAAGATACAGGAGAGATTGCTGAAGGAAATTTAGAAGTAGAAGAAGAGGTTGAGAATAGCGAGAGTGAGACTGAAGGGTGTTTAGAAGTAGAAGAGGTTGAGAATAGCGAGAGTGAGGAAGAAGACGATGAAGTAGAAACTTCTGAGCCTGAAGGTAGTAAAATATTTGTTCCTAACAATGATTGAAATAATAATTTTTATTTTTAAATAATTAATCTAAATTATTATTATTATTATTAATTTTAGGACGAGTTCGAGAATCATCTGGGAGTTTTATCGCAAAAGATAAAACAGTATGGAACAAAACTCCACCAACTCAGCATCAGACCGCAGCTCATAATGTTTTACGTCAACGAAGTGGGCCTCATCGCAGTACAGAAATGTTATCAATAAGTAACACTTTCAAGAAAATTTTTAGCTATGACATGGTTGACATAATCGTCCGTCATACGAATAAGAAAGCTGAAGCTACTTATCAAAATTATAATGCTAATCATCCAGACTCTGAGCGCCAATGGAAGCCCGTTACAATACCCGAAATTTATTCATTCTTCGGTATCTTGATTTGTGCTGGCGCAAATAATTCAAATACGGATCATACTTTTGATATGTGGCACTCCAATTCTTATCCACTGTATCGTTCAGCGATGGGAATAAATAGATTCCATAATATTCTGCGTTTTTTGAGATTCGACGACAGTAATACTCGAAGTCAACGTAAAAAAGAAGACAAAGCAGCTCCAATTCGTGATGTGTGGACAATGCTGAATTCAAATCTAGCCAAAATGTACAAACCAACTGCAAACTTGACAATCGATGAACAACTTTATCCATACCGTGGTCGTACTGGATTCACACAATATATACCGTCGAAACCAGCTAAGTATGGTATAAAGATCTGGTGGATTTGTGATGCGGAAAACGCATATCCTTTGCAGGGGATTATGTACACTGGTAAAACAGATAACACTCGGGAAAAAAATCAGGGTGAAAGAGTAGTGAAAGAATTGGCGGCTCCGTACCGAGGTAGTGGTAGAAACATCTGCATGGATAACTTCTTTACTACTCTACCCGTTGCTAAACATTTGTTATCGTGGAATATTACCATTGTTGGCACGATAAAAAAAAATAAACCTTACATCCCTAGTGTTATGGCAGCAAATAAGACACGGGAGCAATATTCGACTGTTTTTGGATTCCACGAAAAGGTTACCATGTGTTCTTATGTTCCGAAAAAAAAAAAAGCTGTCATTCTATTATCGACAATGCATTCAGATGCATCAGTTAGTGATGATACTAAGCGGAAACCAGAAATTATAAATTTTTATAATAAATATAAAGCTGGCGTCGATACAATGGACCAAATGGTTCGGAGGTATACAAGTCAACGACGATCTTCGAGATGGCCAATGGCAATGTTCTTCAACATGCTAGACATTTCTTCACTTGCATCATATATAATTTATTATGAAAATAATAAAATGATTGCCAAAAAAACGACGGAACGTCGTCAATTTATGCGAAAACTGAGTGAAGAACTGGCATTGCCAATGATTGAATCTCGCACAGCGAATCCACAAGTAATGCGCCACTTCTCAACAAAGATCGCCGTTGAAAGTATTTTAGGTCATGCAGTAGAGGAAACAGCCGAACCAAATCCTGGACCCGTGGTTCCGAAAGATAAAACAGGAAGAAAAAAAGTGACAGGATCTTGCCATATATGCAATGCTTTACCAATAAAAAGACGACGAAAGACTCGCAAGAGCTGTGACAATTGTCACCAGCCAGTATGTGATGAGCATTCAGTTAATATCACAAAATGTCTTAAATGTCATAATTAATGTCACTAATGATAAAAAAAACTGTAATATTTATTTATTTTTTAATAAAAATTAGTTGCATGCATTTATAAAAACTATTTTTAATTTATTTCCTATGCTTTCTACTGTGGGTACCCGGGTACCCGGTTGCTAATGGGGCGATGGCCAAAGTTTAAACTTATTTTAAAAAAAAAATTTTTTGAAAATAAATTAAATGCACTCACAACTAGCTTGCTTTTAAGTTAAACATTGACGATCCGAGAGCACAAAAGGAAATATTTTTTTTTTTTTGAGTTATTCATACTAATACATCGCGTTGGGTACCCGGGTACCCGGTCATTAACATAAGGGTTAATATAGCCGACAATCATAATGGGTTAAAGCCCGGTAAATTATGATAATAATTTAAAGGTCATGTAATAGAATTTTAAGTACTTGTACTTAAACGTAGGCCTGAGGTCTGCACAGTTATAGTATTAATTTAATTGCTTGTTCAAAAACATTTTATTTAATAACAAATCCGAAAATTTTATTGAATATCAATTCTATAATTTATTTTCATACTATTTACATCATTGATTCACTTGCATTTTGTTTGATGTCCACTGGTATATAAATAAATATAATCTTTTATTGATAATAGCCATCTCGTTCTTACTATGATGGTTGCATATGTGAATATCTTTGTCGATGGCCATAGCCAATAGAAATAAAATATAAGATAAGTTTATTATAATGGCATTTCTTTTTATATAATTGATAAAGTGTATCTTTTCCCTTTATTGAATTATTATATTAAATTCCCCTTTTTCATATATTAAATAGCATTAGTGTATTTTTACCCATTCCAATTTTTTATTTCTGCGCAAAAGGGGAATGGTGTCTCATTTAAGTTTGAACTTACTATACATTAAAGAAGTTCAATGTACAATAAATAAAATAATTGTATTTTTGTTTAAGTTGAAACTCAATATACATGTCGCAGATGGATTCGAATCCGCTATTTTACAAAACGGCTAGTTGTTTTACATAACAACTCCATTATGAAAACAACGTTTAGCTGTTTTATATAATTACTGATGTTTAACATGTAATATTGCTTAAACGTTTTGTGTTTATCAATGCAGCGGGTCAACGATTAGACGTTATGTAAAACAGCGTGAAATGAAACGATAGATTGTAGATTTTAGTTTATATCATTATTATTATTATTAATACTACTATTTATATTACCTAGTAGTCTATATTGTTTAAGTCTTAAATTCATAGATTAGAATTATTGTAAACGGGCTAATGGAAATCCCATTACTAAAGGTCCTTTTTACTAACAAGTTCTATAATTTTGAGATATAGTGTCAAAAATTATTGGAATTAATGAAGGTAATTATTACAACCGAGTACTACAATCTTTCACTTCATCGGTCATACCCCGAGTTGGTCGGATTTGCGTGTTTTTGGGCCCCGCACTAAAAGGCGTTCTATATATTTGAGTTATAGTGCCAAAAATTATTTAAATTAAATAAGGTAACTATTACAACCGAGTACTACAATCTTTCACTTCATCGATCATACCCAGAGTTGGTCGGGTTTTGCGTGTTTTGCGCCCCGCACTAAAAGGCGTTCTTTATATTTCCCTATATCAAAACGCTCTTTATGACTACAGATAAGCTATTCTGCATTACATCTAAACGTGGGTAGCAGTTTTGTATCGCAAAGACAATCCAGCTGAGCGTCGTTCAGTTGTTCTACATCACGGAGTTGTTGTAAAACAACTAGCGGTTTTGTAAAACAGCGGATTTGACGATCCATCTGCGACTTACACATAGTGAGTATAAAATTTTAGTCTAGTAGGAATGGTGAAAAAATCGCAGCGTAAAAATTCAATCCTAATTTTGATCTTGCTTGCATATAATTGTAGGAGCTACGTAGTATACGACTATTTTCTCAAAGGGAGAAATTATAATGAAAATCATACCAATCATCAGTTTTAATTAATTATTATTCAGATATGAAAATTGCAGATCTTTCAATGTAAAAATAATCAAAATGTTATATCAAAAATAATCAATGTAAACCTAAAATGGGAGCCGCGTCATAGGGACATTCCAAGGAATCGCAATCTAATTTTCGTCAGAGATTTTACGTGGCCAATGAATAAATATGATTAATGAAATATAGACAATTTAATATTCTTTCAAAGGGTACCAAAAATAACCAGGACGAAATTGAATAAGTAAGCAAGTAAAAATTACAACTTAGTTATTTGCATAAATATGCGGTACGAGTAATTACAGACGTTTAAACTGAATATGTTGCGAAATTAATCAGTTTATGAAAAAATGTTTCAAACAAAAGTTGTTTATTTTAAAAAAAGACACATTTTTGTCTTTAAAGTTTTGTCTATCTATTAAAGATGCATATTGCCTCACTCCGATGATGGGATGCACTGTCCGATTTGGCCTATTTACGAACTAGACTCTTTTTACTCTTTTTATTTTTGAGTTAGTGTGTCTATGGACAGGCAAACAAACGGACAGGCGGACGCACATGCAGAAATGGATTAATTAGCGTATTTAATAAACCCCATATACCAAAAAATTTGTTCTGCGATCAGTATTTTCAAGCGTTACAAAGTCGGGACTAAACTTAATATACCCTTGTAATTTGTATACAACATGTATACCTGGTATAACAAAGAAAATTCTTATTCTGCAAACAAATCAAAATAACCATTTAATTTTAGTGAAATTACAATTCCCCCTGGACTAATAGTTGTATGCAGACGATAGCAACTAACTCAGAATGTGATGTGACGTGTACTTGCTGGATGTTGTTTTGTTGTATTGCTTGCTGTTGGATAAAGTGATATTTAATTCTAATAGTATTATTATCAGTCTATTCAAGGAAACATCAGTGACGGATTTATACATTATTGACTTTAAAATTGTGGTACTACAAGTAATTCCTTGCAGTAAGAAAAATTTTTTTTTTAACCAAAAATTTCTGACCTCATATATAGGGAAGATTGTATATTTGGTATAAGAAAATAAGTATCTTGATATCTATAGTTTCAACTTGAGAAAATTATCTTAACTAAAGATAAACTGACTCTTGACTCAATAATCTCGAAATTCTTAAACTGAAATGATTTCTTTGGACCAAGATGCTAAAATTTCGGACCAAACTTTCAATTACCACTACCTCCACTTCATTTGTTATTATTGATAACTCGTGACCATTATGGTCACGACGTCTGTTGGAAAAAAGAAGTTGGAAGAAACCAAATTTAGTGTGCAGTATTATCTTCTTTAGAAATAAAAGAAAACATGCCCGAATTGCTTGGAGAAAAGTATAGGAGATATCGGAATAATGATGAGAGAAGACCCTTGGTAAATTTTGTTTATGATTCCAGAAAAATTCCAGATCAGTTCAAAATTCCAAACTGTTCCAAAGTTATAGCTTTTTTCTGACCGTTTCTAAGTTATAATCGGCCCAGATTTCTAATATAGTTCCTGTAGAAATACATTCATTAACAAAATTTTGGAAATAAATTATTTGCCAATAAATTTGCAATAGGTATACAAAAATTAACATTTCAACATAAAAAAATTAACATTTGACAGAAATAAAAACACACATTGGATTTTTCAGTTGCACACATTAAACAGCCATGTTTTTCAAGCCCTGCTCTTAGGTGCCGTATAGCGTATAATAGATACCACTATAATTTATGCGAGGTTCAAAAAATATTTTTCAGAAAAGTGAGTTGTTTTTCAGTTCTCTCTCATTGCTATAGTAGAAACCTTGATTGCTCATCTGCTAATAATGAAGTGTTGAGATCACCCAATTCATATTTACGTGTAACAATTTTCATATTCTACGACATGTTTATCCTTGCACCGACCTTAAAAATGAATAACTAAAAGATCATTAAATAAATCTTAACCTTGAAGATGAAAAATAAGAAACTTAAGATAGGTGCATAGTGCACCTCTTTGATATTAGAGTGAGAGGTTATCACTATTATGGCACAAGCGAGCACGGAGTTATGTGTGGAAAATTTATTTGTTTGTAAGTAATACATTATCTCCAGAGTTTATAAATCAGCACTTCCTGTGAGGAAGAAAATTTCGAAGTTTCATTATAGACAAATTAATTAAGAACATTGAAATAGGCTAAAAAATTATATTTTTCTCTTAACTTTTTGATAGCACAGGTCATTTTTTACATTAAATTGTTTATAACAATTGACACCCAAAAAAATTTATATTAATTCCTCCCACAATAAACTGTATTTTTTAAATTCTAATTTACGGTTCAACCCCCAAAAATAGCCTCTTAAGTTCTGACAAATTTCCTTCAATCTTATCTTTATTCATGATTTTATTCAAATTTTGTGTTTTTTAGAAAAATGCTAAAGAACATTAACCTAGAAAAATAAATTCTATATTTTTGAAATTGTGCGTCAAAATTCTTTTAATTGATACCCCACACAATAATCCAGAACAAAAATAAATAAATTAACAGTTTTATCCGACAAAAATAAGCCTTTGGCTAAAAATTTGAGTTTCAAATCTTATGTCAGTATTTGGGTAACTGCATATTAAAATCAAAACTTTACCAAATTTTAATCGTTTCAATAGTTTCCCAGAAAAACGTCCGTCACAGACAGGTAGACTTCGAGGTGATTCCATTAGTTTACCTTGCTAGTTTTGGCAAGTAACACTAAAAAATACATCAATCAGTAAAACGTGTGTACTATCACATCCATTATTGCCGCTACACTTCAAATTTTCGCAATTGATTCGTTATAAAATTACTAAAAACACTTGTTAGTATTTTCATTTTTCGAAAATCGAAAAGTTTTCGCCTAAAGCAACTGTAAAATTTTGAAAAAGAAACACCACTTTTGGATTTGATAGTACAGATAAACATGATATTCTCCAATAAAGTAGTAGCATTGAAAGTTTGTAAGAAATGTTGTATGTTTTAACATAAATAATGTTGTTTCCCCTGAGATTTGTACAATGTTTATGTAATTTGGAAGTAAAATAATTCATGATACGACTAAAATTCCATGAAAAATTGTGTAACACTACTCAAGAAAATTTTATTATGGTTGTTCCAATGCAAGAATTGAAGAATAAACTGCCTAAATATTATAATAACCTAACTGATATTCATAACATAATCGAGTGTTTTAATCCCACATTGTGAATTGAGGCAATGAGCTTTATGACAAAAATTAGGGAACAATTAGTGTAGAAAAGGAGTGATAATAAAATGTTTATTTTTAAAATAGGCACATTTTTTGTCTTAAAATTTATGTCTATCTTTTACGGTTTTAAAGATGCATATTCCCTCACTCCACAGACCGATTTTGCCCATTTACGAACTTTGGACAGGCAAAGAGACGGACGTGCAGAAAAACCTATACCAAAAAATTTGTTCTGCGATCAATGTTTTCAAGCGTTACAAAGTCGGGACTAAACTTAATATACCTTTGTAATTTGTGTACTCTATTAATGTATACCTGGTACAACAAATAAAATCATCACTTAAACGACAAAAACATGCAGTCCACCAATGAAGTGGCTCGTACGAATATAATATTTTCACCAGCCATTGTGGATAGCTTAAATTGTAATTACTCCTTAGACATTGGGATATAAAAATGCGTGCGATGATCTAAAAGTACACACTTCCTTAGTGCGTTCTCTTGGAGCACATTGAAATCATCAGCGATAATGACTGCCTTCTCTTTTGAAAGAGTTTTTATAATGATACCATCGCAAAAATAAGACCACCAGAGGCAGAAAAAACGATAATGGTAGGGAATGTTTCGACAACGAAAATGTTGCTAATCCAGCAATTTTTTCTTCCGCAATTTTAGGTTGATCGGAATTAAATTAGGTGATATGTTTTTTGTATTTGAAAGGTCAATTTCTTTAATGGGCGAAGTCGGACAAGAAGATAGGAGGCTTTAATGGAGGGAGGACCTAAAAACCTTTCTCTTAATGTTAGGAAAATGGAAAAATTTGGGATGTGTAAAGTTATAATAAATCAATTTTACTACAATTCATTACCTGACCATATTTTCTCTAACTGTAGTATTTACAAAAATAATTGCTCTCTTGTTCTCTTAAGAGTTTGCATTTGCATATTTTAATTAAAGTCCGCCCAGTTAATTGTATCGATCGATAATTATTTAACTTTGTCGTATAGAGCTATTTCAGAAGTTTCCAAAAGCAATTTAGTTTTTAGGATCGATATGCACACATGATAAAAAACTTCTTTAATCGATCTAGAGCACGGAAGTGCGCCAGGCCGACTTTAAGTTTTGACCTTGCGTTTATTATTAAGCAATATATCAAAAATATTACCAATGCGCTACTGTTACTTCATGATTTGTGATATCTATGAAATTTAACAACTATCTTCTTAAACTTGTTGTTCATTTAAAATAATGAGAACTGCAAAAAGATTATATGAAACGACATAGAGTAACGTCTTTTGTGAGTTACATACTTTTGGTATTACGACATGATCATATCTGATTCAAGTAGATACATATGTGTATATCAATCAATATATATATATATATATATATATATATATATATATATATATATATATATATATATATATATATATGAGTATGCTTGAGACCTTTGTCAGATTCATCAGTTATAGTCAATCATTCCGTCAATATAAGTGAATAGCAAATTTGATACTTTTATCTTGTCAATTTACTGATGATGTATTTGAAATAATTCATGTGGTATTATTAGCCCAGTATCTAGATACAAAAAACATGCAAAAGAACGGGTATGTGATTATTTAAGTTCTACTGGTGTGTGTTGAGACTAGAAATAAAATTCAAAGTTTTCCAATTTGAAAGACCTCGGATAATTTTTCTGGGGTCTAAATACTATCAAATTTTTGGACATTTTTTGTTGCAAATCTCAGGTTTTACAGTTTTGATAGTAATTATCAATTTAAAAAGAGACAAAATTTTATAACATGTGTGCTGCAGGGCCCAGAAAATAGGACATTTTCGCTGGTTTATGACGCTACTGTGTTTAAATTTTCTTTTTCCGGTGGCTTTTGTGTTGAAAAATTACTTCAGCGTCACCCTCTCACATATGAAACAAAATTATTGAAATTGTTTTTTGAATGATGTTAATTGTTTAATTTTTCAACAAATATTAAAAAAAAATTAATTTATTGAAATCTTATTTATTGGTAATCGCGGTCATGATAATGGCTGTAGGTGTTATCTCTGAGAAAAATCGTTTTTCCGTTTTTTTTTTTCACAAGCAAAGAAATAGCGTGATACTTTTTAGGCAACTTGTAAGATATGGGTGTGAGGATGTTCCGGGAACTCGACAAGAATTAGCTACTTACTGGATGTTTTTGAGATCTCTCCCGAGCAGAAATCGTTCGTACTGGTAGATAGATAGATTGTAGCCACTGCCCTGGACGGGCTACACTTCGACCACTTCGAAGGTACATTGTGATGCCTAAGGATGTGAGGATGTGAGTGGAGTAGAAGGAATTTTTGTGTGTAGACTAGAAATTGGTAGGAATTATGCCGATATTCATCTGGAGTTCGTGAAGGAAACTGCAGAAAAACTTCACAAGCATAGCCGGTTACTTCGTTCTTGTCCATACGCCGACAGTTTAGTCAATTAACCACCTTCTTTTATTTTTCTTAATATGTAACAAACTGCCGATGTCGGGATTCGAACACATAACCTCCCAGTTCCAAGTAGACATAACGTCTCAGACATAACGCCTTAGACCGTTTGGCCACTTGGACGGTGGTCGCCCTGGTACTAATATTAATATCAGGGTATGAATCATGTGTATGTTCTTTGTGCCTTTTCTATCAATTTGGAAAAATGTCCTATTTTCTTATAGCGCTCTTGCTATTGGTCTTTGAGAAAAATTGTAAAAGTAAAATTTGTTGAAAATTGTGTCACTTTTAAGATTAATTATAACTAAGTTTAAGATTAATTATACCTCTTTCGTATTGGACATGTTGGTGTTTTATTACTGGTCGCAAAATACCAAACCTCATAAAGAAATAAAAACATCGAATACCAGACCTTATGGGCGATATGGTCATTTATTTGCTGGGCTATATATTGATCAGATATAAAATTAATAGAATAATATAACGAGTTTTTTTTTATGAAGAAAATAAATAGTACTATTGAAATGATTATACATTTCGTAATACAATTTTACGGTGTGGTTATCAACCGGTTCTGGTGTTTTAATTTATCATATTAGGTCATATTCTCATGGAATTGTGGTAATGGTATGCTTTTCAAAAGATGTCGGTAAATATTTACCGATCAAGGGTTAGTTCATAACGTTTAGCGTTTCAACATGCGATGACGAGTGTATGGGGGAATAAACTATACGTGCATAATGTTTTATAAACTCTTCAATTTAATATTTAACCTTTTAACAGCCGTAAATTATTGACCTATGGGTTTAGGGTAGATAAGATAAATAAACCATAATGTTTATTAAAATTTATTTATTCATTTTTTATTAAAAAAATCCCTTTGGATGTCATAATACTGTCTTTCAAACTTAATGGAGGTGAATATTCGAATGTTATTTTAGTAAAGCAATTTGACAATGGTTAAAAGTACGTCTTATTTCCACGTACCATGGTTAGAGTCAATGTCGGCAGAAAGGTTATATTTTACAATTACGGAGGAAAGGTTATTTTCACACATCTTTAGAAGTTGGAAAAATTGTTCGTTAAAATTCACATCGATGGAAAACGTTCTGTACAACAGTTTTTGGCTCTTTCTGTAGAAACATTTTTCGGTATAAAAAATTAGTTACTCCACTTGTACCATGCCGGTAATCCATTTTAAATCAGAATTAAAATTCTTCCAAGAAATAAGTTTTAGACAAATATTATTAAATTTTTATTTAAAGGCAGAGAAAAACAAGTCACTCAGTTTTCAAATTAGAAAATTGCAGACCATTTAGAACCTGTGGCACTTGGATATGAGGCAATTATTGGGTTCTTTATTTGAGTACATTCTTATACATAAAATGCTTGATATGCAAAATCATACACATCTAGGATAGGACCTCTGGAATTCTATACCAGCGCTCTTTCTCTGAGCGACCAGATGCTATGGTGGTGGAATGGCATATAATTTTTCACTATCTATAAATTAATAATTTTTGTTTTTTTACTATTTACATATTTTTAATTGTTTTTATTTATTTTTATTTTTGTAAACATGCGTCTATCTATCATTGTTAGTATGGCTGCCTTTCGGTTATACCATACCAATGGAAGTGACATTTAAGTTTGTGTATACTGATGGAGAAAGAAGACAAACTGTCGATTTTATGTCTTAAAAGTTTTGATTTTTCGCAAATAATCGATCCTGAAAGAGGGTTGCCTTATGCTCGCTGTTGCAACAACTACTTTAATACGGTCTTTTTTTCCTTAAAGCGAGCCGGATAGTTGGCGATTCGGATAGTTGGGAAAAAGGCCGAATGGATTTGGCACCAATCAACCGCAAAAATTTGAAAAAGAAACGCCACATTTGGTATCCAAAGAAACTTTAATTTTACGAATGCATATAAAATTTTTAAAATCACTGTATTGAAAAAGTTTAACACAAGGAAGTTCTTCTTGAAAGTACAGTTGTCATTTATATCGAGAAGTGGGTAAAATTGTAGACAATAGTTGGTAAAAAGTTTTTGAGGTATGTATGTAACAACATTATATATTTTCCATTTCATTTCGTGTATATACATACACACATATACTCTGGTATGTAAGTATAACTTTTGAAAGTTACCTACTTTCATGAAATGTAACCCTTAGGAGAATTCAACAAAACTTCCAATGTATGTTCAATATAATGTGCTATTTGCTCCATATATCTAGTATATAATATGGTATATTATATATATATATATATACATTGCAATATTAGCTATACAAAATGAAAATAGCGATTTTCTTATTTATAAGATTTAAGAGGTTATGTTTCCTGTCTATGTCTCCTCATCCTATTAGTTCGATTTTTAAACTATTGATACCATACACATAGAATGGTATTCTATTTTTAGTGTACTAATACTAATACATAAATATATGCAAAGTTCATTCCACTGGCATTATAATTTTAATAAGCAAACTTAAGGACGTTAAGGAGCGTTACAATCGCAAGCAAAAGTACTTTAAATAAGAAATACCAAATAATATGAAAAAATTTTGGCAGTAAATGTATCTTTAATTTAAATCGACAAAAATATATAGTCTTTTTCTGTTTATACCATATATGTATAAGTGACAAAGACAGATTTGTTTTAATTTCAATTTATATATTTTTTCAACAACCGTTTATTGAATTTTACTAAAATTGTTTCTTTAGAGTTCAACTAGAAATCATTTAAAAATATCATTTGAAAATTTGGGAGGCTTGGTACCTTTTTCAATGGTAATTGAAATGAATTTAATGTATTGAGTGAACAAATATCCATAAGAACATATAGAAAATTACAGTTTTTTAAATTGCAAAAAGGTTTAAGCGGCTAGTTAATCATTTTCACAGTAGCTTTAGCATTAACTGAGGAACATGCTTCTAATTTCGTCCGTTCCGTGCGTTCTCGATATACCTCCCTAACAACCTTAAAGCCATTATGTTTTGTATCCGTTCAGTTTTCCATAAGCTTATAAAGTACTTGAGGTTACACCTAGATAGAAGACTTATACGTGATGAAAACACATATGAACCAAAAGAAAACAGGTAAACCTAATTTTCTCAAAATATTGTTAGGACTAGGACAAAAATTAAAGCAATTTTTAGAAAATAAAGTGTTATAAAACTATCTTAAAATCTGTGTAACTACTTTAAAGCTATAAATCAAAGGTATTACGAACAATCAGTGAAGCTCTGTGGTATGTACGTAATTACGACATTCACCGTAGTTTTGAAGTGCCCACAGTGTATGGAGAAATTACCGGGTTCACTGACAGATATATCAATTAACTAGACAAAAGTGACATTCTGAACACGCTACAAAGACAAAATATGTTAGCCTTAGGATTTAGATTTACGCAAAATGAAAAATAGTTTACTATTTTACGCAAACGTGCTCTGTGCCCTCCTTGAGAACAACCAGACACCCGAAGGCGAGACATCTCCGGGCAAGAGGGGCTATTTTAAGCAGATGGAGCTATAGAATTCTGTTGAGGCCAGACGCCGCACAGAAAACCCACAGCCTCTCCACCGGAATTGCTGTCATTATTGATGGATCCTGGGTTTTGGACCCAAACATTCTATGCCTGACACTCCTGCAGGTTTCTGCAGGTGCAAATAATATGTATGGAGGTTTCATCGTCCTCCATACAGGCCCTACAAGTGGGATCATCAGAGATCCCCAAGTTATAAAGGTGGTAGTTCAATCGACAGTAACCTGTCAAGAGCCCCACCAATCTTCTCCACTGTATTCTATTGAGTTTCAACCATCTTTTACGATAAAACTATCCGTAAGTCTAGATGGACTTTTGATATGCCATTTAGAAAGATGACATAAAAGTCTATATAAATTTTTAGGTTTATACGAATTATTCGTTCATTTTGACTGCATTAATAATTCTTCCATGCAATATAATATGTGTTACATATCAATTGATCATAGATTGTATTTTCCATATTGAATAAAAATAGTTGAATAGTTTTTTGCGGCTATAGACTGGGGTGCCCATCTATCTTAAAATCTGACGCCGGTTTGATATCTGTTAGATTCTCTTGATTGTAACTGCAGTATTTTCACCGGTAATATCTTTTATCAAATATCTCAATAGTAAAACTGTAGTAGGTATAGATAATAAAAACTGTACATGTATGTTATAGAGCAATCTATATACGTACACTATGTCTCATGTGTATAAATAGGAAAAACATGACTATTATAGATAACTAAAATCACATTTAGTTGTTGCCAAAAGGAAAATTTTTATAATACGAAAAACTATATATTCATCCGATTGTAATTTATATTGTAGCAAAATAAAAAATAAAAATTAGAGTGATAGAGAAGTAATATATAGTTTTTATTATATAGCTCATAATAACGTATTAAATATTTATTATCATATGAGCGCAAAAAGAAAAGAAAATGTTTAATTTTCTTTTGTACACAGTTAATGGATGTATTACTAGGTAATAGATCAACAGTGTATAATATAGTGAACTATTATGATTTTCCGAGCTAATGCTGAAGAACGCATGTATTTTTTACCTTTTTTTAAATTAAAATAATCTGTGAGTTTCGAAAGAAAATATTTTTATTTATTTTTTGTATACAACTAATCAATCCATTAAAAGGTAATTCCCCGACAGTGTATAATAAAGTGTGCTCTCTTCATTTTCCGCGCTAATGCTGATGAACACATACACGGATAATTGAAAAACACATACCGTTCTAACGTTGATTACCATTTTGTTATTTATTAAAATAATCGGTGAGTTTTGTTTGATGTTGAGAATTTCGCAATAATTAATTTCTCAGTATAAGGAAGGATTTGAAAAAAGTTGTAAAGTATATTATTTGTCCTAAATATTTTAAAAGTACTTATTGTAAAATATCAGTAAATGTAAATAAGGAATTGATTTAACTTGATGTGACAGATTTGACAGTAAACTATGTTGTATATTTGTGTGCATGTGTATATTATTTTAGTGTGCGTGGTCGCCAGTTTTCAAAATATGGTGGCAAAAACAAACCTAAAAAAAAGTTTTAATTGTATTAAATAATTAATTCAAATGTTCGTCAACACCTTTTTTTTAATGCAATTGTATAAACTACATATTTCAAAGAATATTTATATTATTTATTACGGTGGCTACTTTAATAATATAGTTATTATAATTTTAATTACAAAAAAAAAAAATCTTCTGCATAAGACCCTGTGCTAAAAGTTTGATGTCTAATCGATAATTACTCTTCGTAATGATTGTGAACAGGTGTTAATTTTTTGAGGGAGGATAACTACATAATTGAGCTATTCAATTCACTAAAAAAAATAATTTTTATCTACTATTAAGCCTCATGCATGAACGTCCTTAACACCAGAGACGATTTAATTCTTTGAATCCAAAATGCTTTCATCAAAGTCAACGAAAACCTGGTCCAGATTTCTAGAGAAGTTAGAATCTGTTGTTCGCCGTTGTAGGAAATGTGTTGATGTTAGCAGTGATCGATTCGAGCAATTATTATAATTCATTTTGATAAAATGGTTTACTTTATTATTTTATTTTAAATAATACAATTAAATTTACTTTTCCAGGGAAGTTTTGTCGATTTTTTTATCGAAAGGTAAGCAAAATAGACAGAAAATTCAGGAGAGAAAATTTTTTTTTTAATTACTCAATCTAAAAATAATATTAGAGAAAAGCAGTAGCATACTGAAATTTAAAAAAAAATCTAGTTAGGGTGCTCTAGCGCTGCAACTAGAATAATTAAATTAAATCAAATTACTTATTACTTATTAAGCGTAATCAAAATCAGCCAAGTAGTTTTTGAAACATTCAAAAAAAAAGTTTTTTTTATTAACTTTAAAAACCTGTATCTCGAAAACGAAGCTTGTAAACATCCGATTTTCCGGATTAAAATTTGAGCCATCCTGTATATACCTACATATTTCATATTTCCACCCGATAAATTTTTTGAAGTTTATGACGACAAAATGCATTGGAAAGAACCCCTGCCTTCATAAATACGTAATTTATTAATTATTTATAATATACACTAATAATTTACTCTATTTTTGTCGTCAAAAAATCTATCGGGACGGAACGGATGAAATATTGTGTTTTATTGTTATTTTGTACATATTTGTGTAATAACTAGGGCTATTTTTACTGTACTAATGAAGGTCTGTCAACCTGGAACTCGACTTCATCGGAATAACACCAATTTTGAACTGAATAAACTACAAACCCTACAATTGATTGTAGTAAGGTTCATTTGTTTGTATTAACAAGATTCATCAAAATAAAACAATTAATTGTGTTCAAATAAACGATAATGATAGTATTGTGAAAATAATTATTGGAGTATTTCTAGAATCGTTTGTAGTTACACATATGTTCCCGTACTTATATGTTTTCTGGGGCATTTATACATAAATTTATTTTTTTGATAAGCCTGCAGTAAACTACAAACGATTCTAGAAATACTCCAATAATTATTTTCACGATACTATCATTATGTGTTATTTGAACACAATTCATTGTTTTATTTTGATGAATCTTGTTATTACAAACAATTTTAGGTTTTGTAGTTTTATCAGTTCAAAATCGGTGTTATTCCAATGAAGTCGGGTTCCAGGTTGATAGACCTTATTAATTAATGTAATATTTTTTCTGAAATAAAATAAAGAAAACAAAGATTTAAATGATAAATATATTCCTGTTTAAAAATTCTTTTGTTGAGTTATTAGTTTTATTTCGTTAGTCAGCATCACAACTTAACAATATGTTTGGTTTGTAAAATATTATTTTGGTTTTAAATCACGTATTTTAACAATTTATTTATACAAAACTTACATATTCAGCGATGAATCATTTTTACCTTTATATGTTGTATCATATTAGAGTATATATACATAGATACATATATGCATATATACATATATATATATATATATATATATATATATATATATATATATATA
This sequence comes from Nineta flava, assembly GCA_963920215.1. NCBI lineage: Eukaryota > Metazoa > Arthropoda > Insecta > Neuroptera > Chrysopidae > Nineta > Nineta flava. Next base: position 105,753,568 of record OY986040.1, on the reverse strand, counting down.
TATATATATATATATATATATATATATATATATATATATATAATCTATATATATATATATATATATATATATAAAGTCCTGAGACATTTTTTTATGAGACGCACCGGTTTTAATTATTAATTAATAAAGGAAACACAAGGTTGATTTGAAAATGTCACCAAATTAGTAACAAGTAACATATCCTGCGACAATATAAGAGTAATTTTAATGAGAGTAAAATTAACAGGAACAAATGTGAATGAAGGAAATTTTAACAAGAGCAATTTCAATATAATTTAAAATTTATTATATTTTAAATCTAGTATATTTTAATCTACAGATAAAATTCATTCTTTGGGACACATAGATACTAGCTTTACATAGATACTAGCTGTTCTTTGGTTTCAACCTAGTTTCCTTAATTAATTAATAATTAATTAACGGTGCGTCCAATAAAAAAATGTCTCAGTACCTACCCTCTTATGGAACTCCACTACTTATGGGGGGGACATCCTGTATATATAAGTTTTATAAGTTTATGTGTTTGTGGACTCTCTAGCTGTCACAGTTTTCTTCTGATCAGAATGAAATTTGGTATTTGAGGAGCTTCTACATTTAAAAGGTCAAGTTTGTTAATGGGTAAAATCGGAGAAGCCGAAAGGGGATTTAAAGGGAAGGGGAAACACAAAGATTGGGTATCTCTCCCTTAATATTCGAAAAATTGAAAAATTTATAGGCAATGAAGTTGTAGGTAATTAGTTTTACTATAATTTTGATTCTAATAATTTTTTCTGTAACTCTAATATTTACAAATTAAGATTGAAAATTAAAATTCTAAATATCTGTGTATACATTAGAGTTTGAGAAAAATGAAAAGGTAATGAATTGTAGCAAACTTGATTTACTCTTCATACATTTTTCGATTGTTCTAATATTAAGAGATATATATTATATATTATATTTTGTGTTTTTTTCTTTCTCTACCCCCCTTCTTTCCCCTTGATCTATGCCATTTAGTAATAAAATTAGCCTTGCAAATAAACACACAAAAATTGTGACCGCCATAGGGGATAATTTATGTATTGTAAGGAAATTTGCATAATTTATGTATTGTAAGGAAAAGTTGAAGTAGCTCCTGCGTAACGAATTTTTTTATTATTGTGATAGATTGTGTAATTTTAATTTTGAGCCTTATCATGAAGAAGTTTCTTCCGTAAGTTCTGACCTGAACAACATATATCAAATCAAGGCCATCTTACTTACAAATCAAAGAAATTTTTAATTCCCATAGATTGGATTAATAGTCGTATATGATAAAAATTGCACATGATCCCAACATGACCTATATACAAAATAGAACACCGTATTAGCAATTATAGCAACTTTAGAAAGTTTATTAAACCTTTTTAAAAAATTATTTAAAAAATCAATGAAATGAAACAGAAAATGAAAATAAAATAAGCAGTTAAAAAATGTATCTAGAAACAAAATTAATCTAGACACAGATTTTATGAAATATTAGACATTTTTTACCTACCTACCTATCTTATGGAACTCGACTACTTACGGACACCCTGTATATAGAAAATATATATGTATACCGATTAATAACGATTTATAGTGTGCTATTATATTTATAGTTACAATGGAAACAACAATCAAAGACGACAGTTAGAAATTGAAACAAAATTTTAATAAAATAATTTTATAGTTATTTTTTAGAAGTATAGTTTCTGTGATAAAATCAACAAAAATTTTAACCCACGCCAAAAAAAGAAGGATTCTATGTTCGACTGTATGTATTTTTTAAAATACATACTGTAACAAAAGTAAGTTGGGCTCGCACAATTAGGGTTCCGTACCAATACTAGAGTGAGTAGTCAATTGACCAAATTAAACCTTTTATTTTTTTTTATTTATGTACAATTTTTTATAATCCTTATAATAAATATAAATTATAATTTATAATCCTATTGTAGAAAGTATTTTTTAATAATATGATAAAATTTCGTTTCAAAATCATGTGCAATGAAAGAAAGAAATATGATATAAATATATATGAATCTTTTGACAAGTACCGTTCTTACATTTTGAAACGTACAAAGTGGTTATTACTCTTGTAATAATCATCAATACATTGATGTTGAAACACTAGATGTCTTAAAAATTTAAGATTCAATTATACGTATCCAAAGGTACAAAATATATTTGGAAAGTGACAAAAAACCAAATTACACTTAGTTTACCATTGGTCTAGGTGTTTCTATATTTTACGAACTGAATATTTTACGAAGTATATCTAGACAAACGTTATAAGTGGAATGGATTCGGTACAAACCACTGTTAAATATTTGAAAAGTGTACACACCACTTTAAACTTTAAACAGTCATATAGACAATACTCAAACCATTATCAAAATGAGTAAATTGAGTGCCCTAAAAGAAGTCAAATTCCTTTCTACGTGTAAAATTGAATCCAAAAAGAACGAGCGAATGTATTTGGACACTCCTGTATATAATAGACTCAGTAAGCAGACTATAATAGCGAAACACAGATATTTACAACGATAGCAAAACAATAAACATATTGGCGATTAAGATTGAAACAGCAGATTTTTCATTTAAGTCTTGTCGAAACTCCGTTCGTGTTGAATTGAGTCTACTATGGTCGGGTACGCGTTTATCGAAGATAATGTAAAAAACACGTTTCATTAATTTTATATTGCATTTTTGTGGGCCTTTTTTTTCATTAATATTTGAAGGCCCAGGACTTTCAATAGAAACATTATGTTATTCACTTAATTTGGTATAAATACTCATTTATGATAATTTATTGTAATTAAAAGTATACTCTTATTATGGTAGACGTCAATATTGGCTTAATTTAGACGCAAAATAGTGTTCACATAAATTGCATTATATTATCTTCTCAATGAAATGTCGAAACAAGGAAATTGTATTTTTAATATCTCAGTTGCAACGCTTGCGCACTACCTAATCTCTTAGTGTTATCTATTGCGAATGGACATTTTAAATAGTCGATTTGTGGCGTATTTATTAAGTTTTTCTATATAAAAAAATACTAAACAGTTTTGCTATTAGCAATGCTTCGAATAAATTCAGCACAAATCGATTGTAAAAGTTAGAAAAATGAACACCACTTTTGTCTACAATAGTATACATAGGTAGCAGCGCTCATTTATTCAAATTTTATAATTCATTTGTGCCTTCTTCTGTCGGTTTTCGAAAAAATACTTCGGATATTTATTATTCACTATAAATGTACTAACAACTTTTATTCGAAATATTTTCCCATATAAATCGAATGAATAAGGTATAAATCAAGTTAAAAATTTTCGAAATATGAACGCTACTTTTGTGGCCCATAGTATACTTCAAAAGTCGAGCTATCATTTCAAAGTTTTCTAATTGATTTGTGCCTTATACATTCGGTGTTCGAAAAAATGCTTCGGATAAATGTTATTCATTATAAATATACTAACAAATTTTGTTCGAAATAAAAATAAATAATATTTATATATTAAATAAATTTTGAAAAGATAGCTCGATTTTTGACGCCATTTGTACAGAGTATGTACTCATTTATTCGTACCAATCAGTATCGTTATGTGCGTGAATTTATTTATATAAAAGATACCTAAATTTTAAGTTTTAATTAGTTTCTATATCATTAATTTTATATGAATTTTATTAACATCAATTACACACATTATATATAAAATTTATATGACTTTTTTAGTTAATTATGAAGTTTTAGGTTTATAATCTTTGATAATAAATGATATCCACCATATGCTACTTAATACTTCATATATCTTACAAATTCTATGTTAACAATTTTATCGCAAATTGTATTAAGTTAAGTTTGAAAATTTTATAAAAGATACAAAAGAAACTTTACTCTCCCAAATGAATATTTTTTCGTAATATTTTCGTAATGGTATCCATAGTCAATTCCAATTAAATCAAACCCAATTATACAAAAGCCCATGAGACCCATAGTATTTATATTGTATATTGAGAAATATGACACCACGGCAAGGCAGCATGTCGTAAAAACTTTTTTAGGTTACAGTCCAGAGGTGTGTCGCCGGAGTCGAACGGAGTCTGCATAAGCTGGGTGAGAGTAAGTAAAAAAGGTATGTTTTGAAGTACGACGGAACGATGTTTCAATACAGGTTGGCCTACCGATTATTGCCCAATAATTTATTCAATCAATTTAGAATGAGTTTTATAAAATATTTATTGTTTAAGAAATATCTTTTACAATAGGGAGAAATACACCAAAAAACATAATAATAATAACAATAATAACAACAATAATGATATAGCAATAACAATAATTACAACAACAACAACAACTATATGTATTCCCACTTTATGTAAAATTTAACCATTTAGAAATAAGTAACAAATTACAAACCCTCCCCCCACCCAGCTTTTTCATTAGCATCTTTTTTGTATCCAGTGTCATCAAATTCCCATGACACTATACCCCGTACTAAGAAAAAAATAATTAAATGAAGTAAATAATTGTTTATTAGTTCTCCGATATGAATAGTTTAGGCAAATTATTCGGAATTTCCTAAAATCTAATTCTAAAATCTAAACTAAAGGTAAATCATCAAAAAATTTACAAGCGGTAAATGTAAAAGATCAAAAGATTTATATTTTATAATTTATATAACATATATATTTTATTCTTACCCAAATATATTAAAAAGGTAAATTTTATGCCCCAAATTACCAGCCCAAAATTCCAGAGTATGTATTCAATGTATTGTATACTTTGAATAATAGTGACCATAAAAAATAGTTGGTATTAATATATTTTTTTCAGAAAATGTTTTAATTAAAAAAAGAAAATAATAATAATTGGTAGGATACCCTATATTTACTCTATCTCTCTTCTTAACTCTCACTCGGAGCTCAGTGCAGTCAAGGTCTGCCCCCCTATGGGTTACATTAACTTAATTATGATGTCTAGTCACCAAAAATGAATCTTATAACAAAGCATTCGGCCCGCCGTATGGCTTCCACCAAAAACACAGTTTTTTTTCACGAATTGTATGTAGGTAAATAGTAGGAGTAGTAGTAGTATCGAAGTGAAGACCGATGCCTAGTAAGTAGGCCTTTCAAGTCTTTTTCTCCGGCTCCCAAGGAACCCATTCCCGCAACCTCTTCTATATTCTACCACGCCTTGTTCGTTTTCTCTAGCCCTGTGTTCGTTGCCCGTCTTCTTCGCGAATGACAGGGCAGAGCTTCAATAGTTGTTATACCTCAGATTCTCCAATTTCGGTTCAGCCGAAGGTAAGATACCTCATTCTGGTTCTGTAAGGATATTCTTGGAGAAGGTAGAAGGGTGGATCATCCGCCCCGTTACAGTCTGAACAGATCGCACTGTCCTCTAACCTAATAAGAGATAGATGCCTGTTGACTCTGCAGTGACCGGTAAGTACCCCAACCAGAAGGTTTTTCTCTTTCCGGCGTTTTCCAAAAAACCAGGTTGACCTCGTGGCATTGTACCTTGCTAGAAATTGCTTAGCTTGTCTGCAGCGTGATGTATTTATCCATTTTCTGATAGTAGACTTATCCACCAATTCATTTAGGGCAGAGGTAGTCTGTCTCCTAGTTATTCCTAGATATGGTTCCGGTCCATGACATAGGAGTGTGGCTCCTTCACGGGCGAGTTCGTCGACCGTTTCATTGCCTTCAACCGCGCAGTGTCCTGGTACCCGTATCAAGCTTACCTCTTTTGTCCTTGCGAAGCTCTCCTTCTTTCGAGATCCAGAGGAGAGTTATTTTAGAAGAGCAGACGAGCGCAGTTTAGCTATCCGAGCAGAAAGATATATAAAACCGTCGCTCAGTGCGACCCACTACTTCCATATTTGTTCCGGAAGGCATGTCATAAACCTCTGTATGAAAAACAAAAATGTGTTGTCCTATTGCAAAGTTATGGTTTTTATTAAAAAAATATTATGATGAAAATTTTTTGTCCTTAACTACGAATTTTACTTCACTGTCATCTATGATCGTGAACTATTCGCAATTAAAAGAAAAGGAAATGGGTGACGTCTGGTCCGTAACTAACGCAAGATAGGTTTAAGAAAAAATAATTCTTAATTGAATAAATTATTTAAATTTAATTATTTAATTTTAATAAATTTCTATATATAATCAATAAAATTCAAGACTCTATCACAATTTGTTGACATTGTTACATCTAACCTCACTAACTTAAAAAAAATCAAAACTGTAAACACTTCTAAATTACTACTATCTTTCGCCAATCTATTCAAGTTATCATTTCATCTTTCGTTCACTTCATTAATTTATATGTAATCGGTTAAACCTAGCTTAGACGTTCGCAATGCTGACATGAACATTTCCTTTTAATTGCGAATAGACGCATGCATCCTACTTTCTAAATGAAGTGCTATAGTGAAACAATATATGAAATTTATTTCATTATAAAAAAAATATAATATACAATTTGAATAAGAAAAAATTCATTTAAAATTCCGGACCTTAGTCCAATAGTTCCAGAGAGTTCAGTGAAAATTTGTTATGATTGATTTGTTATTTATGTACTACTTCTGAAATATTTAACAAATAAAATATATTTATTTTAACCCTACTCACATGTTTTGAAAGTAATCCCTATAGTGAATAAACAACACATTTCGATTCGAATGGAATTATATATTGTTTGGTTTAACTATTCATCACAGTTTTTTTTTCATGTTTAATATGAAAATTTTTTTACGTTATATTTAGTTTGGTACGTTTAAATTTTTTATTATTATTTTGCATCAGTTTTGTATTTGGTTGAATTTGTTTTACTAAGAATACATGCTGATTTATTACATGCTGATGACATTTATTTAGGATACTCTCCTAATTTTCGGTTTCAATTGCGCTTTCAAATTGACCTGGATATATTATTAAAATTGTTTGATTGGATTAGAACATATGGATAACAGGATAAAAGTTTTTATTAAAATTATTTGATTGGATTAGAACATATGGATAACAGGATAAAAGTTTTATCCTTCCGTTTACCAGTCCAGTGAACGTGATGTCGAAGGCGCTTTGCTTGGAACTGAGAAGTAGCGAATTCGATTTTAAACGGTGGTAGTTTGTCAATTGAAAAAAAAGGGGGGAAGTTAATTGGCTAAACTATCGGCATGTGGACAAAAAGGAAAGTAACCGGCTATGTTTGTGACGGTTGTCTGCAGTTTCCTTTCACGAATTCAAGTCTCACGAATTGCAGTTTCATTCTCTACTATTACTACTATCATCCTTCCTTTTGGTTTTATACTTGATTTAAACGATAAAATATGGCCAAGTTTGTGACATTTATTGTTTGTTCCTGTAATACCGAATTTGTAAAAAGAAACTGGCGCAGTATGGGCCACAGAATATCTTTTGTCATAATCTTATATTATGATTTGTACCTAATATTTGGGAAAAACATTTCGAATAAAACTTGTAAATACATTTATGAAGACAACTTCTGTCCAAAGCATTTTTTTGAAAAACGAATTAATAAAGCACAAATCAATCATAAAATTTTGAAAAAAAAAGCTACTTTTGTGGTCTCCACTTCAAAGGAAATGTGTTTTTTAATTTTCAAAATTGTACAGTTAATTTTAATTTAATTGTACAGTTTAGAAGTTGTTGGCAACTTTCAATCGAATCAGTTTTTTTTAAAGCCAAATGGATACAGTTAAAATTCCTCATTGTTAAAGCTACTGTGAAATTTCAGAACAATTTCAAGGCAATAATTAACCACTGTCAACACAAGTCTTGCATTGTATCATTAATACCATCATATTTTATGGGTTTTTTTCTTTCAAAACCGTCAGAGCTAAAAAAATGTACACTTTGGAAAAATTGGTTTAAAGATTTTATAGCATTCCAACCCATCGACCACCAATCGTTATATCAAATCAGATTCAGAATGATTCTTGAAAGATTCTCGGATTTCCTCAATATACTCTTTAAGATTTATTTTGAGTTGTGACCATCTTCTTCCAAACACCGGCGATATGTTCAATGTTTATGCCATAGCTGCAGTTGGTAAGTTCTTTATATTGTATTTTACACTTTTTGGCTGTTACGAGTGAATTAACGTAAATAAGAAGCAAAATTATCTAGTCTATTAAATCACAGTCTCATAAAGTATGTTCAATTGGCATAGCTGCAATGTAAGTTTATTATACCGTATTTTTACTTTTTAACTGTCACGAATGAATTACCTTAAATGTAAGATGCAAAGTTCTTTAGCCTAGCAAAACAGAGTTGCATAAAATAGTGTCAAAAATGTTTCTTCATTTCATTCGAAATGGGTTTCTAGGAGGTCCTTCCTGGTCGGTAATTATTTACGACCAAAAAGTACGTTGTGTCCAGGTTGATTTTATGAATCGTAATACATTATCTTGTATTTATTAACCCGACTTCAAAAAGGAGGATGGTTCTCAATTTGCCTGTATTTTTTTTTTTATATGTAGAGTGTTGTGTTAAAGTCATGTATCGATATAGTAAAATATAAATATTTAGCTGTAACGAATATGTAGTGTAGGATATTACATGGAATTTATTGGTAGCATAAATAGCATCGGTTGAGTGACGATTAGACCGATTTATATATTAAAAATGTTATATGAATGCGCTTCATTGTTTAACAGAGTGTAACGGCTTTTGCTCTCATCTGAAATACAATAATATACAGATGATTATAAAGTTTATTAATACTTAAATTTTCATGTGTTTTATTAAATATACATTAGATTGAAGATTTATATTGAACACATTAAAAATTTTTGACCAATAGGTATAACATTCTCACTCAATATATCGCGATTGTCTAGAGTGACGTTGGTTGCTAATCATGCAAGCTTTTAAAACTGTAATTTTGATAATTTGAATTTGTTGCAATAATATTGTTCTGAGAAATATATTGTCGTGTTATGAATGATCACAATTGAATGATATCAGTGCGGTCATTATTTGAATGTATGAAAATGCAGTAAGTAGACTGAGGGAGATAATAGATGGCTACATGCGAATATCAGGAAAGAGAAATTACTCTGTCATGCTTGAAAGTGAGCTTGAAATATAAGCTCTTTATCCCGGATAGAGAAAAATGTACGGAAGAGACAATGAGCTTCCCGCAAGACTCCCTAGTATGCTATACGGATGGTTCCAAGTTAGAAGAGGGTTAATCGAGGGAGGGTTAGACGTGAAAACCAGAGACTTGATACGCTACTGTTTTTCAAACAGAGGTTTATGCCATACTGTCAGTGGCGGAAGTACTGAGTCGCACTGAGCGGCGGGTGTATATCTGCTTGGATAGCAAAGCTGCACTCAAAGCTATCTGCTCTGCTTAAATAAAATCTCCTTTAGTCCTCAAATAAAGTAGCCGAGCGGTCTAAGGCGTTATGTCTGTGCAATATGCAGTACTCGGAGGTTATGGGTTCGAATCCCGTAATCGGCAGTTTGTCAATTATAAAAAAAAAAGGAAAAAGAAAGGGACGGTTAATTGACTAAACTGTCGTATGGACAAGAACGAAGTAACCGGCTATGCTTGAGAAGAATTTCTGCAGTTTCCTTCACGAACTCCAGATGAATATCGGCATAGCTCCTATCATAGTCGGCTGCAGCCGCATATCCTACCAATTTCTAGTCTACTCACAAATTCCTTCCATTCCACTCACATCCTCATATCCTAAGGCATCACAATGGACCTTATGGTCGAAGTGTAGCGCGTCCAGGGCAGCCTTTACAATCTACCTCATCTACCTCTAGTCCTCAAATACGTAAATGGAGAGTTCATTAAATGGCGGGGAGAGGAGAGTTAACCTTGAAGCGGACAAGGACACAAGGACACTGCGGAGTTGAGAGACACGGAAACGATGGACGTAGCAAATGACATAGCCGCATTGCCATCTCAAGAATCATGTCTAGGAATGATACATATAATATATATTTTTTAATTTTGGATTTATTTTCCGTTTATTATTAGTAAACACAATATATATCTTTATTATAAATATATATATATATATATATATATATATATATATATATATATATATATATATATATATATATATATATATATATATATATATATATACAACATTCATATCGCCACGTATGTTCCATGATTCATATTACTATGGACGGACCATACTGTTTAGAAATGGGACAGTTTGGTGTATACACCAGTGCCCCAATCCAAGTCGCAAAAGCTGTGGTAAATAATATGTACTGGCGCTTTACTTGAAAAAACATTTTATGTTAATGTCGAAAAAACTTGACGAATATAGTATATTTTTTATTAATCAGAATAATTTTATTCTCTGTAAAATTTTTAATTAAAAGTTTTATGATATATGTTAACACGAGATTTACGGGCCCGGTCAACCTGTTTTTCTCTGTTTTCTTCTTTTTATTGGACTGCTGTCCATCTATCTGAGTGAATGGTCCGGTAAATCTAGTGTAAAGATTATTTTTCGAAATTTACTTCGATTAATAAATTCAAGGGTTATTAAATAAAAAGTATGGAGATTTTTAACTTATTAGATTATTATTTTTTAACCTTTGGAGAACTTTTTAAATGATTTGATTTAAGGCTTGCTTAATTACAGATTCGTTAATAAAATCAGATACTATTCGGGCAGATTTGCATAATCTAATATAACACACAGTAAAACAATATTAGTATATATAAAATGGAGCTTAATTAAAGATGTAATAATCACAAGCTTTGGCATGAGTATATACAATTATACAGAAATAAATAGGCTGTAAGTGCAAAGTTAAAAGTGACGTATCTAAGAATATCAATCTAAGTGGCCGTGCAGACAAAGGCGCTCTAATTGGACCTGGAAAGTTGCGAGTTTGATTCCCAACAGAAACAGTTTGAATATTAAATGAACAAAAATATTGAGCGGTTAATTGAGGGCTGAAAGTAACTGACTATGCTTGTGAAGGTTTTCTGCAGTTTCCTTTCTACTCCAGATGCATATGGGCATAGTTACTTACCAAGTCGACTGCAGTCGAACAACATACTAAATTCCTAGTCTTCATACAAATTTCTTGGCCTTTAGAGGTAGGTAAGAAGGCCTTGAAAGGCCTATTTGCCATAATTCGACCTTCCCTCTGCTACTGCTACAACGACTACATGTAAAAATAGAGTTTGAAGGCAGGTGCTTTAGGGAAAATTAAAAGAAAATCTGGAAACAATCTAGTCTATTGCAGAAATCAAGATAGAAAAACAAAATTACGCATAAACATATTAATCAATAATAAACTGTAATAGAATGATATATACTCGTATACATAATTAGGTTTCGCCACTTGGATTCTAAATTATTCAAATCTCCGCTCACATTTCTCCGCGGACAAAAAATAGCTAGTCAACGCCAATTTAATTTTGAAAGCTTTAATTTGTTTAAGCCATGATAAAATGCTATTCATAGAGTAAAGTACTTTCGACCCAGGATTGTTTGCTGCTGTGCTACTGATACTAATACAAATGTCAGTATATTCACCATCTCTAGACATAGTTCATACCTACACTCATATTTGCATACCCTCATTAAGGACGTTCCAATGTGTTATATAATCAGGACAAAAAAACGGTTTGATTTGATAATAGCACAAATATATAAACACATAGACAAATACACTGTTCACATATACAAAATAATGTTATTTTGAAGAAAAATAATGATTTTAAGCTTTTATATTTCGAAAACAAAACGGTAGCACACGATTTTTTCTTTTTAAATCTATATAATAAATATTTAGCTTTACTCTCCTAGTTTTTTTTTAAAATCCTGTCGAGTATTTTTTCTAATACAACAGATAATAGTTGGGCGGACATGTTTTACATGCTTCTACTAGGAGAGAGAGTGAGAGAGAATGACAACTTTGATATTAATTATCTCGCGTTCTAAACGCTGAAAAATTCTGAAACTTTGGGATTTATTAGAAAACGTTATTTTTAGCCTGTGAAAATAACCAAAATCTGTCGAAAAGTGGTGGTATGCTGGAACATCCTTAACATATTCCGATTGACTTTTTGTTGTATTAATGGCCATTTTTTTTTCTTGATGTAATAATAATATTCTTTGGTTTTGTCTATAGTTTTATAAATCATCCATAGAATGTAATTAATATTGTATTCATATAGCATATGTTTCAATAATAATATTTATTATTAATATTTTTTTTAATTAATTCAATTATACGTATATAGTGCAGTCAGTATACGTTTATATCTAGAGCACGGTAGTGCGCAAGGCCGAGTTTTAAGGGACACTTTGGACTTCTCACTACAGTGCTATATCTTATCGTTAATTTAGGCTCATTTTTTGGGTGCTGTATCTTTTGAACGGAAAGAGCTACAGGGTTGATATTTCGAATATAGATACTTTACGGAATTATAAGAACCAATGTTTTCAATCAACGTTAACGAATTAACCGTTAAAAAGTTATTTCACTTCAAAAATGCAAAATTCGTGGGAACGCCTTAAAAAACTTAAGTATTAGATATCAAAATTATGAGCTACTTCCAGATATGCTGTAAAGTTGATATTGGGCATGTAGATAGCTGTAGTACCCAAACCGACGGGAAAATTGCGAAAACTGGAAATTTGTATCGGAAAAGTGGAAAATTTAACAATAGAATAGAATAGAATAAGTATATTTTTGCATCAATATTTTACATAACTTGTAGTACAAAACATCTTAAAGTATAGTTCCTAGCCTATGCTTTACCTATAATATATCATCTTATTAAATTATATACATCGAGATTATAGAGTCGTTTTAACATCGTTTAGAAATGGGAAAAATTCAATACAAAAACCATTGACATGAAACTTAACCTAGGTTGGATGGATAAGCCATCCCTAAAACTAAACTTAAATAGAAATACGGAAAGAAAAGAAAATATGTACAATTTAGATAACAACAGAATTAGTTGTAATCGAGATCATGTGGCATGCGGAATCTTTTCCCGAAGAGCAGCGTATTCGGGTCAAATTGACCCAGTACGTTGATTTCCGGGAAAGGATTTTCGCGGGAAGATTGGAAAAAGGATTTGGAGGTAGTTTGGATAAATTTACGGATAGTAGGATGTCCAGTTTCAACGTGGAGAGCTTCAGACGGATATCTCAGGGGTTTTTTCGAAATCGTCCGAAGACAACGATTTTGAAATTTTTGCATTTTCGCAAGGTGCGAAGGAGCAACGTTTGACCATATTGGGGCTGCGTACGTGAGTACGGGCCGGATACATGACTTGTAAAGTCGATGTTTTAAACGTTCGTCCAGCTTGCTCTTGGTGTTGAGTAACGGGTATAGTCCTGCAAAGGATGCGTTTCCAAGGGCAAGACGCTTTTTGGCGGCTTGTGCCCAATTCAACTGCCTTTGAAGAGTTATTCCTAGATACTCGACACTTTGAGATTGCCGGATTTCAGTGTTAAACATCTTCAATTCAAGTGGGTAGGAGGAAAATTTATTCCTTCTAGTAAACAAAACGGACTGAGTCTTCGTGGGATTTATCTTGATTTTCCATAGCTTGAAATAGTTTTCAAGCCTGGGTAGATGGGTTTGGAGGCAACTCGAAATAGCTTTCGGTTGCCAAGAAGAGCAATAGATTGCCGTATCGTCGGCGAAGAGGGCTGCTTCAGTAGCAGGATCCTTCGGGATATCGTTGATATAATATAAAAAGAGCCGGGGTCCAAGCAGGGAGCCTTGAGGGACACCAGCTTTGACACGGTATTGGTTCGATTTGCTTTGTTGGATATGAATTTGGGATTTTCTGTTTGATAAATATGAAATCAGGAATTTCAGGATATAGGTTGGTATATCGAGTTTGGATAGTTTATGGATAAGTCCATCGTGCCAAACCGTATCGAAGGCTTTTTCGATGTCAAGAGGACCATGCCTGTGGATTTATTCCAGTTAAATCCGGTGGCAATGTGGTCAGTGAGTCGGTGAAGCTGACTCACTGTTGAATGGTTTGACCTGAAACCAAACTGTTGGGGGATAAGCTGTCTGTGGATATCTTCATGCGACTGCAGCCGGTTCAAAACTACTTTCTCCATGACCTTGCGAAGGTTCTGGCTTTCCTAGGAATAGATTTTTCGGTAGCAACTACGATGTTTCTCGTGAGTTTACTAACCTCCAAGTCTATTTGGTTAACGGATTTGATCTGTGGAGTGATCAAGGTTTCGACGTTGAGATACTCTTTGAAAAGTTTCCAGTCTGCCTTCTCAAAGCTCAACTGGGTTTGCAAAGTTGCAGCGCCCCTCATTTCACCCAAAGTGAAACTGATGGGGCGGTGGTCGCTTTGCAGATCCAAGTGAACATCTAGATCCGACATACGGTCGCAATTCTTTAATAGTGCTAAGTCGATGGTTTGCGGCGGGCGCCGAGCAGCGTCTGGGTAGTAGGTGGGTTCCTCCGGATACGCAACAATGAAGTTACGTTTGAGAGAATGCGCAAAGAGGGCGCTTCCGTTGGAATTGTTAGACATACAGTTCCAAGATATGTGACGCGCATTAAAATCACCCATGATCATGACGTGATCATGAGTTCTCATAATACGATCAATATCCACTCCCTGTAAGAGTCTATTAGGAGGGTTATATAAAGACGTAACTTTATAATTACCACAATTGGCCGAGATAAGAATAGAGATGGCTTCAAGGCTGCCGTCTTCGGGAGGCAATAAAGAATGTTTGACGTCGTGTCGAACAAGAAGGGCGACTCCACCGCCATTTCTGGTGGCTCGATCGCGGCGGTAGGTATAGAATCCAGGGATTCTAAATTTCTTATCCGGCTTTAACCATGTTTCGCTGATGGCTGCAACATGGATCTGCTGCTGTTGGAGGAATGAGTGAAGCTCGGGATGTTTGTGCAGGAGACTTTGGGAGTTCCATTGCAAAAATCGGATTTGGGACCTAGAATTTGAAGGATGGAATGCCATTTTCGAATAAATGAGCAGTCATCTGGAAAAACTTGAGAAGTTTTTCGGAATTCGATGTGCAAGATTTCCATGCAACTTCCACGTCGATCCTGAGTTTCAGGAGTTCCATGAAGTCGAGTTCTGGTTTCGGACTTTCGCCCTTCTCCAATGGAGACGGACAGAGTGGAGAGTCTAAGATTGACTCAAAAAATGGGTTGGTTGGAGAAAGTGGGGCAGTGGACAGGATCTCAATTACCTCGTTTTCTGATGGCTTCCTGGTTGTCCACGGGTTCACTTTTGGAGGTGGTGCTGGAACAAACTTCATTCTTGGTGCTGGTGCTGGAGTCATCCGCTGCGCTGGGGGGCCTCTGCTAGGGGCGTTGCCGTCTTTTGCATGACGGAGGGCCGGGAAATCCCTGACCTGGAATGATGGTGGTGGACGGCGTTGCGCCTCGCCCTGAGCGGCCTTGCGCCTCGCTCCTGCTACTCGTGATGCCGTTGTTGCCACGTAATTCTTGAGTGCTGGACACTCCATGGAACTGGCCGGATGCGCAGCGCCACAATTGCAGCACTTCGCCGGCTCCGATCGCGGGACTGCGCATTCCCGTGAAGTGTGATTTCCACCGCACTTCACGCAACGCACGATTCCGCGACAGTTCCGTGAACCGTGGCCGTAGAGCTGGCATCGGTAGCACTGAACTGCACGTCGTTTAATTACGTACCTTTCGACGTTCACAGGTACCCCACCGATCCATTTAATCTTGAGGACGCTTTGCGCTTGCGTCCCCTTGGTGAATTGAACCAGACGCGAAACGCGAATGGTTTCCTCACCTGTTCGGCTGAACTTTACAACCTTATTGGGCTCAAGGCCGAAGTTCTTCAAAGCATCAGCCACCATATCGTCTGAATGGTGGCGCATGGTACCATGGATTACGAATTTTGGTTCGTAATCACCCTTGGAACCATAAAAATGGTGAGGCATCTGCAAGGATTCCAATCGTTCCTTGCACTTCGTGTAATCTTGGTCCGTTTGGCAGTGGACACTAATAGTTTTAGGTCCAAACGTGAACCGGACGCTACTTTTAGCTGCCGCTTTTATTGCTTCCTCAACTTTTATGAAGCTGGTGAGGCCCATATGTACAACTATGGGCGATGGTTTTTTAGGCTTCACTTGAGTTGCTGACGCAGCTTGATCGCAAATGTCGATCAAGGTATCAAACCTGTTCGATACGTATATCGCTGGTTTTTTCGAAGAGGTGCTATCCACCCTCCCTCGTCGTCGTTTCCTGTCATTCTTCACCTCCTGAAAGTCTGCATCCATTGGTTCTGTTGCTGTTGGTGCTGGCATCGATGTTGTTGATGTGGCTGGCGTCGATGGTGATGATGATGATGATGTTGTCGGGGCTGGAGCTGCTTGGCGCATCTTCGGCCTAGGGACCACCGCCTGCTTGGCGGTGGTAGGCATAGCTAAACTTTTCTCCAATCTATAAAACAGAAGAAAAACACATTAGTTGATTAAATATAGAATATATGATATGCCTGGGTTATAAAATAAAAGTATTCAATGACTGTTTGGTTGTACAATCAGGAAATATATTTTATTTTAAATAAAAGAAAAATTTGTTTTAAATCCTCCTACAGAATCCCCAGCAATAAAATCTATTATAAACAGATTCTATTGTCAAAGGTTATTCTATAGAGAACAAAGGACAAAAATTTCTTCCTCCCTACGTTATTTATGAATTCTTAGAACTCAGCATGCATCCAAGATAATAAAGTATTATCAATAGATACAATGAAGTGTAAAAACCCAGAAAAAACGAAAATTTTTAGTTTCCGACAAAAAGATAAAATAATTTAGATAAAAATATTGTAAGAATAAAGCAGGTATGTAATCTCAGTTAAAATTTGAGAAAAATTGTTTCGATAGAGCGATGTTCACAGTGTCAACATCTAACATCGAATGAAAATTTAACATTTTTTTGTTTTAAGACTAGTTCAACTCAAACTACCATGTAGAAATCGATATATATCATATATACCTATTAATTTTTAATTTTTATACCATATAGAAATAGACATTGCAATTTGAATACAGCAGTATGCGTTGATTTTAAAAGTTATGCAACGGAAGCCTCGGAAAATTGGAAAAACATCCTCCAAAATTATGTTTTTCTGTTCTATAAATGCTATAAAGTTTGAATTTTCACTAACCGACCCGAAATAACGTCAAAATTAACAGAATATTTTGAAAAATTTCATTACCTACATCGCAACCACACCGAAAATGGGAAAAACATCCCTAAAACTTACCTCTTTACTTCTATTCATGATAGAAAGATCGGTTTTTTTCCATCACAACCCTTCGAACTTGGTAAAAACACCCCCAAAACCAACCTTTTTGTTCTATACATACAACAAGGTGCAGTTTTTTGCAATCGACGCTTAATAGCTACAAATTAGGAAGTTATTTCGAAAAACTTAATATTTTTTATTGCAAACTCCCGAAAAATCGAAAAAACACCCCCCAAAATTACGTTTTTCATTTCTATATATGATGAAATGATGGAATTTTCACCAATCGACCCGAAATAAAGTCAAGTTAACAGAACTCTTTCCTTACTTATAACGCAAACCTCCGAAAATGGGAAAAACACCCCTTAAACTGCCTTAAGGCATTTTGATCAGACTAAAAATATGACCGCTAGAGAGTGATTTATGTATTCTAAGGAAATTCGCTAAGTTGACGCAGCTCCTGCGTAACGAATTTTTTTTTGTGAAGTGGAGCCAACGGGTCAAGTCATTTCTTCAAAGACTATAACGTTGATAATCAATTATCTGTAATAAACGATTAGTTTAGAAGTCATAATCGAAACAAATCAAATAACATCTTATATATACTAAATTTTATATAGTTATTTTAATAAAAAATATCTCACTCTTATTTCACATTAATTTGTGGCGTTTTAATAAAAGGCCTATGATATATGATCGATGAATATTATTATCAATAATCCAATGTATAAAATTTATGCTTTCTTTTCAGTTTTCTTTGGCAATAACACTGCTTGAATATTTGGTAATATACCGCCTTGAGCAATTCTTACAAATTATAACAATTTATTTAATTCTTTTCATCATTACGAATTGCTAATTGAAAATAAACTTGTTTATTTTTAAACTTGTTTACTTAAAAAAAGTTACATTGTAACAATACAACACAACAATCAATGTTTTCTATTTGGAGTATTAAAACATACTGATATATTAAACTAGAAAATTTTTATTTAAATACTAAATGTCTATCTAATCAAAAAGGAGGCGGTAACCTTGTCAACAAATCAGATCGATATATGCTTCATATGTTATTTTAATTACAATTAAAGTTGTTAAATTTTCCGTTTGTAAGAAAGGTAAGTTTTCGAGATAATCTTAATAAAATATTTGCTTCTTAATAAGTGATGATATGGGATAAAGGACCGAGCTATTTACAAAGTAAATAGATCCAGACTTCATATAATAGTTGCTCCTTAAAAAGTGATGATATACGAGAAAGGACCGAGCTATTAACAAAGTAAATAGCTCTAGACTTCAAATAATAGCTGTTCCTTAAAAAGTGATGATATCCCATAAAGTTTCGAGCTATTTACAAGCTAAACAGCTCGGTAAACTATTTATTAAAAAAATAAATGAGGGGTAAATTAATTAAGTGTAAGAAAAAATTTGGTTGAAATTTATGTCGTAAGTTTTCCCTTAGTATGTTTTTATTAGCGAATTTCCTGAAAGGAAATAGAGCTATTGGTCCCGTACCGAAGTCAAAATTTCGCAAAAATTTCTTCAAATGTCCATCGATCCTACCTTGTAGATGTCAAAAATCACCATCTGTAAAATTTATATATATATATCTATGGACATATATATATATATATATATATATATATATATATATATATATATATATATATATACATATATATATATACATATATATATATATATATATATATATATATATATATATATATATATGTGTCTGTAATCACTCTAGCGGTCACAGTTTTCATTTTATCGGAATGAGATTTGGTATTTAAAGCGCTTTTGGTATTCAAAAGGTCAAGTTCGTTAATGGGTAAAATCGGACCAGGGGAAAGGGGGTTTTAGAGGGAGGGGGAAACTCAAAATTTGACATATCTCCCTTAATATTCGAAAAATCGAAAATTTTATAAGAAGTAAAGTTGTAGGTATTAAGTTTTACTGTAATTTTGTTTCTTATCATTTTTTCTGTAACCCTAATATTTACAAAAATATTGACGGTTTAAGATTGAAAATTAAATTCCTCAATATCTCTGTACGCATTAGAGTTTGAGCAAAAATGATAAGGTGATGAAATGTAGAAAACATGATTTTCTACAACTTTGTTTCTTACGCATTTTTCGATTGTTCAAATATTAAGAGAGATATTTTAGATTTTGTGTTTTCTTCTATCTTTATGCACCCCTTTTCTATTGACGTATGTCATTTATTAAAAAATTCGTAACGCAGGCGCTGCTTCAACTTAGCGAATTTCCTAAGAATACATAAATGACTCTCTAGCGGTATCAATTTTAGTCAGATCAAAATGAAATGTCGTATATGATTTCAGTATTTGCAAGTCCAATTTTATTAATAAAAAAAATTCGTTACGCAGGAGCTGCTTCAACTTAGCGAATTTCCTTAAAATACATAAATCACTTTCTAGCGGTCACAATTTTAGTCTGATCAAAATGAAATGTTGTATATGATGTTAGTATTTGCAAAGGCCAATTTTATTAATAAATGGCATACGTCAAGGGAAAAGGGGGGCATAAAGAAAGAAGAAAACACAAAATACAAAATATCTCTCTTAATATTAGTACAATCAAAAAATGCGTAAGGAATAAAGTTGTAGAAAATCATGTTTGCTACAATTCATCATCTTATCATTTTTGCTCAAACTCTAATATGTACAGAGATAGTGAGGAATTTAGTTTTCAATCTTAAACCGTCAATATTTCTGTAAATATTAGGGTAACAGAAAAAATGATAAGAAACAAAACTACAGTAAAATTTAATACCTAAAAGTTTACTTCTTATAAATTTTTCGATTTTTCGAATATTAAGGGAGATATGTCAAATTTTGTGTTTCCCCCTCCCTCTAAACCCCCCTTTCCCCTCGTCCGATTTTACCCATTAACGAACTCGACCTTTTGAATACCAAAAGCGCCTCAAATACCAAATTTCATTCCGATAAAATGAAAACTGTGACCGCTAGAGTGATTACAGACACATATATATATATATATATATATATATATATATATATATATATATATATATATATGTATATATATATATATATATATATATATATATATATATATATATGTCCATAGATATATATATATAAATTTTGCAGATGGTGGTTTTTGACATCTACTAGGTAGGATCGATGGACATTTGAAGAAATTTTTGCGAAATTTTGACTTCGGTACGGGACCAATAGCTCTATTTCCTTTCAGGAAATTCGCTAAAATTCGTTACGCAGGAGCTGCATCAACTTAGCGAATTTCCTTAGAATAAATCACTCTCTAGTGGTCACAATTTTAGTCTGATCAAAATGAAATGTCATATATGATTTTAGCATTTGCAAGTCCAATTTTCTTAATAAATGACATACGTCGAGGCGAAATGGGGGAGGTATAAAAAAAGAAGAAAACACAAAATATAAAATATCTCTCTTAATATTAGAACAATCGAAAAATGCGTAAGGAATAAAGTTGTATAAAATCAAATTTGCTACAATTCATCACCTTATCATTTTTGCTCAAACTCTAATGTGTACAGAGATATTAAGGAATTTAATTTTCAATATTAAACAGTCAATATTTCTGTAAATATTATTGTTACAGAAAAAATGATAAGAAACAAAATTACAGTAAAACTTAGTACCTACAACTTTACTTCTTATAAATTTTTCGATTTTTCAAATTTTAAGGGAGATATCTCAAATTTTATGTTTCCCCCTCCCTTTAAACCCCCCTTTCCCCTGGTCCGATTTTACCCATTAACGAACTTGACCTTTTGAATATCAAAAGCGCCTCAAATACCAAATCTCATCCCGATAAAATGAAAACTGTGACCGCGAGAGTGATGACAGACACATATATATATATATATATATATGTATATATATATATGTATATATATATATATATATATATGTCCATAGATATATATATATAAATTTTTCAGATGGTGATTTTTGACATCTACTAGGTAGGATCGATGGACATTTGAAGAAATTTTTGCGAAATTTTGACTTCGGTACGGGACCAATAGCTCTATTTCCTTTCAGGAAATTCGCTAAAAAGTCGTTACGCAGGAGCTGCTTCAACTTAGCGAATTTCCTTAGAATACATAAATCACTTTCTAGCGGTCACAATTTTAGTCTGATCAAAATCAAATGTATATGATTTTAGTATTTGCAAGGCCTTTATTAATAAATCGCATACGTCAAAGGGAATGGGGGGCATAAAGAGAGAAGAAAACACAAAATATAAAATATCCCTCTTAATATTAGAACAATCGAAAAATACGTAAGGAATAAAGTTGTTGAACATCAAATTTGCTACAATTTATTACCTTATCATTTTTGCTCAAACACTAATGTGTACAGAGATATTAAGGAATTTAATTTTCAATCTTAAACCGTCAATATTTCTGTAAATATTATTGTTACAGAAAAAATGATAAGAAACAAAATTACAGTAAAACTTAGTACCTACAACTTTACTTCTTAAAAAATTTTTCGATTTTTCAAATTTTAAGGGAGATATCTCAAATTTTATGTTTCCCCCTCCCTCTAAACCCCCCTTTCCCCTGGTCCGATTTTACCCATTAACGAACTTGACCTTTTGAATATCAAAAGCGCCTCAAATACCAAATCTCATCCCGATAAAATGAAAACTGTGACCGCTAGAGTGATGACAGACACATATATATATATATATATATGTATATATATATATATATATGTCCATAGATATATATATAAATTTTTCAGATGGTGATTTTTGACATCTACTAGGTAGGATCGATGGACATTTGAAGAAATTTTTGCGAAATTTTGACTTCGGTACGGGACCAATAGCTCTATTTCCTTTCAGGAAATTCGCTAAAACACAAAAATTGCAGGACAATTTTTAATGCGTGTTACCTCAGAACTCCGTCATTTATGAATCGATTTTGATATTTTTTTTTTAAAGGGTTTGATTTCCCATTGTCCCCAATATTATACTACAACCATACTATATTGATGTTTTAGCCCTTCAAAAAGCGACCAGAGCCAGTTGACGTAATATAACGCGAAGCGGTCTCCTTTGTAAATGTGAATCTAAAAAGAGTAAAGTATCGCGAAGCGAAAGGAACGCATAGCATACGCGAAGCATATGCGAAGAGTAACAAAACGCTACGCGTTTTGTGCGAAGCCTTTGGCTTCGTATATTTAAGCCTTTCAAAAATTATTGATATCCGACCAAAAACATAAATGTAAGAAAGGGCCGAGTTTTCGGGAAAATCCTTAATGTAATAGTTCCTTCTTAAAAAGTGATGATATGAGAGTAATGACCGAGCTATTTACAAAGTAAATAGCTCTAGACTTCATATAATAGTTGCTTCTTAAAAAGTGATGATATGGAAGAAAGGACCGAGCTATTTACAAAGTAAATAGCTCTAGACTTTATATAATAGTTGCTTGTTAAAAAGTGATGATAAGGAAGAAAGGACCGAGCTATTTACAAAGTAAATAGCTCTAGACTTCAGATAATAGTTGCTCTTTGAAAAGTGATGATATCCCATTAAAGAGCCGAGCTATTTACAAAGTAAATAGCTCGGTAAACTATTAACTAAAAAAAATAATGAGGGGTAAATTGATTAAATGTAAGAAAAAATTTGGTTTAAAATTATTTCATAAGTTTTCCCTTAGTATGTTTTTAAAATTTTATATAGCGCGGCAAGTTATTTTTTCTGATTTCCAATATTTTAAAACTTGCCGCGTTATATAAAATTTTAAAAACATACTAAGGGAAAACTTATGAAATAATTTTAAACCAAATTTTTTCTTACATTTAATCAATTTACCCCTCATTATTTTTTTTAGTTAATAGTTTACCGAGCTATTTACTTTGTAAATAGCTCGGCTCTTTAATGGGATATCATCACATTTCAAAGAGCAACTATTATCTGAAGTCTAGAGCTATTTACTTTGTAAATAGCTCGGTCCTTTCTTCCATATCATTACTTTTTAACAAGCAACTATTATATAAAGTCTAGAGCTATTTACTTTGTAAATAGCTCGGTCCTTTCTTCCATATCATCACTTTTTAAGAAGCAACTATTATATGAAGTCTAGAGCTATTTACTTTGTAAATAGCTCGGTCATTACTCTCATATCATCACTTTTTAAGAAGGAACTATTACATTAAGGATTTTCCCGAAAACTCGGCCCTTTCTTACATTTATGTTTTTGGTCGGATATAATTATATTATATATTCTTGTATATATAAAATATAAAACTGTTATTTTTATACAAACATTATAAATAATAAATTTATATTAAAAAATTAAAACGTAATGAATAATTATAATATATGATTCAATTAATAGAATATTACTTATTTAATGATAAATACGAGTGTATCTAAAAACATTATTTCATTAATGCCTGTTTAAATATTTATTTATTCATTTGAATCAGTTTTGTTTATTTTCAAAGTATTCCGTTTAAGGTGGTAGTTCACTTGTTAACTAATTCTGCTTTAAGAATTTGAAAAAATTTAAATATGGCATTTAAGCTCAATATTCTTTATTCAATTTAAAAATCAATTTTTTAAACTGATTTTTACGTAATCAAATTTTTTGATGTGAAACATTTATTGCGGCGGGTTTAGACCGTTTGTTATCGTTTGTTACGTGGCAATGGCCTGGCGAAATTTTCTCGTCACGTGATCAACAAGGTTGTTCATAATATTACATAAAACAAATCAGTTTTAAAAAGATGCTCATAGATGGCGGGACATATACAGGTTCAAAAACTCATTCATAGGTTCATTTATACTGGCAATGGATATTTTCTATACAAAATAGTAAAATAATAATAATATTTTAAGTAACTGATTGAAAGAATTGAGCCATCTCAATTTTTAAGAAATTATTAATTTTCTGGTATTAAATTAATATGTATTTTTTAAATAATGTGATTTTTTTTTTTAAATCTGAATATTTTGTTTTTGATAATGCCATATTTTTTGATTAGGCCATATTTATTTCCTTTAATAAACCATCCTTTCATGCATATTTTCTATGCAAAATAGTTTCGGTGTTTCACATCTACCAGGCGTCGCCGCGACGGCTTAATTTATTTGAACATACACGGTATACATAAACGGTTTATACATTTCCTAATTTTTATAAAACAGGAAAACTTTCTTTCAAAAACAAACACTTTAAAAGTTCAACTTTACAAACAAGTGACAATTACAAGAAACTGAGTTAACTGCATAAATACCCGAAATATACAGTTTATCAAAAAACGGATCACAGACGGATACGCGGAAATGGAATAAGAAGGATATATACAGAGTGTTTCACATTTTAATTTGGGAAATTAAATATGCGATGATAGATCTTCCAAAAATAAGAAGAAAAGTGTCATGTGGACTTGGATGTTTTCAAGCTTTGTTTTCGATACGCAGTTTGTTAAATTTGTTAATGTTTTTGTGGATGTTCTTTTATCGCTTATATACTTAAACCTATGTTTCGAAAAATATTAATTAAATTCACAGTTCAATGATATGTATTTTTTTAAATATTACATTTGCCGAAGAGGTTTAATTGTTAAGAGCTCTCTCGCAGGCTGTAATTATGATACGGTAAGGAAAATTACAGCAAATGCAAATACCTAAGATATTGTTTTATTATCTGTAAAACCATCACAACCATCCTGTCATCATCAACCAACATCATCACTTATGAAATTCAACACTGATTGTAAACCAACAAATCTATTAGTGAACATAGTAATATTTATTATTTAGATAGAAAATATTGAATATGAAATTGGAATGTTCATTTCATAAAACAATTCATAAATATTTGTTTACCTCATTAATTTATTTTATAAATTGATAGTGAATGCCATTTTATAAATCATATATAAATATAATATTGAATTCCGAAATTGGATTCCAATATTTTCGAATTTTATGAAACTTTACTAGTTTTGTAACGTTTAGTTACATGGCAATTGGAACACGAAATATAGCAAAACATAATCATAATAAAATATAATCATGAAATTTGAATACTAAAGCTTTTACATTGATACGATTATTCCGTGGCTACTATGATTCTGCTGTCACTTGAACACAGGCCCGGACTTAGAAATCCAGGGCCCCTAGGTACTTGGCGTTTGGGGCCCCCTTCTCGAAGCCATTTTGGAAATTTAGCGTATTAAAGCCCCTAGGCTGGCTGGGCCCCTAGGCCGGGCCTTGTAGTTCTAGGCGGAAATCCGGCGTTGCTTAAACATATCAACGGTTAAAAAAATACACATTTGTGATGTCTTCGTTCCTCAGAAAACTATAGCATACCAGAAAATAAAACTACTTATATAATCTGACTATCTATTTTAATATATTAATATATTTTAATATATTTTAACTATCTATTTTTTATTTTTTTATTTTATTTTTATCTATTTTAATATGTAAAATTTCACATATTATTAATATTTGTATATATTTAGGCGTCAATTCAATGTCAATTTCCATTAAGGTTAGATAAGACATAGTATGAAAGAACCTGCCTTTAAGCTTATATAGCGTATATTTTAGCTAATGTAAATTTTATTCCACGAGTTACGTAGCGGAAAATATAAACTTACATGTATCTCGTGTAAAAATTTTACATTGGCTAATCTGAATGAAACTTTATGACTCATATTTCCGAACATAAATCCTGTTTCATAGTAGGAGAAGATAAAAAAATGGAAAATCAGTAAAGTGGAGCTTTTTACAAAAAGAAGGTTCAGCATTTCAGCTACCAAAACTAAATAGTGTTAGTCATTATCAAAAAAATTTATGAAACATGTTAATATAATAGCTATACACTCATTCTTGTATAACGTGATTTAAAATACAATGTGACTCCATGGCGCTCTGAAGGCCATAATTTTGGATGGTCGTGAGGTGATTTAGATAAGCAGAAAAGCCAAAAGTTTGTTAACGAGCAAAATCAGTTCAATAGAAAGGAGGATTTAAGGCAAGCGGAAGCATGAAATTTTGAAATTCAGACAATGACAGAATTTAATCAAACATAAAGTTATTTATATTTGATTTGGAAAAAATTCGAGTCTATGAATCTACTTTATTACTAGTCCAAGTGGCCGAGCGGTCTAAGGCGTTATGTCTGCGCAGTATGCCTACTTGGAAACTGGGAGGTTATG
Organism: Nineta flava; assembly: GCA_963920215.1. Taxonomy (NCBI): domain Eukaryota; kingdom Metazoa; phylum Arthropoda; class Insecta; order Neuroptera; family Chrysopidae; genus Nineta; species Nineta flava. The sequence continues at coordinate 105,727,063 of OY986040.1, read as the reverse complement.
AGTTCGAATCCCGACATCGGCAGTTTGTCAATTATTGAAAAAAAAGGGCGATGTATTGACTAAATTGTCGGCGCATGGGCAAGAACGAAGTAATCGGCTATACTTGAGAAGGTTTTCTGCAGTTTCCTTCACAAAATCCAGATGCAGCCGCATATCCTACCAATTCCTAGTCTATACACAAAAATTCCTTCCACTCCACTCACATCCTCACATCCTTAGGCATCACAATGGACTTTATGGTCGAAGTGTAGCCCATCAATCTACTCTATAATCTAGCCTCTACAATCTATCTACTTTATTGCGATAAGTTAAACCCAACAAAATAACACAAAATTTCTCAAACCCAAAAACATTGTCCAACATTTTCTACACCACTTTTGATAAATTAACAAACCTGCAACGGCTACTAAGAAATTCGATATAAAATTGGTATTAAAAATTACCGAAAATGAGACACGAGCTATTCCATTATGCCATAAGAGAATAAGAAAAAAGTTTTGAGCCTGTGCTCAGAGCAATGAAATTGGTGGACAAACACAAATGCATATCTCCTGTCTTCATAATGTTGATGATTGCCGACATTTACATTCCCGATCGTTACAAAAAACGTGATATTGTATAATCTAAAATTTCATTTCACTTCTCATATAAAATCTTATATAAACTCGCTTATATGTTTTCACATCAATAAATAACTGACGATGTTAACATATACCCAGATACACAGTGCCTTAACTTTGACAGTTTAATTTCCTATATGAAAATATATAAAATAAATTTATTAAAATATAAAAGCAAACAAAAGCTTTTTTTGATTGTTTGTTTGTCAACTTTTATATGTTTTAAATTATAATAATTTTAATATATTGTATATATTAACAAAAACAAACACTTTCTTTTGTATATGAAAAAAGTAAATAAGAATCATAATAATTGTACCTTACCTAATCTTTTAATTATTTTAAAACAAAAGATTTACAACAACAACAAAAAATGGTTTTGGGTAGGTAAGAACTATGTGAATACATTTCGAAAACAATGAATGTATTGTAACCATCTTTGTACTAATCTAAATAAGAAGCTTTATTACAGTATATTTGAATTTAGTATTAATATGGCTTTTAAATTTAAAAAATATAAATTTGTGTTATTTACAATAAACGAATTCTTAATATCGGAACAACGCGGTACCGATGCGGAATGAAGTTTGACGGTCGGTGTCAAGGGAGTGCTACTAGTGAGGGACAATACGTAGAACTAGACCAACCTGTGGCGATTCAACTACAACTTTCATGTTAGTCAAGATCTCTTGGTCGTTACTGCGTGAAGTTTTAGTTGAGTGGTTTTTTGCTTCTGTATTGTAACTTATGATGATCTTGTAACCAAGATAAGGTTTACATACACTCGAGTTCATAAAAATTGAACCAGTTGAAACATTCTAAGTGTTACTATATGTAATATTATACATATATTTAGTACTGATTCAATTTTTATGAACGAGAGTGTAATTGTTTACATTACAACTACAGTTAGTACGTGCTTGAAGTACGTTTAATTATCTATAGTTTGGTGTAGTTAAGTGTTTGTTTACGTTTTTACGTATCTCTTTCGAGTGAACTTACCATGAACTGTGCCTCTGGGGTGAAACGAGTGTGGCGGAATGGGGTACCCCATTCCGCAATGTTTCACAATGTCTTCCAGCAGACACAACTGATATCAGACTTGATAGGCCCTCAAGTGAAGAGGCTAACTTTACTACCCCTGGGTGCTCCTGGATGACAACTGACACGAGAGTTTCTTCAATTCATTTTTCACCTTCGGGAATAGATAGCTAAGATGATGAGGCTGTCCTAGTGTATGCATTTTGCATTAACTTATTTTTGCACTAGTTTTATATGTGTTTATAATAATCTGTCCTTACCACTTCGTTCTGACCGGCGCCCAGGGCAGAATGGGTCAAATGACATAATTTTCTATTTTTGAAAAAAATATTGTTCTTTTATTTTCTTACAATATTATTGTATTTTTGTGATTATAACATTACTAGAGGAGGGAACACAACATTTGACATATCTTCCTTAATATTTGAAAAATCGAAAAATTTATAAGGAGTTAAGTTATAGGTACTTAGTTTTACTGTAATTTTGTTCCTTACCATTTTTCTGTTACACTAATATTTACAAAAATATTTATAATTAAAGATTGAAAGTTAAAATTCCAAATATCTTTGTACACATTAGAGTTCGGAAAAAATGATAAAGGTAATGATAAATGATAAAGGTAAAAGGTAATGAATTTTAGCCCTTGATTTTCTTTAGAACTTGATTTTCTACATCTTTACTCGTTATACATTTTTCGATTGTTCCAATATTAAGAGAGATATTTTATATTTTGTGTTTTCTTCAATCTTTATGCCCCCTTTTCCCATTACTAATAAATTGGCCATGAAAATACTAGAATACGACATTTCATTTTGATCAGACTTAAATTGTGACTAGAGAGTAATTTATGTATTCTATGGAAATTCGCTAAGTTGACGCAGCTCCTGCGTAACGCCTTTTTAGCGAATTTCCTCCAAAGGAAACGTAGCTATTGTTTCGTATATTTTTGACTAGTTATTTTGAGCGGATACATAATCATGATACACAAAACTATTGTTTTGAGATATTCACAGAAATACGATATTCTATATACCTAAAATACCAAAGGCTATAAATTAATATCAATTATTAAAACGTGTTATGCTTTAGAAAATTAATATGCGACCGTTTGTATAAGCTCTTGTAGTATAAATAGAGCTTTTTGTAGTAGGCTTGCTTGCTGCCTGCCTACACACATGTTTATTCAGTTAAGTTGATTATTTTAAGATTTGTATTTTACTAACATATAAAATATTATCATATTATTATCCCATTTTCTCGTTTACCTTTAAATAAAATAACATGTATCTATTAAATGTAAATTTTATGAAGGGTTGGTTTATTCTTCTTTCACATCTTTATGCCTTACATAACAACCATTTTATAGCATCGAACTGAACGCATTATCAAAAGAATGTTGGATGTGTCTGTCTATATATTATGTAAAGTTATAGTCGTCTAGTACGTTGTTGCATTTGGTTCGTATTATTTTCATTAGCGTAATAAAATAATTTTTATACATGAATAACCTCGAATCTGTCATAAGAACTAGGGATCGGCGCAATAGAGAACCATGGTGATAATTCTCCATTGTACACATGGTCACAATAATAGCGCTTATTTTCAAAATTTTATAATTGATTTGCGACTTATTCATTCAATTTTCGAAAAAAATCCTTCGGAAAAAAGTTGTTCAGTTGACATTTACTAACAACTTTTATTCACAACATTTTCCCAAACCCGAATGAATAAGGTTAAAATCAACAACAATACTTTGAAAAATTAGCGCTACTTAAATATATCTTGGGGTTTATAAAAGTATTGCACGTCAACCTTATGGAACCCATTGTGCTACTGCTTCTACTTCAGACTGACGAGACTTGCTTCTCCCACATTTTGACAATAGCCAGGAGCTTGGTTAACAGGTTTTCCTGAAGGTTCATATATTTCGGGTAAGATGCACCGAATATCTTGTATCCGCTGTAACTGAAAGATTTATAGTAAAAGATGATATGGTTGGATGTTTCCTCCTTCTCGCCGCACAGAAGCGCATTCTAAGCGGAAGATTTATTTCCCTTTCGTACAAATTTCTACTATTTTAAAATTGTAAATGAGATCACGCAAAAACTACTGAACCGATTTTGATGAAACTGCTTTGGTTTACAAGCTCATGGTTAGACTTAAATATTGGGGTATGTATCTCGCTACGAGAGACAAAATTTGTAAATATTTACTGAAATCGAAATTTTGGTGGAAGTGTCGATAAATATTGTGGTGGAAGCGGTGGGTCATGCAATTTAGTCTTAAAATAGCAGGAGCCATAGATATAACAATAAAACGAGAAGAAGCTGCGGGTATAAGCTAGTACAGTTATTAAAATATCAATCAATTAATTAATTATAAACTTATATTATCCAAAGTAATAAAGCTAAGATTGCTGAAAATTCTTTTCGGCAAAAATTAAATATGAGGTTTGAAAACAGTGAAAAAAATTGTATTCTGCTGACAGGATATGATTCAATCAATATTTTGTAAGAATATCTTTAGTAGAACGCCGATTAAATACAATATTTCACGACATCAACAAGATAGGATCGATTACCATTTCATGAAATCGTTTCTGTTATAAAAAAGATAAATGGCTAGTAATCAGAAATAATTTATTTCGTATGCTTCAACGAATATCCTGAAAAACTTTCGCGCTAACGTAACACGATACAATCGTGTTACGTGTCGCATCGTTTGATGTCCTAATGAATTTCTTATAATTAAATTCACGCTTAGAAGAAATCTTTAAATGGTTACTGAACAAATAATAAAGATTAAGAATATTCCCATCGAAAATTTTGAAAACTCGAATTTTGAGATGGATTGAAACATCTACTAAATTTTCCAATAAGCCAACAGTCTATTGAAGAACATTATATCAGTCTTTTACTATACACACGAATATATTACCATTGAGTACTCGTTAATAATAATAATATTTCTACCCCAGAAATGGTAATTTGTTACTCCTGACACGAGATTTGAATTTTAATACCAAATCTAAATATTTGTGTTAGAATAAAAAGCAATATAAATACACATGTATTTGGGAGCAATACAGAAATTCGCCAATCTTTGTAATGTCTACCAAGACTTAAAGGTCTAGCAGGCACTAGTTGGGAGAGGCCAGGCGCGGATCCTGCCCTCAAAAAAGGTTGTGGTTACAGCCACCCGAAAATCGATCAAATGCGAGTCGGAGTATGACCTCGCTCATGATCGATATAGTGCATTCCTACAAAGGAGATGTTTACTAAATATATAACGCTCTGATCAAGATTTTGTACAGTGTATAGTTCCACGTGGGCAAAGCCGTGGGGCGAACACTAGTAAATTAATAAACCTGTAAAATGTTAGTTTGTTCGCTCACGAAAATTACAAAAGTAAATGTGTGTTTGTTTGCACATCACAGTGTCACATTTAGACTTTAAACTTCTGAATCGATTTTGATGAAATTTTTACAACTTCAAAGGATATCAAATTAAATTAAACACTAGTATGCATTTTACATTAAATGATTTTATTTAGATACTTACTTTAATTACAAATTCAAGCTTACGTTTCTTTTTCGCGAAAACGTTGATAATTTCATCGATATCCAGGTTCACATCTTTGTGTATATTTTGTGCCAGTAGAAAATGATCTCTCTGCGGTAGCTACGTGGACCGGGAGAGTTGCCAGTAGTTGTAAGAAAATTTTTATGGTAGGGTACAAATCTTGGTCGCACGCCACGCTACCAAAAAGGAAGGCGGCTCTTAAATTAATAGATGACTAAAAGAAACAGATAATATATTGTCAAAAATGTGACATAATGTGTCAGCATATGATGACTAAGTACTTCTATGATGACTGAGTACTTCGCTGCGTTCCAAATCCCGCACGATTCATTATTTTTTTTAAATTTTATTAAGGCATTGGACATAATATCATCAGCTTATCGACCTCAATAGACCGTGAAAGTGTGTCGTCACAAGTCTATTAGGGTTGTGGACATGCCAATCGTGCCCACAACGGTGGATCCGCGCTTGGGAGAGACAAAGTAAAAACAAGTGGTGCTGTTAATAATACGTTGGATTTTAGGACATCATGATCAAATGCATAAGTACTATTATATACAAATTAATTTCGCCTAAGATTTGGTTGTTTTTGATTAATTCAAAATTTAGATAACTATATTCTACAATTAATATGTTCCTACCCTGCTAAATAGACAAATTTTGTGGTATGAAAAGTGTTGCACTTCGATCTTATGGCCCATTGTGCTCCCCCTTCTACTTCAGTCTGATGAAGTTAGCTTCTCCCATATCTTGACAATAACCAGCTTACTGATAAGGTTTTCCTGAAGGTTCATATATTCGAGGTGATATGCGCCAGATTTATTGTATCCGTTCTAATCGAGAGATTCGCACACTGATAGAAGTAATTCCTTGCAGTAAGAAAAACAATTTTAAACCAAGAATTTCTGATTCTCATATATAGGGTTCTAGGGTTATAGGAGAATAAGTATCTTAACATCTATGGTTTTGACTTGAGAAGATTATCTTAACTAAAGATACACTGACCCTTGACTCAAGAATCTCGAAATTCTAAGACTGAAATGATGATTTCTTTGGACCAAAAATTTCTGACTAAAAAAAACTTTTGTTTAATCCAAACAAAAGACACTTTTTAAAGAAGTAATGAAAGTTAAATATTATTAAGTTAAATATATATACTTCAGTTAAAGAAGCTGCATACACTTTCTGATTTTTGCGTTTTTTATTTTCTTGTAATAAGAAAAATTCTTTTTTTTTACAAGAATTTCATTTTCTTGACTAAAGAATCACAAGAGTATTTGGTCAAGAAAGTCTGTCTTAAGCCAAGCCCAAGACTAACGAATTCAACTTTAAAGAATTTTAAACACCGTTCAAGAATTTTAGTTTCTTAGCTCAACTAAACATTTGTTTTTGGTTCGACTACGTAGTCTTGAATGAAAACAAGGGTTCTTTATTGAAGCAAATATTTTGAGGAGTACATTTATTCTTGAGGAACGAAATTTCTTTTATCAGTGCAGTTAAAGATCATGTGGCTGAATGTTTCTTCGTCCTTGCCGCGCAGTCTGCACATAACGGATTCATTGTGGAGGCCTGTTGCGTGTACGTGTTTTCGTTAGTAATAATGTCCGGTAATGAATCCGGCTGTTTTTCGAAGTTGTATCCTGTTCAGGTTGAGTGCACCGAAAAACAGCCGGATGCAATACGATAGTATCTTCTCGAGTTTTTGTTACGGTATATTCGACAAATCGACAAATCATCGAGATCGACAAATCATTCTCGAAAATAATTCCCGTAGCCAGAAATACATTTTAGCATAAATGAATGTTTTTTTCTAAGTGAATAGATAGGTATGGTTTTTACTTAGACAAAAAGACCAAATGTATTTCATCGTTTACCTTCACTTATTAAATAGACTTTCTGTTATCATTTTTGTGTACAATACTTTAATTTAGGTTTTAGGTGCTACGACTATTTCTGTTTATTAATTTGACAATATGTTGTGTTAACTGACTAAACGATTTAGGGTTGATTATTCAGATTTAATCAATACTTTGTGATGACCATGTTCTGTTATAAACTTTCAATCTGTTTGATATAGATAGATAATTTTATATGGCCATCAATGATCTATCTATAGTTACATTTATAAAATTATAAATGACAGGAATTTTATTAGATTTAAAATGGTAGTAAATCCTTTATTAGCAAAATCTGCAATTTATCTATATTATAAGATAATAAGGAAACAGTTGGTTTTCATTAGTTTTCAAAGTTTGGACTAAACTTCATATACTCTTGTGCGTATTGTATATATCGGGTATAAAAAGTCGGGACTAAACTTAATATACCTTGTATATAATATGTATATCGGGTATAAATATACACAAAGAAACAAAATATAAATTGCTCTAACTATATTGTTACAATAATAAGTAAATAAATTGAAAATTTTAAATTATATAGAATTAACAAAAGTATATAGGTAATCCCAATTGTAAACCCAGGCTACAGGATTCGACAGTATCAAGTTAACAGAGCCGGTAAATTTTCCCAAGATCTATACTATGATTTTAACCTTATTAGCGAATTTCCTGAAAGGAAATAGAGCTATTGGTCCCGTACCGAAGTCAAAATTTCGCAAAAATTTCTTCAAATGTCCATCGATCCTACCTAGTAGATGTCAAAAATCACCAACTGTAAAATTTATATATATATATATCTATGGACATATATATATATATACATATATATATATGTATATATATATATATATATATATATATATATATATGTGTCTGTAATCGCTCTAGCGGTCACAATTTTCATCTGATTAGAATGAAATTTAGTATTTGAGGTGCTTTTGGTATTCAAAAGTTCAAGTTCGCTAATGGGTAAAATCGGACATGGGAAAAGGGGGGTTTAGAGGAAGGGGGAAACGCAAAATTTGACATATCGCCCTTAATATTTGAAAAATCGAAAAATTTAAAAGAAGTAAAGTTTTAGGTATTAAGTTTTACTGTAATTTTGTTTCTTATCATTTTTTCTGTATCACTAATATTTACAGAAATATTGACGGCTTAAAATTGAAAATTAAATTCCTTAATATCTCTTTACACATTAGAGTTTGAGCAAAAATGGTAAGGTGATTGTAGCAAACATGATTTTCTACAACTTAATTCCTTACGCATTTTTTGATTGTTCTAATATTAAGAGAGATATTTTATATTTTGTGTTTTCTTCTCCCTTTATGCCCTCCATTTCTTTTCGTATGAAAAGAAATGGATTTTCCCTCCATTTCTTGACGTATGCCATTTATTAATAAAATTGGCCTTGCAAATACTAAAATCATATACATTTCACTTTGATCAGACTAAAATTATGACCGCTAGAAAGTGATTTATGTATTCTAAGGAAATTCGCTAAGTTGAAGCAGCTCCTGCGTAACGATTTTTTTTATATTATGTATGTAAAACCGAAAATAGACTTAATAAACAAATCTTAATAAACAAATCTTAATAAACAAATGACTTTTGGTAGAAGCGCTGGGAAATTAATTTTAAGAACACTTTGTTAAGTTGGTACTTTGTGCCGCAAAAGTATCGTTCATCATTAAAAGTTTTTGAGTTGACTTGTACCTTATTCATTATATGTATTATTCTTACCGTACCTTATTCTTATATGTATGTATATATGTATATGTATATATATATATATATATATATATATATATATATATATATATATATATATATATATATATATATATATATATATATATACATATATACAAATTTTAGCGATAGTGATTTTTAACATCTAATAGGTAGGATCGATAGACATTTGAAGAAATTTTTACGAAATTCCAACATTGGTGCAAAAAAGATAGCTGCATTTCCTTTGGAGAAAATTCGCTAAAAGAATTTTTTGTACTTCAGTTAAACCTTTTTTCAATTCATATAAAGTGCATATTTTATTAATTAATTTAATTTTTTTATATTTTAATTGAAACAATAAAGAATATAGAATCATGACCACCCAAAAATGATTTGCTATGTATGGTTTGGAGCTTTACTTTGTGGTACATTTTAATTTATATATTTAATTAAAAAATTAAAAGACAATACCTTGCAAATTCCACCTATTCTTTATATACTTTTATTAATTAATAATAAAAATAACACAAGTGTGACATATTTTTCGTTCCTTTATGGTCATTGTTTAAACACTGTGACCATAAAAAAACGAAAAATATGTCACACTTGTGTTATTTTTATTGTTTATTAATAAAAGTAAATAAAGAATAGATGGAATTTGAAACGTATTATTTTTTAATTTTTTAATTAAATATATAAATGATTAGCTATTTTGTGATTAGTACATTTTTACAACAACAAAAAAAATGTATAGAGATTGAAGGTACTTGTCGTCGATTGATAAAGTACTTGTCGTCTGTCTCTCGCTGTTACATCATTATTCGTTACTGTAACACCTTGTACATTTATAGTATATAAATATATACATAATATATAATAGACATTTGGGTCATTATTATTATTATTCATATTATATTGTTTACTATCATGTTATTGCATATTGTAATTATCTATTTACAATGCATATAGTTGCTGCTACTGCATATTATAAAATAGTACGTTTATAAACGGTAGCGCTTATAATTTATATCTAGTACCTACCTACCTGCCTTACTATATATTTTCCACACACATTTTGTAACCTGCCTTACTATATATTTTCCACACACATTTTGTATATAATTGCTATAGTAGAGTCTACTAGTATTACTATTACTAATACATAACATATACAGGTGTCCTGAAATTCATTTAAGAAAACTATACCACGGTGTAGAGCTGGAAGAAACAAACAAAAAATTTTAATAAAGTTTCCGATTTGACAATGATTGAACGATTTGACATTTCAAGTAATCACATTTACATTTTTGGGTGCCGCTACACCACTCCACCAATTACAGAGCGCATAGTGTAAGGAGTTCTCAATAAGTGTAGCGACACCCACAAAATGGTTGAATTTATTAATGTTTAATTAATTATATCTCGAAAACTAAGCGTCAAATCGAACAACTTTATTAAACTTTTTTGTTTGTTTTTTCCAGCTCTACACCGTGGTATAGTTTTCTTGAATGAATTTCAGAACATACTGTATATTACTAGGTATACCATACTTTGGTTGTAGGTCTACGGGGCAACAATATAATTTGCTATTAAAACATTGTTTACTTGAAGCGAACGATGAGCGACGAGCGACGATCAACGAGTGGTGAATATTTACAAAGTATCTGATAAATAGTAATGTATGTTGTTCGCAAGCATGTTGATACTAATTAATTTTGTAATATGATAGAGAAAATTCAATTCATCATTCATTATTTATATTTGAATACATCATCTTCATCATCATATCATGTACTCGTATGTAGTAGTATATTCCTATACAGTGTCCATGTGAAAGAATATGCCAAACTGCATAGAGTGATTTTATAGAAGGTATTTAGATTAAGAAAAAAAAAAATTCGTCAAAAACAGCTGCGTAAATAATATCATTAATCATTTTTTGATCTATGCAGTTCGGATCCAGTATTTGAAAATATACGACGTGCTTTTACGCCAGTCAGTAACGGTATTGTATGATGCAAAAGATTGCAGTATCTTCAAACGTCTTTTGTCGTCAAACCGGGTGTCCTTTAAACGGGTGTTTTTTCAAATTCCAGAACAACCAAAAGTGACAGGGAGCTATGTCGGGACTGTACGGAGGTTGGCGAAGCATTGCGATATTGTGTTTAGTTAAAAACTGTTAAATACTTTCTAAACACTTTTAGTTAACCACTTTCTAAATTTGCTCATGTGGTATAAACATATTTTAAACGGTGCAAGATATGGAAAATCTTTAAATACAAAAGATATTTATTTCATCAAAACAAACTACTTTTATTTGAAACTTTTTGTCATACATCCCATAGTTTTCATGACCAGAATTTACAGGCCAATGTGAATGTATATTGTAGACTGTTATCCTTAATGATATACATGTTTCTTGTGCTTACTGTTATCAAACAGTGGAATAGCATAGCTTCTTGTGGTCCATTAAAACAAGAACTTGTGGTGAAGTTTGGCATTCTTTTTCCCTTCCACCTTGTATAAGTATGTATATTATATAGGAAATAGGTAGAATAATGTACAATGTGATTTATGATATTTAAAAAAAAAAACTTCCCAGTACAGATAAGTTATTGTAATCGGTATAAAAGTCGAAATGAAAATTTCTATCTTTTTTCATGTTTCGAGAATTACAGTGTATTGACGGATTTTTGAAAAGATATATATTTTTCTGTTCGTACGTTCAAGGATATTTAAAACTGATCAACATTTTGTCGAAGTACCAATCGATTGAAATGAGATTTGAATCAGTTATGGGTTTAAAAAGAAGCTTAAAAGGAGAAAGAAACACAAAATTTGGAATAGCTTTCACAGCATTAGTTAAAAGGGAAAATAACTTCCATAAAATAAATTTTACTACAATTTATCAACTGACCATTTCACTGCAATTCTAATATTTACAGAAATATGGTCGATTTCATTACTTATAATAGATATTATTAATGTCGCCATGGTAACTTTATTTCATATTTATTATGATTTCTTCCTCTGACAAAAATCTCCAGTCTATGCAGCTCTATCGAGACGATTTAAGAATTACTACTAGATTTAAGAATAGATTTATTGGATTTAACGTCGTCAAATGGCAATCGATACATCGAAATATCGGATATTTTATGGAATAGTAATAAAAGAGTGATAAAACAATAAATAATCATTATTAGTAATTAAGAAGCGAATGAAATTACAACTTTTAGAACCAGTTTATAATCGCGAAGTAATTATAAATAATCATCAATTATTATTAGTATTATCAATAATATGAAGTTTTATATCAGACTAGGAAGGAAGTTGGTATATGATGAACCTCATGGGTTCATAGCAATAAATCATATCCACGCTTAGGCTTGACTTTCGGGACTTGTAACATACAAACAGAGCATTACTGGATCCTGGTTTACACGAAATTGTTTCACATTTTCAGGAAGAATTAGTTAACCAATGCAGGTCACGGTTATTATGAACTTCAGGAATCTAGCATTGAAATTGAGTGTTCATATAAATTTCTAAAGGTTACTGCCTTTGTTAAATATTTAAATGAATCGCAATAACAAATCCAAAGTGTAATAAAACTATGGAATGTAAAAAGTTACTTTTGTTTTATATAAATAGACTTCAACAGATTTAACACAAAAACCAATAAAATAGTGTAATAACATAAAAAACTACTCTTGTAAAGTACTTATACACCGACACAAAATCATTAAGTTACATTACATTACATTACATTAAATATTGGACAAAAAAATTTCACAGTTTGGTTATTTTAAGTAACCGAACATTTATCGTTGAGAATTACCCAAATCCCAATAGACCCATTACCATATATAGTATTTGGTGGATACAAGAAAACTGACTACTCCAGTGCGTCGTATTTCTATTTAAAACTCATTATTATTTTCGAGTATTTTAGAGAATGTACACAATACCACTGTTATAATAGTTTTAAACCATTATAAAACCATTCAACAGTATCATTTTATTAAAAACTTTCAAATGAACATCTTGAGAATATTAAAACAACAAAACATTTACATTCCACATTCCACATTCATTGAATCTCCTTGTTGTTTTTGTAGATAGTAGTCGCGTGCGCGTGTCAACGTTATTGTAATGTGACAAATAATGAAAATTACTTATTCCCTACTTTATTTACAACAAAATAACAGACATTAACCAGTCATCAGCAAGTGAGACTGTCTATGTATATAGCGTAAACAAAATATGTTAATTCAGTGTGTAAAACATAATGTCTAGACATTTCACTTAATGATTATATTATCGAATGATAATTAGTGAGAACTCTAGGTTTTTGAAATAAAATTTCAAATTCGCCCCCTTCACCTAGATCAGTTTTTTTGTATTATAAATACGTATTTCGACCACAATGTAGTCATCATCAGTATAAATTAGCTAGTCGTACTTTACTCTTTGACAATTAGAAATAGATATAAAGTCGAGATCAATAGACAAAAATAAAAATAAATAGAAAATTAACTAGATTAAAATATACTAGATTTAAAATATAATAAATTTTAAATTATATTGAAATTACTCTTGTTAAAATTTCCTTCATTCACATTTATTCCTGTTAATTTTACTCTTATTAAAATTACTCTTATATTGTCGCAGGATATGTTACTTGTTACTAATTTGGTGAAACTGTGGAACTATCAGAAAAAAGTAACTATCAAGAAATTCACTAAAAAATTAGATATATAGATATATCTTGGGATCTAAAAAGTACTGAACTTCGACCTTATGTTCCATTGTGCTTCTCTTTCTACTTCAGTCTGACGAGATTCGCTTCTCCCATATGTTGGCAATAGCGAGGATCTTGCTGATCAGGTCTTGCTGAAGGTGCACATATTCGGGTTGAGATACACTGAATATCCTGTATCTGCTATAATCCAGGGATTCGCAGTTAAAGATAATGTGGCTGGATGTTTCTTCCTCCTCGCCATATAATTTGCGCATAATGGATTCGTTATGGACACCCCCCATATGTTGGAAATAGCCAGGAGCTTGCTGATCAGGTCCTTCTGAAGGTTCATATATTCGGCTTGAGATGCACCGAATATTCTGTATCTACAGTTATCCAGGAATTCGCAGTTAATGAAAATGTGGCTGGATGTTTCTTCCTCCTTGCCACATAATCTGCACATAATGGTTCCGTTTGGACAATGGACAGTGTCCAGTCTACAGATGCTTCCGCATGGGACAATGTCCGGTGATGCATCCGGTTACCTTCCACAGTTGTATCCTGTTCAGGTTCAGTGCATCGAGGAACAGCCTCTTGGATGCACTCCGAAGCAGTATTTTCCCGAGATTTTGCTGCGGTATATTTTTTCAGTGATCATGGTGTTAGCATTCGTCCACTTGTTGATCACCTGTTTACATGCAGTCTTTGCAATTCCTTGAATAGGCTCTGGGCCTTTGAAGGGTATTCCGATTCGCTAAAAATTGCTTAAACATATCTGTTATTTGAGTAATAATACCGCCATTTTACAGTCTGATTGATGGATAACTATGTTAGTTTTGAGTTCTTGTATAACTGATCAGATACCAAATGATAGAAGAAGTTACATGAACGCAAGATCTTAAAAAATTGTATTCTTAAAATTAGAATAAATTGAGTCAAATGATGATTTGCCTCAATCCGAGTTTTATATACGCTTACAATACATACATATTCTTTTTATTAATCTATAAACAAACAAAGCTTTTAACTGGCTCTTATTTTCTTCTCGTATGTGTCTGTGTCAGTGCCGTTTGATATGATACCGACTTCTACATCGTCTTTCCACCGAACAGCATACCCTGTCCATAGTATAATAATGAGTTTTACATCTTTTTTCTTTAAATATGCATTTGTAACTCCAAGGAAAAAAAAGAGAATAAATGGACTAACTTAAAAGGAATAATAAAAGAAAATTAAAATGTATACACTGAAGAAGATGTAAAAATTTACAAGAGATTTCACAATTGTGACGTAAATGAAAATAATTAAATAAACAAAAGAATTTCAACTATAGTTTTTATTCATTACAAAGCGTACTAAATGTGGAAAAATGACATCTGCTACCAGAAGCAAAATGATTTTTTTAACTGGTTCAGAAAGGGAATTTCGAGAAAAGAACTGATTGTACTCTATGTGTGTATAGTATATATTACAAGTTTAGTCCCGATTCTGTAACTAGAAATATAGATGTTTAATTACTTAACGGAATGCAATTTTGTGTGTGTGTATTCTAGAGCAATCGAATGACTTCAAATTCGTGAATGGTCAATGCACACGAATACATCTGTTTGTGGGAAATCAACTGGTTGTTTGTGTGTACAAAATAATGAAAATAGTTTCCCACTGATAATGAACTTAGTATATACGAGTGTATTCAAACAATCATTTCAGTACGGTACTACTGCGTACCTAATCTGATGGTGGTGACATTACTTTCAAATTATCTAGTTAGATTCGATCGAATTACTGCAATACTACTCTCACCGTGAATAATTTGTGGCACTGTGATACTGTGATAGTTCCCTCCGAATGTCAGCACACATGTTTATTTTTATTTCCTCGAACTGAACAAATTGAGCTATATTTGTATCTATTGTAAGTAGTTTTGAACTATGTTGATAGTGTCGACCATTAAACTAGGTATCGCTGGTACGATTATTAGCTTTCTTATTACTAAATGCGTCCAAAAGCGTTTATATCGTTTCAACCACTATCATGAAAGTACTATCATGGTAAGATTTTAAAAACGATAATCTACTGATCTTATCTTCTTTTTATTTGTATTTATTGGATTTGAAGGTGGGGTGATTATCATCTACAAACTTAGAACATGAAGTAAACTCTAGTCAAAATTGACAGTTATTGCAGTTATAGCGAAATTAATTAATTAGCTAATTAGCTAATGCTGCCATAAAGTCCATGTTAGTCCACTTGCAGGGCAAAGGTCTGCTTAAACGATCCAAATCGCTCCTATTATGTGCTTTTGACATCTATTGATTACCTGCTTGCACAACCTATGACTTGATTGGTCCAATCAACCAAATCGACTCTCCATCTTGTCATATGACGTCCTCTTCGCCTGCTTGACAGTAGTCTCACCGTCTGGCGTTAACAGTAGTACTGTAGCCGACTTTAATAGTAACAATACCGATATTAATCTAAAGTTTGTGGAAAGAAGCAGCAGAAAATCTTTATTCAATTAACCGCACCATTAGCTTTTTTTTTACAATAAAATCGACAAACTGGTTACGCAATAGTTAGTGTGTCTTATGTGTAGGAGAATCCCCTGAACAGTTACTTACGTAATAATTACGGTATTTGTGAACTTATTATATCTGACAACGAAATACAAATCAAATCAACTTCGAATAAAAACAATTGTATTTGAAAAAACTAGTTCCCCCTTTTTGAAACCATTAGGCAATCACTATTCAATTTTATTTTATAATCCACCAATTCAACTTGTTTTTTTGAGGATGAAAGCCATCGTCCCATTTATTCTAGAAAACTAATAGTTTTTATCAACATATATGAGATTTCAATGATGATATAAAATCTCTCTCTCTGTCCATCTATATATATATATATATACATTCAATTACTTTTATATAGTCAAAACCAAACTTATGTTGTGTGTATTAAAAGCTATGTAATCAAAGAAAAAATTTTATAGAAAAAGAAGAAAAAAACTGTATTTAGAATCTACTCACTAACACATACATGATACATGTAAATGGTTAAGAAATAACCCTTCAGGGTACCTTTTCGTTGGGTAGTCAGTCACATACAAACAAAATCCCTATTTGCTTTGTCTGTTGTGTCTTTAAGGAAGATCATTGTAGTATTATGTACATTTTCCTTTCTTAAAATAGGAAAACGTGCCTTTTGCTAAGAGAGTATTCACACTATAATAAACCCTTTCCTTATTCCGAACATCATTTGTTCATCTACTATGAGTTTCGTTCGGTTTTCAGAAAGGGGTATGCCATCATAGTGTCATCCACTCGTGCCAGTCACTGACTATATATGATAATATATTACTCATTCTATTTGTACATATGTGTTATATGTGCGAAGGCCCTCTTGCCTTTTAGTCTACTTGAGAAAATGTTGTACTCTCTTAAGAGGCTTGTGTATAAAGACACTAATGGGCTCCACAAACGTGCAACATTGAACAGCAACATTGAAGACTAACTAGCATGTTGCTGTGTGTGTGTACTGGTTGCAGCAACCAAAAACATGACCTTGATCGGTTGCTGCAACATTAAAAATTATTTGTTATTTAGTAGGAGGAGTTAAATGTTCATATAAAAAATACCTATATTGGTTACAATTTACATTATATATAATATATACAGTGTGTCTACTTAAGTTGGCTCCCTCCATATGGAAAACTTTTTTACTATAAGGTTTACGAAAAAAAGTTATCCTTTATAAAAATTTCTGCTTTCGAAAATATTAACATGCCGCTATTTACTTTTGACATCGAATGTACAGGGTGTGCAGAAATTGAAAAAGTTCGATAGGAATTTTTTTTCCACTTCAATTTTAAATTAAATTTTGCAAATCCTACTTATAAAACACGTTATCTGTTATTCTAATTAACCAGTCATCGTACTTCAAATGTTTATTTGCTGATTTGAAACATTTTGAATGATATGTAACAAAATAATGAATACAGAACATTTATTTTTCATACATTACATTACAAATACAATTATTATTGTTGACGTAAGTAACAACAGTTACCTTCAGTTCGTTTTTGCCTCAACGTATCCACCTTCGCGTTCCATACATGTAATTGTCCTTTTACAAAATTCTTTAAATCCACTCCTACATATCTCGGGAGTGATTTCTTGAACCGTTTCCCGTATAATATGTTCTATATGGTCTACATTTTGAACAAAAATATACAAAATTTAATTTAAAATTGAAGTGGTCAACACATTCCTATCGAACTTTTTCAATTTTTAGACACCCTATACATTTGAAGTCAAAAGTGAATAGCTGAATATTAATATTTTCGAATGCAGAGATTTTTATAAAGAATAACTTTTTTTCGTAAACATTATAATAAAAAAGTTTTCCATATGGAGCCAACTTAAGTAGACACACTGTATATATTTTATTGTATATAATTTTTTTTGTAGTTTTTACTAGAGATATAAATAAACTATACAAATTAAATGAGATAGATAGAGACATGATGAGAAATGATTGAATTTATATGACTAGAGTCATAAAATAGTAAAAATTAAATTTTATGATCCCAAACTTTGGTTGCAGTGTCTGTGGTGAAAATATTTTATAGGCGGAGTTCAATGTTGTTGCAACCAAGTTCTGTGTCTATTCTGCACTTAAGAGAATAAGGTGATTTTCTGCTTACACATTTGATTGTATTTGTGCTATTATTAAAGTCAATAATCTATTCGTTCAATTCTAGTTGAGTATTGAGAGAGAGTGTTGAACTACAACTCAAATCATTATTTATTTAAACTTAATCATAACGATAAGAGAGTTTATTAGTATTGGTTTTATTTATTAAGATTGATAAAATAGATTATCTCTGACAGTCAATATTATTGCAATGATATGTTTAAAGGAAGTGTATTTATTAAACGGAAATGGGTATAGACTGTTTGCTTTGTGTGTAGTCTTCAATGAATATTGTGTTGAAATTTGTTTTTTGAGATTGTTGGATCAAATATAGTTGAATTATTATTTATATGGTAGTCAAATCAATTAATAGAAAAAGTATCGAGATAGAAAAAATGCATTTCACCGTATATTCAATTTGAAACTCTAAAGGTGACAGGATATTATATTCCAGTATCCTATGCAAATACACTAAATACCTCTCCCTCGTTGCGTCAACTTAGCGAATGTCTTTAGAATACATAAATTACTCTCTACCAGTCACAACTTTAGTCTTATCAAAATGAAATGCCGTATCTGTTATGATTTTGGTATTTGGTCTTGCAAAGTTTATTAATAAATGTCATAGGTCAAGGGGAAATGGCATAGAAAAAGAAGAAAACACAAAATATAAAATATCTCTCTTAATATTAGAACAATCGAAAAATGTATAAGTAGTAAGGTTGTAGAAAATCATCTTTACTACAATTCATTGCCTGATCATTTTTCTCGAATGTGAACAGAGACATTTAGGATTTTAACTTTCAATCTTAAATTGTAAATATAAGTGTAACAGACAAAAAAGTCTATTAGGTAGGATCGATGAAAATTTTAAGAAATTTTTCCGAAATTCTGTCATCGGTATCTAAGGAACTATGGCTGTATTTCCTTTGGAGGAAATGCGCCAAAAATAAATGAATAATTTATGGACTTTAAACCAATCTGTATTTTTGGCGATCTATTTAATAATAAACAATGTTTGTTGGTGGTTTATGAAAAGTTACCTGATCCATATACGTATTGCATTAAATCCAACTAGTTATTGGTCTAACAGATCTAATGTAAGTAAAAGAGGTAGAAATACAATGTAAAAATGAACGTTTAAAAAATTGAACAATATTAAATTTCCTGTATCTTTCTGTTAATTTGTTTGTATCTTTTATGTACGGAGACACAGTTCATGAAAAAGAAAACAATGGAAATTTTACTAAGCTATATGGTGAGATTTGCTTTATTTCTGTGAACAAGTTATCTGTTGTCTAGAGATTAGCACCATACATCATAAGATTGTTTTTTTCCGTCGACTGAGTGCTATGTGGCATACTAATAGTTACTATATTCTTTATGATAGTATTGCATACTGGATATTCGTGTAGTTATGAACGGTTGTCAAAGTTATTTTCTTTGTCGTTCATTTAAAAAGAAACTCTTTAGAGAAGAGGTAAAGAATTAAATTTTCTATTAATTTAATATATTATTTAATATTTTATATTCAACCGCTAATTGTCTACAAATTATTCTTTGAAGTCAATTCTTTTCATCATCATTTTTATCTTCACTTCCCATTTGAGAGTTCATAGATTGAACTATGGTCCATTTCTTTATTTCCAGGTACCTGCAAACTGTGTAAAACCCTGTGTTTAAGCAAATTTAAACCTGTTGGATAATCAAACTATGACCATTTTTACTTAATGCATTTTTGTCAATGATACAAAATTTTACTACCATAAGTACCAAGCACTCTAGTATCGGAATTTCTAACAAATTTCTAAGAGTCCAGAATTTGATGGTCCACAACTTTAAATCCATACATTTTTTTTTTTTAAATTTTAATACATTTTTGGTTATTTATGAAAGGCTCTCCAGGGGTGCTATTTTTATAACTGACATTATTCTGGAGCAATTCATTATTACCATTTTAGTTCTAGTAATAGTAGTAGCGGACGGGAGGCCCAAGCCTGACCAGTAGGTCCATCTAGGCCTATTTACCGATTTCTCGAAGAGCAAGGAATTTATATGCAGACTAGGAATTTGGTAGCTTGTGTGACTGCAGCCGACTTTGATAAGAACAATGCCGATATTAATCTAGAGTTTGTGAAAGGAAACTGCACAAAACCTTCACGAGTATAGCTGGTTACTTTCGTTCTTGTCCATACGCCGACAGTAGAGTCAATTAACCGCCGTATTTAAAAAAATTTTATTTAACTGTCACCGTTTGGATTTGAACTAGCAACCTACCAGGTACAGCAGAGTGCCTTTTACAGCACGGCCACTTGGACTGGGTATATTTCAGTCTTAATATTGTTTCTAAATTAAATTTACACAAACATTAACCACACAATCTTATTACACAAGTTCTTGATTAAAAACTATTTTTATCTATATAATATGACAGATATCCCATGAGAAATCATTTATATAATATACGTTTATCATTATTATAGGGGCTCAACGTATTTTGATCCAATAACTTTAAAACATGAATGATACAGCATTTATAGTACACGTATAGTATTTGGTATGAAGTGTAAGTAGGTAGGTTTGTACTATGTTGTCTGTAAGTAATAGAATAATCACCTATACTATCTGTATCATCGAAGCGTAGTACTATGTGCCTCAAAAGTACCGCACTTTTTTCACATTTTTAAAGGTGATTTGTGCCTTATTCATTCCGTTTTTGAGAAGATGTTTCGAACAAAAGTTATTGGTATATTTATAATGAACAATTTCAATCCGAAGCATTTTTTCGTAAACCGAATGAATAAGTCACAAATTAGTTATAAAATTTATGAAAGAAGACCACTACTTTTGTGGCTGCATGTGTACTATGTATGCGCTTCTCTATCCATATGTATACCTTATAGTACCGTACGTGTTGGATAGCATTGCTAATAGATAATCATTGTTACATATTTTTTACTATAATAACTATACACAATATGCTTAATAAAGAAATACAAATAGTGGGGGTACTCTTCAGTGTGTCTGTTGTGTATGCTTGCTGGACTGTTTTGTACTGCATTAACATGTAATGAGAGTGGATTAAATATGTTCATTGTTGCCTTCTTAAGCTTAGCATTACTTCTAACAATTGAAAATTTTGTTTTGAATATCCCTCATTATTTGTATGTGGAATGTTTGAAAATAAATGATAGTATTCTATTAACGGTATAACATAAAACAACAATCCACACAAATAAAAGAAAAATAAAACCCCAAAAAGAAAAAAAATTAGAATTCCGACAAAAAAATGTTAAACCAACGGTTCGAATATTCCTCCATTATTTGCTAAACAATATCCGAGTCGGTTGTAGAAATCTACCCGGGTATTTTCTAGCACTTGAGGAGAAATATTCACACAATTGCCAACAATTCTTTGCCTTAATTGTTGCAAATTTTCAGGCCCATTCCACGAATAGATCTGTGTTTTGAGAAAACCCCACAAAACACGTCGTTAGGAGATAGAACTGTCGATCTGGCTGGCCACTTGAAGGTTCCAAAACCCGTCATAAGACGTTCCTGGAAAATTTGTTTCAGGAACAGCCTTACTATCATGGCATTGTGTGCAGGGCAACTATCTTGTTGGAACCATACAGATTCCAGGTCTAAATTAGGCTACAGATTCCAGGTCTAAAGAGGTGTAACAGTTGGCAAAATATTATATAACAAACTCAAATATTTTTGAGAATCTAAAGATCAGTCAATGAAGAATGGTCCTATAATATGGTCACCCAATATTCCAGTCCAGACATTCAGTTCTTGTATGTATGTGTATGGTTTTATAGTAAATATTTTATTTATTTATTTAACATTGATTCTTCGTTACAAATGCTTTTGAAAACGGTCTGTATATATATGTTGTTATTATTATATGAACCCTTATCAACGATGTGTAAAATTTCATACTGTGTAGAAATCAAGTCAGAAACGAGTGTAGTAAACGTAAAATGTAGTGTAAGTTTAGTTGAATTTCTATCTGTTTATTTATTTTGTGTTGGTTTGGCTTGCAACTTATTTTATAGAACGCGT
This sequence comes from Nineta flava, assembly GCA_963920215.1. Classification (NCBI taxonomy): domain Eukaryota; kingdom Metazoa; phylum Arthropoda; class Insecta; order Neuroptera; family Chrysopidae; genus Nineta; species Nineta flava. The sequence continues at coordinate 105,704,682 of OY986040.1, read as the reverse complement.
CTGATGTAAATAGATTTAGACAAATAGTTATTAGTTCTAGGCAGGGGTGGAGTAAACTTCGTAAGCGTCTAGGCGAATTATTTTAAAACAACGTACAAAAACAAAAGTATTTTCTAAAATTTAAATTTTTCTGCAGTGAGAACCAATAAAAAGTCTGCTCTATTGAAGTCGAAAGTTCATTTTATTCTATTCTAATATGAATGTATATTTTTACTTTTGCAAAGAATAAGTAGTAGTAGTAGTAGTAGTAACGGAGGGAAGGAAAGTGTGCCTTTCTAGACCTTTTTTATCGATCCCTAAAGGACAAGGAATTTGTATGAAGACTAGGAATTGGTAGGTTTCGCGACTGCAGCCAACTTTGCTAGGAAATATGCCGATAATTATCTGTGAAGTTTGTGTAAGAAAACTGCAGCAAACCTTCACAAGCATAGTCGGTTACTTTCATTCTTGTCCATACGCCAACAGTTTAGTCAATTAACTGCCTCTTGATTTAAAAAAATAAAAATTAATTTAATTGACAAACTGCCACCGTTGGTAATGGAACCAGCAATCTACCAAGTTCAAACAGAGTACCTTTAACATCTTGACCATTTGGACTGGTTTGTAAGGATGAAAGTAACATGAAGCAATAAATTAAACACCAATGTTTGTTCTACTTGAATTTTCTTAACGGATCTAAATAGAAATGGCAACTAAGAAATTGTCTTTCAACTGTTCTAACGCTTATTTTCTGATTCATATGTTCTTCGTTCACCTTATTTTATACTTTGATATTAATTGTTTCTCTGGCTGTTTTAGCGAATTTCCTTAAAGGAAATAGAGCTATTGGTCTCGTACCGAATTCAAAATTTTTGCAAATGTCCATCGATCCTACCTAGTAGATGTCGAAAATCACCATCTGTAAAATTTGTATATATGAGAATATATATATATATATATATATATATATATATATATATATATATATATATATATATATATATATATGTATGTCCATAGATATATATATATACAAATTTTACAGATGGTGATTTTCGACATCTACTAGGTAGGATCGATGGACATTTGCAAAAATTTTGAATTCGGTACGAGACCAATAGCTCTATTTCCTTTAAGGAAATTCGCTAAAACAGCCAGAGAAACAATTAATATCAAAGTATAAAATAAGGGGAACGAAGAACATATGAATCAGAAAATAAGCGTTAGAACAGTTGAAAGACAATTTCTTAGTTGCCATTTCTATTTAGATCCGTTAAGAAAATTCAAGTAGAACAAACATTGGTGTTTAATTTATTGCTTCATGTTACTTTCATCCTTACAAACCAGTCCAAATGGTCAAGATGTTAAAGGTACTCTGTTTATATATATATATATATATATATATATATAAATATATATATATATACATATATATATATATATATATATATAAATATATATATATATATATATATATATATATATATATATATATATATATATACAGATATATATGTAATAACTCTAGTGGTCACAATTTTTTTCTGATTAGAATGAAATTTGGTATTTGAGGCGTTTTTGGTATTCTTAAGGTCAAGGTCGTTAATGGGTAAAATCGGACGAGGGGAAAGGAGGGGTTTAAGGGAAGGGGGAAACAACAAATTTGACTATCTCCCTTAATATTTGAAAAATTGCAAAATTTTTCAGGAGTTAAGTTGTAGGTACTAAGTTTTACTGTAATTTTGTTTCTTATCAGTTTTTCTGTTACCCTAATATTTACAGAAATATTGACGGACACATTAGAGTTTGAGTAAAAATGATAAGGTGATGAATTGTAGCAAACATGATTTTCTACAACTTTAATGCTTACGCATTTTTCGATTGTTCTAATATTAAAAGAGATATTTTATATTTTGTGTTTTCTTCTTTATTTATGCCCCCATTTCCCATTGACGTATGTCATTTATTCATAAAATTGGCCTTGCAAATACTAAAATAATATACAACATTTCATTTTGATCAAACTAAAATTGTTACCGCTAGAGAGTGATGTATTTTAAGAAAATTCGCTAAGTTGAAGCAGCTCCTGCGTAATAAAATTTTTCTTATTCGCGATTTAGGCATTTTAATATAGCTTCATCTGCTTAAAATAGCACCTTTTACCCGGAGACGTTTCGCTTTCAAGTGACAGGTTGTTCTCAAGGAGGGCACAGAGGACCCATGGTGTAGGTTCTAGGGACCCATTTGCGGTACCCCTCTTTCTAAATATTATTATTAGGCATTTTAAAATGAAATTATAATATTGAATACAAATATAATCACATTTTTTTACTTGGCCAAAATTAACAAGCCGTAGAAGGGTGGATTTGTCTCTTAGTAGAGATTTTTAAAGGATAACTTTTTTAACACACTGTATATATTATATATAAAATGTAAATTGTAACCAATATAGGTAATAAAACATAATAAAATATTAGGAAAGCATAACATTTCAGATAATATGGGCAATTTGTATATGAACATTTAACTCCTACAAAATATCAAATAATTTTTATTTTTACAGCAACCGTTCAAGGACATGTTTTTTGTTGCTGCAACCACTATACACACACAGCAACATCCTAGGTTGCTGTTCAATGTTGCACGTTTGTAGTGCCTATTAGTGTTACTTTTCTAAGTGCGACTAAAAAGGTCCACAAGACCATCTGCCCTGTTTTTTATCCAAATAATTTTTGTAAATTTTTAACGGTGAGACATTTTAACAAATTGTTATGAAATCGTTACACCGTCAGTAGCTTTAAGTATCTTTGAAAAAAGATTTTCTTTAAATCACACAGATTTCTGTTATCTTTCATTTGTTTTCCTTAATAGCAAAAAAAATTTATAATTATAATATTTTGTATTGACGAAAATCAATCATTATTTATTAGATTTTCGTAACAAACGGAAATCTCAATACGAAAATCTGAAATATCTGTTAGAAAAATCTCAAATATTTATTTAATATTATAATAGTGATAATTAGTAATAGTAATATTTATTGGCATACATGACGTGAAAAAACTCATTTCAAATTAGAACATACAATCGGCAATATATCTGTTAATATTAGAGCTATAGAAAAAATGGTCTGTAGATTATTGTAAAATTGATTTACTACAACTTTACTCATAATAAATTTGCCCATTTAACAAGTATTATTAGATTGAGAGTTATTTCAAACTTTGTGTTCCCCTTCCATCTATGCCCACTGTCTCCTTGACTGAATTAGATATATAAATTTAATTTAAAAAAATAAAAATAAATAATAATAATAATAATAATAATACTTTGCAAATTCCAACTATTCTTTCTTTATTTTTATTAATTAATAATAAAAATAAAACAAGTGTGACATATGTTTCCTTCCTTTATTGTTCAAACACTGTTTGAACAATGACCAAACATTTGCAAAGTATTGTTTTTAAATATTAAAAAAAAATTAAATTTATAAATTAAAATTTTCCACAAAGTAAAGTTCGAAACCATACAAAGAATTAGATAGATTTTCTTTTTTATCATATTGACGTTAAGTCGCTTCGATTGACACCAAAACGCAGTCGATGCCATTTTGTGTCCTCGAGATTTCGTACATAAAAACTGCCTGCGCTTTACGAACCACACATACAAGCATCATCCAAAAATGTTGATAATAGTCATCCATGGATATTCAAAAGCAATGAATATTTATATGTTAAATTCCCATTTTAAACAAGAATGCCGATGATTACCGACATAGTTGTTACATAGCCGATCGTTATTATGAAAACGTGGCGATCTAATCTGAAATTTTATTTCACTCTCCATATAAAATAATACTTGTTTACTGTCGCTTTAGATGGTTTAACATCGAAAATGTAGAATATATGTGTTTGTAGTAATCTGTTCAAAATCTTTTTTATTTTTAATATTCCCTGTTAGTCTGTAGAGTATTTATCTGAATTTATTTGTGCCTACCACATGTCTACTGCCTTTTCATGATTTGTACAGTATATATATATAAATTAAATACTAAATATCAGAGAAAATTATTATTGAAACTCCTTCACGTTATTTTTGATTAACTTTTGCTGTTTTCATAGATAGTATGTGCATTACATTTAAATTAAATGTTTAGAATTAGTACAGAGTGGTTTTAAACAATTGAAGGTGAATAAACGTATTGACTGTATAATATATCGAATCTTTAAAAGTTATTAAAATTATTTAAAATTGGATTTTGTGTTTTTTATTACAAATTTAGATTTTCAATCACAAAATAAACCACTGTAGTTCTATAAAATCTTAATGGATCGCAAGATATCACGGCGCAAAAAATTAGATATAATATTCCCAAATTATAAATATCTTGGGATTAGTATTGAAAATGTTTGTGAAAGTTTCTCATCGATCCAAGTGCCGCATGATTATTTTCACCATTCATTTCGAAGGGTTATGTTGAAGGGTTTTTCGCAAATATCTTCAAATCGGGGAACTTTCCGACAGTAACAAAAAATAGCTAAAACAATTTTCTACAAATAATATATTAAAAATGGTTACTTCTACGAAAAAATACTTTTCCACCGTTTCGGACATATTTGCGAAAAAATTGTATTTCGCGACCTGTAACCATATGCAATTAATCGTGCGGCACTCAGATCAACTTAAAATGTTTTCGGAGTTGAGGGGTTTTTTAAACTTTTTACAAAGATGGCTTAGTAAAACTTGATTTATTTTTAACGGAGTATCTTTATTCGGTAATAATTTTTTTGATTAAATTAGAATAAAAACATTTTTGAATAACGTATTTAATTTCATATCAAAACCTGTGCATTTACAAGTGAAAAAAACTAATCAACTATTTCATTAAAACTAAAAAAAAAGTTTTACATAATATGATAATAAATATATTATACAAATATGCCAATTTTTAGTTTATTTTATAAAAATTATAAATTTAAAATAAACTTATGGACTCGAGTAAAAAAATTGTAACCTCTCAAATTGGAGATTTTCATTTCAAAAGACGTAGAATCCGTATGACGACAAATTCCGTCGGTTTGGCTTGCTCTTCTATTGGCTCGGTTAGGATTTAAATAAAATATAAGTTTATAAAAACCAGAATTTTAAAAATAATAAAATAATTTCTTCTAACCCCATACATTCGCAAAAAACGAAAAACATTCAATGGGGCGCATGCAATAGATAATAGCAAGGAGTGTAGAGAATAGCTTTCGCTTAAAAACTCAAATCACAACAATTCATATATTTTCCAGTGCAATAAAATTGTTAGTGACTTAAGTGAACTATTCATGCATCAATTATCTATTGCATGCGCCCCACGTTTTTCCTATCTTTTAAAAATACATTATCACATATTTTCTGGACAATATGAAATCTTTTCCAACCTGAAAGTAAATTCCCAGCGCTTCCACTTCTTAAAATATTTATCGACACTTTCACCAAATTTCTCAAATTAATTTCATAAGAATTTTATTTCAATATTAAAACAAATTAACGCCAGATCTTTGCAATGTCATCCACTCTTTAGCTATATTTAAAGTTTCAAGTCTCTAGCTCACCGGGAAGTTTAAAAACGATTGCAAAATTTGTACCAAACAGACAGACAAGAAAGTGAGTTAATAAAAAAAAAGTGGGGTTCATTCTCATTGTACTAGCTTTTACACCACGGATGATATAGAGTAAATTTTTTCATATTATTGACAGTTTTTCATATCATTGACTTTGTTGTCAACATTAACTTATTATTCTTCCAGCACTGTGTTATGCAATCAGTACATCCGACCGGCTTGATTTTATTATAGCACAAATACATAAACACACATATACAACACATAGACAAAAACACTGTTCACATATGCAAAATAATGTTATGAAGAAAATAAATAAATTTAAACTTTTATATTTCGAAAACAAAACGGTAACACACGATTTAAAAAAAAATTTATATAATAAATTTGTAGTTTTACTCTCCTAGTTTTTTTTTTTTAAATTCTGTCGAGTATTTTTTCTAATACAACAGATAATAGTCGGCGGGCATGAAGTTTTACATGCTTCTAATGAGAGAGAGAGTGAGAGAGAATGATAACTTTGATATTAATTATCTCGCGTTCTAAACGGTCAAAAATTCTGAATCTTCGGGATTTATTAGAAAACATTATTTGTAGCCTGTGAAAGAAAAAGAGCAAAATCTGTCGAAAAGTGGTAGTATGCTGGAACATCCTTAAAGTCACAGTACTATACCAATGTCGTATTAAACTCTTGTAATAAAACGTGGTAATAAACTCTTGTGTAAGTTATTTGCAACTGTTTTTTTAAACATGATAGGTATGTTTCATAAATAATACTCTATTGATAATAATGAGTCTAATGTATGAGCTGATATTTTTAATATTTTACTCCAATCTGCAACAAAAATAGACGGTAAAAATAAACTTTTAATAATTTTTTTAATTTTCATTATAATGAGTAACAAAAAATCATATTCTATACACATTGCTATATTTTATGATATTTTCAGTAAAAATTACAAATTCTCAACATTCTACCATATTTTAAATATATCGCTTTACTTATCTACGAAGCTTATGATAACACATCGTGTAACTTCGTTTATTTTTGAAAATTCATTTATGATCCTGTTAGCAATTTATGACTATTTAATTCACATTTATGATTGCAGTTAAAATTTTGCCCCAATTCTTAGAACATTTATTTGTATTTTATAAATACGTATTTCAACTACAATGTTGTCATCATCAGTATGAATTAGCTAATCGTAACTATCTCTGAGATATGGATTCAGAGATATGCTGTTTGTTGCTAATTTGGTGCGTGTCTCACAATGATATTAAAAAAGTTAGGTGTTTTATTTGATCTGACTCACGCTATAATCTGACCTGAGGATTATTTGAGTTGACTGACTAAAGGATTAGGTGTGTGAAGAACCCCACCTCTTTATTGACGGTATCCTTTTGTGACTATGCGGCGTTGTTTTTGTCACAAACTGAGGGTATCGGAGCTAACCTTGATATTCAGGTATTAGATTTTTTTTAAAAAATGTTTTAATTTTATTATATCAGAATTTGGAATTGGGCCATTGTCTAAATTCATTATCTGTTTTCTCAATTTTTATATGTAGATACTTTCGTATGCATCTAATTCTGTGGGGTTTTGTACCGAATTCAGTAGTTTAAAATTCCATTTGTCATCTTTGTGGTTGCTCTCAATAACGTGCGCATCTATACACGATTTTTCGGTTCTCCCAAATTTCACATGAGTCAGATGTTCTTTGATTTGAGTTCCGATTTGGCGACGACTTTGACCAACATAAATTTTCGAACAGTTTTGACAACTGACCTCATATATGCCCGATTGTTTTTCATTACTAATTTTTTCCTTAGGTTTGCCCAGTAACTGTTTGATTTTATTTTTTACTAACAAGCGCTGTTTTCAGGTTGTGGTCCCTTAATTCTCAAGTGATTTTATTGGTGCCTGGTCGGAAGTATGTTAGTTTGTACCATTTAGTTTGATCAACGTTGCCAGTCTCTAGTGTTAGTACGGTGGAATTGTTTCGTGAAATTTTGAATTTAGTTCTGCGGATCAAATTATTTATTATGTAAGAGTCAAAGCTATTATAGATTGAAACGTGTTTAATGTAGTTTATTTCTTTAAAGTATTTTTTTTGGACAGTTGGACTTTCAGTAGCCTGTTTACCAAAGAATTTTTGTTTGGAAACGGTACAAATTGGTTTCCGCCGCCTTTATCTTCAAAAGTATCGCTGAGAAAATTGATCATAATTGCATATTTTTATACTCGGTATATATAATATATGGTGCCGCGACTATTGAGCCGCGGATATTTCAACCGCGACATTTCAACCAAGGACAGGCCAACCGGATAACCATTCAACCGACGACAGTTCAACCGGTTGTCAATAACGATATGGCTATTCGGCCACACGCGGGTCTCTTGCATGTCTTCAGCGTGAAGCGTTTAAAGCCATTATAATATATTTTTCATCGGTCATACCTCGAGTTGATCGTGTTTTTGGGCCCCGCACTAAAAGGTGTTCTTTATAATTGAGATATGGTGAACCTTGAGGTATAGTGTAAAAAATTAATGAAATTAAATAAGGTAACTATTACAACCGAGTACTACAATCTTTCACTTCATCGGTCATATCCCGAGTTGGTTGGGTTTGTGTGTTCTTGGGCCCCACTTTAAAAAGCGTTCTATATATTTGAGGTATAGTGTCAAAAATTAATGAAATTAAATAAGGTAACTATTACAACTTTTACGATTTCACGATTGGGTTGGATTGGTTTGAATTATTATCAATTAACAATTCGGTTGAATTGTTATCCGGTTGAAATATCGTCGGTTGATTTGTCGTTCGGTTGAACTCTCCGCGGTTTACTTGTTACAGAACCATAATATATACAAGGGTATATTAAGTCTAGTCCCGACTTTGTAACGGATGAAAATATTGATTGCAGAAAAAAATATTTGATAAAGGTGTTCATAAAATGATTGATTGCATTTACGCATGTCCTTCCGTCTGCGGCCAGGTCCGCTTACCACGATAACTCAGAAACGAAAAAAGATACCAAGCTAATTTTGTATATGTGTGTTCTATAACCCACAGTCAAGTGCGTAAACGGGCTATCGGACTGTGCTTTTCCTCGCTAGGTGGGAAAGTATCCACCTTTCAAACCGTAAACGACTGACAATAACTCATTTAGTTGTTATTTTCACTTTTTTAGTTAAAGGGTTAATTTTGGAAAATATTTCTTCAAGTTGATTGTGAGGTGTCCAATAAAAGTGTTTTGAAGCACCATTTCAAGAATGTATCATTACTTTTTTTGTTTTTAATTGGATGGTTTTATGCAAATAGCGTTCACCTCACAAAACATGAAAATTAGAGTTATCCCACCCAAGTGGGCGAAAACGTTATTTCCTACGAACTGCAAAATGATTCAAGCCCAATCAGCTGTTCAAAACCGAATAAAATAAAAATTCTAAGGTAGTATTACATTTATCAGCTATCATATTACTGATTTTGAAGCCCATTATCTCAAAACAATCTATTACCACCATCCAATTAACTTTAAACTGTTTAAAGCGTATCTCCAAAAGTATCGCAGACAAAAATTTGAATAAAGTCACGAATAAAGATAATAAGGTATATATTGAAGCAAAATTATCCGAATTGCGAACTTTTAAGTAAAGCGCTTAGGTAGGTGTAGAATCGGAAACAAAAAATTTTTATTTCAACACTATAGTGTGGGGTGTCAATTAAAAACCTTTTACGGGTCAATTTAATTTCAAAACGATAAAAATCATGCTATACTGAACATTAATACCTTTTTTCACGGAACACTTATTGTGCAAGCATGGCTTTTAAACTAATTTAAACTAATTTAAACTTTTTAAACTAATTTCAAGAAAACACATATTCACATATCTAAAAACAATTTTCCCAGAAGAAAGAATTGTAATCGTGTTTTTTTTCTGTATTTGAAATGCCAAGAGACAAATCGGCCAAGGAGGAGGGGGCTGTGGGAGGGAGCGTGGAACACAAAATTTTGAATTTCTCTGATAATAGTTGTAAAAAAATAAAGTTGATGCAATTTATCAACTGGTCATTTTTTTGTTACTTCTAATATTTACAAAATTGTATTTATATTCTTGTATTTTCTTTTCAGTGTAAAAATTTCCTTCGTCGCCATAGCTCCAATATAACGAATTTTTGTTTATTTTCGAATGTATAAATAAAATAAAAACGATTTTCATTAAAAAACCTCGTATTCGAATATTTTTACGAATATACTATTTTCTAACGTCTTTTCTTTGTACATCTCGTTTAAAAATGACGAATGACGAATTGTAGAAGATGAATAATTAAAATTGCTCGAATTACCTAGAACAGAGATGGCACAATGATTATTACATTTGACAATAATTATAAAAAAAAAAGAACAACGGAAGTACTTAACATTTTGTAATAAAAATAAAACTGGGGGATTTGGTTGGTAAAACACGTACTCATGAAGTGTGCGAGGGGTGTACTAAAGGGTTGGTTGTTGTTGTTGTTGTTGTTGTTATTGTTACGTGTGTATGTCACACATTAAATTTGTTATATGCTTATTATAATAACAAACATACACACAAAATATTTATTCGTAATTTTTTTCGTTTCTTTTTTTGCAAAATAACAATTTTTTTAAATAAATTTATGCATAAGTACAAAAAAACAAAAACACTAGAGAAAATAAACAAAGCATAAATGTGTTCTAATAAAAACAAAACAATAATATAAAGTTATGGATGATATGTAATATGTATACGATATGTGACAGGGTGTTGCAAAATTATGTCTTAAAATTTTCGGACTTGATTAACCTCATATAAGCAAGAAAATCAGTACTTTAAATATATACTGTGGATAGATTGTAGAGGCTACCCTGAACGCGCTACACTTCGACCATAAGGTCCATTGTGATGCCTAAGGATGTGAGGATGTGAGTGGAGTGGAAGAAATTTTTGTGTATAGACTAGGAATCGGTAGGATATGCAGCTGCAGCCGACTATGATAAGAACTATGCCGATATTCATCTGGAGTTCGTGAAGGAAACTGCAGAAAAACTTCTTAAGCATAGCCAGTTACTTCGTTCTTGTCCATACTCCGACAGTTTAGTTAATTAGCCGCCCCTCCTTTTTTTTTAAAAAATAATTGACAAACTGCCGATGTCGGGATTCGAACCCATAACCTCCCAGTTTCCAAGTAGGCATATAGCGCAGATAGTAAGTTAGCGTGGACGAGACGAAAATTATACACCTGGTCATTCGGATCTCTCTTTCAATCTCTATAGATTTTTAATTTGTAAAACTTATCACAAACCAGCGAATCGTTTTGGGTGGTTATGATTTAATTTTTTCTATAGTCTTTATTATGTTTCAATTAAAATATAAAAATTAAATAAATTGGAAAAATATGCTTTATATGAATATAAAAAAGATAATCTTCAACTGAACCTTCAATACAAAACTAGATACATGTTACTATCGTCCCCTCGCGTCTCGTTGCATCACTAATTGTGGAAACTAGTGGAGATAAAATATTTTTAATCGAATAACAGTGATAATTCCTATTGTCTAAAAGCTAACTTGGGAAAACACCTAGACAGTCTGATTCTTAAATATCACCTCTTGCCTACAGTTTGGTAGACTTGCAAAAGATCAGACTCACGAAAGACGAGTCAGATCGTTACTACAGCCAGATAGTTTCACCAATATTCACACCGCCCCAGATCCTTCTTAAAATTAAATAATGATTCAGCCAAACAAATAACCAATGTTTATATGTTATTGGAAGTTACTCCTCGTTTAGCTGAATTTCTCTATACAATATGCAATGTGCCGTTTTTGAGATATTCTTGTTTTATAAATATACAATCTGCCCGCACAGACTTTGTACTGATATTGTGCCTAAACTATTTCTTGTATAAAAAAAGGTTTCATACAAAAAGTTATTTGTTTTTATTAGAACATTATTTATTTCTGAAGATCCCACAGCGTTTAAAAGTTAGAATTTTAGCGTAGCTGCCACGCGAAACAGGTACTTAAAATGCGAACTATTTGTAACATATAATCTTCCTTAATCAACAGGGTAGCTAACACAAATATAGTTTTACAAATCGGATTGGTAGTTCCTGATATTAGCACGTTCAAGTATATAAACTCTCTAGCTTTATAATATTAGTATAGATGATATATATTCTTCTATCCCCTGCACCAAAACTTTTGGATGAATATTTTGCATGAAATTCGTCAAAAAAATCTTCTAACATTTTCAAGTATCTGTCTCGCGCGTCACGTATTGTTAATCCGTACATCGAAAACGGAAGAAGGGTGCGCGCTCGCATAAAAGACGAGAGAACAAATGTATAGAGTTGAATTTTTTGTTTTGACTATTATACGCGCGTAAGGGGAACTTATTTAAAAGTAGAAGGGCAACTTATTTAAACCATATTTTAATCATATGTTTAATACTTAGTATTAAATATATGTTTCCTCCCATTCATTTTGAAATAGACTGATCCACTCAAACTGTGACGATATTCGAAGCTTCTTTACAAATTAATATACTTCTACGTACATTAATTTTTATGCATTCAATTTCTTGGTAATATTCCGTAAATCATAGTTAATAAACCAGAAAAGAACTTTTCCATAAATTACCGTTGTTAAATTAAATAAACAGGGAACGAGCGTAATAGAAGAGTTCGATGGGAAGCATAATTGAAAGAGGATGGCCTGAATGAATTGGAAGAGAATGGTCACTAGCAAAGAAAATCGGATGTGAAAACTCAAATGGGAATTATCATGGAAATTTAGAAAGTATCTGGAAATTCTAATAGCGGTTTAATTTTATCTGCTGAAAAAGTTCGGTATTTAATTCTTTTATCCTTTACTTTAAACCGATTGATGAATTTTTAGAATTCACTCAGTTGTATTATAAGCTCCGATTGTTAAGAAGAAATAATATATTTGCTGTAAACACAACTAGACCATAGACAGGAAGAGGTTATACAAAAATCATGTGATGGATGCGTAAGATCCGATTTATATATGAACTTGTTTTTGTTTACTGAAAACACTATCGATTCTAGACGTGTGATGCACTTATATTCACGAAAAATGAATTTTTTTGGCGACTATATCCCGGGTATATATTTTGAAAGCAAAAACTTACCTACAACCTCACCTCCAAAAGTTACGAAACACAATTTTGCTATGTCACGTAGATGTGAATAATATTATCGTGCAATGTATAAAAACATCTGTAACAATATGAAAAAATATAATGTCAACGGCCATAGAATCTCTATATACAATATATAATTTTGAGAATTGGGCTACCGCTACTCGGTGGGTAGGATTCACATTCCACGACTCCAGTATAGTTCTAGTACCTACTAAAGTTAGTATGTTAAGTTCTATCTTTAGCATATATTTTTTGCATATACTTTGAAATAACTTAAAATACTTAAAATTAAAAAATGCAATTATTCCCAAAATTAAAAATAAAGAACAAGTTTGGTATATATGGTAAGCAAATGTATATGATGAAAATACATATTTTATCGACAATTATTCAGGATTCAAACTTAAATCTCTCTCAAGAACGGATGAGATATCTGCTCATTGAAATTTAATATTTAACTTATACGTCTTAACTAAACTTACAAATGTAGTCACATACCACATCGTATTCTACCCTTGAAACCCTTTCATTTGATAGTCATATCAAGAGGATCATGAAGAATAAAGTAATCCATCATTTTGAGGTGTCCGCCATATTGGGCAATGACGTCACATAGGGTATTCTATTCGTGATGCCGTTTTACTTCCAATTCTTATTAATGCTTCTACCAAATTATTATTTCAGGGAATATATTCGAATGTCATCATCGTATATTCATTGAGATGCTACCAAAATGGTGGATTGTCATGGGAATTTGCTACATTTTCATACTTTGGAAAATTTCGATACATTTCGATACATTAACATTTGTAAACTTTTCAATCATTAAACTTGGCCCATACAGATAAAATATCGAACACAAGAACACCATAGAAAAATGCAGCAATTTCAAATCAATATAACGAAAGCATTGTAAGCAATATTTTAATTTACCAAAGTCTCCAAATTTACTGACGCCTCCACTAAATATTTATATCGGGCAAAATCATCGACTTCATCAAGATAAAACCAATATTACGGTACAGTCGTTCCGTAAATGATCGAGTAAATACTACTATGATTATTAGTATTAATAGATGTATTCACTCTATAAAAAAAAACTGACTTTTATAGCTAAAATTTGTTCAATTATTTTATGACGAAACCGTGCTTCGCTAAGTGAGTGATTATAAATATTAAAAGATGATATCCACGAGTATTATTTCACTAAAACAACTCATTTTTGTTAAAAAGTGAATTTATACACTGTAAAATAAAATAGTGAACCCAAATACTTTACGTTTACGTGGACCCAAATACTTTACGTTTACGTGGACCCAAATATTTACGTTTATTTTCACGTGTTCAAGTGATCATTACTTTCAGTATTAAATTTCTAAATTTGTGTCCATCTTAAGATAATTATTTCAATTACACCGTGTAGTTCTGGTAAATACGCTTATAGTTCAGAGAAAATACTCATTCGGTTCACCGTATTTATACCTGCCGCGTAGTTCATTTTACTTCGTAGTTCAATGAACTACTTTGAACTAACCCCTATTTTTTTTAATGTGTACCACTTTCAAAAATAACTCACGTTGTTCCACACATACCAAGACATACCAAATAAACTATATTTTTGAATTTTAAAATTAACGAGTGTATATATTTATACGCGAATACAGCATATTTTTTTGAGCAACAATTAATATTGAAAATAATATATAACCAAAAAAAAAAAGTAATGTAACAACTAACTGAGTTAATTGTTTGAATACCCAGTATATACTGAGTTGTATATCAATGTTTGAACAATTCTTCAAGTTCAAAGTTTATAAGATATAAATTATGTGTATATATTGGTTTCGTGTTAATAATATTTGAAGTGTCATAAAGTGAAAGGTTTCCATATCATCTTAAACGGGGTTTCGATATAAATATTTAGCTTGGAAGTATATCTAAAACCCACTTGGAGATACTTCTATCGATGCGTTATCCCTGTTTATTTTAGGACGTTAACGCTTCAGTATATAATTAAGAATAGAAATTAATAAATTTATTAAATATTACTTCGCGGATTTTTCATTCAACATTATTATTAGGAAAGAACATCAAAAAATTATTATAATTTATTTAACTGTATTTGTACTAGTTTATTTTTTCCTTACTTTTTTGCTCTAGAACACACACAAAATTTTCAGCTCGTTATCGTTTTTGAGTTATTGGCTTCACAGAAAGACAGACAGACGGACGGATATGCGGATTTGGGCTAATTAGGTAATTTTATGAACACCTATAACAAAATTTTTTTTTCTGCGATCAAGGATGTTATATTCATGTTAACATACACGCCTTCATTTGCCTATCAATAGGGAATATGCATGAAAATTTTTTTCACTTGAATTGAAGCATGTTTACTTGACAAATATCAAGGTAAAATTACTTTTTAAATAACTTTGAAAATAAGCGAGATATGAATGATTGAAATTCCCGATTAGACAAAGAGGGTGATAGCCCTCTTTTCATATTCTGAAAATAAATGTGAAAAAAAATTTTCATGCATATTCCCTATTGTATGTCCCATTTTCAACTTTTAGAGCAAATTATGAGAAAACTATTGAGTTTATGAAAAAAACTTTCAAACAAAATTTGTTTATTTTAAAGAGTAGAAGTTTTTTGTTAATAAATTTCTTTTCTATCTCTTACGGTTTCAAAGATATAAATTTTCCCCCCTGGCGGGGCGAAACACGTTTCGATTTTCCCGTTAACGAACTTGACCTTACTTTTTTGCTCTAGAACACACACAAAAATTTTCAGCTCGTAATCTTTATTCATTCTTGAGTTATCGTGTTCATTTTATGAATACCTTTGTGAAGCATTTTTGTCAAGGAATAATATTTTCAAGCGTTACAAAGTCGGGACTAAACTTAATATACCTTGTATATTTACATATACAGGATATAAAAAGCGGCCCTTAAAACAACAGCATACATCACATGGAACAGTAAAAAAAAATTGGTTATCAGAATTTTGAACAAGATGGGGGAGACGGGGGATGTTGGTTGAGTTGGTTGGTTAATAGTAAATAACACCAAATAAAAAGGATAAAGTTAGTTAATGGTGTGGTTTGGTATTCAGTTTGTATCTAATTTATATACAAACTGAGGGTACGTAATAATATATGGTATACCACTCATTCTATACTCTCATACGACTCGCACATATGAGACAACACGAGATATCATATTATTCTTTTATATACCAACAGTACAAAACCATTTATAGTGACATGGCTTTATTACAAAGCATTAATTTTAACATTTTAAACTATCTGGGATGAATTCCATGTAAAATCCTTCCTTATTTACGAAACCACCGCTGTATTCTTTCGGACAGTCAAGCTGCGTTAACAGCCTTGCCTGGAACTGAGGTCACCTCAAGGGTAGTCAAGGATTGTCTGGAGGAATTTCTGAGACTGGCAAAACGGAACAATGTTAAATTTATCTGGGTGCCGGGTCACAGTGGTTTCGAAGGAAACGAAAAAGCAGATACCTTAGCAATGAAAGGAGTCGGAATGCCCTTCATAGGCCCAGAGCCTATTTCAGGAATTCCAAGGACTGCATATAAACAGGTGATCAACGAGTGGTCAAAAGATTAACAACGTGATCACTGAGAAAAAGTACCGCGACAAGAGCTCGGGAAGGTACTGCTTCAGAGTGCAACAAAGAGGCTATCTCTTGATGCACTGAAGCTTAACAAGATGCAACTGCGGAGGGTACCGGATTCATTACCGGACATTATCTCCTGCGGAAGCATCTACACACAATGGGACTCCATAACGGGTCCATTGTGTGCAGATTGTGTGGCGTGGAGGAAGAAACATCCAGCCACATTATTTTTGACTGCGAACCTCTAGATTACAGCAGATACAGGATATTCGGTGCATCTCACTCTGAATATATGAACCTTCAGGAAGACCTGATAAGCAAGCTCCTGGCTATTGCCAACATATGGGAGAAACGAATCTCGTTGGATTGAAGTAGAAGGGGGAGCACAATGGACCATAAGGTCGAAGTGCAATAGTTTAAGACCCCAATATAAAATCAATCAATCAACTACCGCTGAACAGTTTCGTTAAGAACTATTTCTAAAGAGGAGACACTGGGTCTTCAGATGTCAATAATAATAATATACAGTGTGCTCCTATTTAATTTCCCCAGGCCAATATCTCGAGGAACGAAGTAAGCTAGCGGTAAATGTTTCAGGCAAAAGCTATAAGTTTCATAGGGGGTAGAATAACCGTGTCCATAACTTTGACCCTGAATCCAATTTTCAAGGTTTAATCGAGGTAAACTTTCATTTTTTAAATAGAATCCTACATATATGTTGTAGATTTGTATGTTTCGGGAAACAATACTTATGTTGCGTAAGAGAAATTCTTCTCTACGACTTATTAACGATATAATTTATTAAGGATATTAAGGTTTTAAACTTAAAAATATTCGATTTATTAATGATTTTTTTAATCACATTAAATCAACTCTAAAGAATATATTTTTTTGAATGATTTGATTATCGTCAACATTAGCGTAACCCAATGTGCACCACGAGGAGTTTATCGATCGTTTTTGTACATCACAACCCTGAGAAGGCTATGATGCTTAATTTAAATCAACAAAAACATATATCTTTTTTCTATTTATAATTTTTTTTTCTTAACAACCGTTTAGTGAATGCTATTAAAATTGTGTAAAATTGTTTCTATAGAGTTAAATTTACATAATTGCAAAATTTGAAACGATTCGTAGCTTGTTTAATGGTAATCATAATGAATTTAATCTATAGAGTAAACAAATCACCCAAAGAACAGTTTGTTAAAATTGCCATAACTTTTCAACGGCTAAGATAGATATATTGTAGAGGCATAAGGTTCATTGTGATACCTAAGAATGTGAAGATGTGAGTGGAGTGGAAGGCATTTTTGTGTATAGACTAAAAATTGCGAGGATATGCGGCTGCAGCCGACTATGATAGGACCTATTCGGTGAGGGACATTCTTTCGTTCGTTTCGTAGCATTTTCACATACCTTCCAAATATCTTTAATTTAGCTGAACTAGATAACAAGGCGAATATCTGCTCCTGCATTGTCACTACGTGCGAATTCAACTGTACACATATACCGATCTATAATACAGATATTTACATGACGCAGTCGAATATATTATTGTAAAGTACAAAGGATATATATATATATTTGGCAAATGTGATAATATCAGCAAAAAAAAAAAAAAATTCTATAAAATACTGAGTGGCACAATATATTTTAATTCCATTAAAAGTGGTTACGGGGAGTGGAATTTTCTATTTATATGTGACAAGTTATATGTGACTACTACTATAGCTCTTGTGTATAATGTATAAAATAATTAAATTCGTTTCTGTCCTGACACTATTTTAATTAGACTTTTTCTTCTCGTTTTTTAAATCAAAAGCTGCAAGATTGTATTATTCAATTTTTAGATACCGAGACTCTTTACATTATAAATATTTATTGCTATAATCATTTAAATCTCAAAGTATCTATCATAAGTAGAGCGTAAAATCAGAGATTCACACCTTAGGTTTATCCACTCTATATACTTGAGTCATTAATTTCGATTTACCAATCTATCATTTCTATTATTTATTTTGTATTGTTTTATATCTGTTTTAGCATAAAAATAACTCGTTCAGTGCGTAATATTGGTTTTTTATGTTGGACAGTTGGACTGAATTGTACCTATGGTTAAAAATTAGTGAACATTGTGCTTTATTCATTTGATTTTCGAAAAAATTATTCGGATAACAGTTGTTCATTATAAATAAACTTTTATTTAAAACATTTTCCCAAAAACCAAAGATTCCTTCCATTCCACTCACATTCTCACATCCTTAGGCATCACAATGGACCTTAGTGTCGAAGTGTAGCCCGTCCAGGGTAGCCTCTACAATCTATCTATCTAAAACATAATTGACTAAACTATCATGAAAGTAATACATGGACATACTTACCTTACATACTTACCTTGGGGCACTGGTTACAAGCGATGGTAAATCAACAAATGAAATTAAGAGAAGAATAACATTGGCTAAAATTATCTTTAACAAATTAAAAAGAATATTAATGAATAGGAACATACGAATCTGTACAAAAGTGGTCAGTGTTAACTTACGGCTATGAAAGTTGGAATATAAATAAAAACTTATTAAAGTCATTCGAAGTTTGTTAGGTATAGTGCTGGAGAAAAATTCTTAAAATAAAATGGTCAGACGATTGTATCCAACGATAAAATATGGAGAAAAATTGGTTCAAAAAAATATGTAGTTCGAAGCATTCAGAAACGGCAACTGGAATTTATGGGACACATTATTCGTAAGGGGGGCTTGAATTGGAGCAGTGACACTCACGGGGAAGGTTGAGGGTAAATCCGGTAGGGGTAGAAAAATAGCCAGCTACCTAAGCAATCTGCCTTGTGAAAATTGGACCACTGAGAAAATAATCCACACGGCATACGATCGAAGCTTGTGGAATAGTTGTTAGTCAACGTTTGGTGCAACCAAACATGACTCTATCATCATCATCATCATCAATAAATGGACATCGTTTAAATTATCATTGGCAGTCTATGACATAAACCTAGTCTAAATATACAAATTATATAAAAATCATAATTTTGTTGACTGAAGAAAGGTGATTTTTAAAAAAAAAACTCACTTGTATTAAATATATAACATGTTTAAATCGTCAAAGGTATTTAAATTAAATCAAATAAATTTAAATAGGCATTTCAATTTCAAACAAAAGGTACTTCATTTAAATAAATGGTAATTGTGTTCGAATTAGGAAATAATCAAAACGTTTGATGTACTATGAATTATTTTACTTAATTATTATCATGACTTATTTATTGTTAATGTTACATCAAAGAATCGTTTTTGTAACCCGTAAACTGACTTTTCTTGAATTATTGAAATTGAAATATGACATTAAACTCATCGTGCCATTTATTTAATTTAAAAAAGTTAATTTTTTGCAAATATTCGTAATCAATTTGAGATTTTTTACGGTATACGTAAAACGGTTCGCGCATTTCCTATTTTTATACCCAGGACATGTAAATATACAAGGTATATTAAGTTTGTTCACGACTTTGTAACGCTTAAAAATATTGATCGTCGGAATGAATGTTTGGCATATGTGTTCCGCATGTCCGTCTGTGCGTCCATCTGTCTGTCTGTGGGCACGATGACTCAAGAACGAAAAGAGATAACGAGCAGAAATTTTTTGTGTTTGTTCTGGAGTAAAAAAGTAAGGTTAAGTTCGTGGGCATTACATTTATGAAAAGTCTAATTGTATCGTAAACTTGCAGTCAACAAATTTGCAGAACTATGTTTTATGAGTTCAATTTCAACTCAAAGTTAACTACTTTATCGCTTCTGGGAGCGGTTGGGCCTCAACCTACACTTTTTATTTTCAAACTGTAATACTATACCAATTTCCAGAACTATGTTCGATCGTTTTTTTTTGTTCAAACTCCACACGTTTGACCCCCCCCCCCCCCCGTATGACACGTATGAGAGTGGGGGGGGGGTCATCGGTTCTTAATACGTCTACAAAGTTCTAGATTATTCAGACGTCCGGAAGTGAAAATTCACTTACAAAATTCCATTACATTCATACATACAAGTCAAGCTTATAAAAGCATGTTAAAAAAATCGTGCCAGAATATTCGGGTACTACCTGGTTCTACGTTGTTATATTCTCTTATGTAAATGATCGTCAAAAAGGTTTTAAATCGGTCGTTGATACTAAAAATCTTATCGGTGTTATAATAAAACACAATACAAAATATCACAGATGATATATATTGTTTTATCGTTTATTATTATAGTATAATCTAATAATAAACTATTGTAATCGTGTTTGATGAAACATTTGTGATTTACCTCGTCTAAATATGAGATTTTTCGTCTAATGTAGAACAAAGGAGAATTCAAAAATTGAGTAATCGGTTTTCACGCAAAAATGGGGTCAATTCGGAGGAAAATTAATAGGTACAGTGGCGACCCGATGAATTTAAGGTGGGCCAACATTTTTAACATTAGTATTTTTTTAAAAACAAGAAAAATAAAAAAATTTCGGACCACACACTACAAGTAAGAACAATATAAAAATAAAACATCAACTATACTGTGCATTACCTTTAAGCAGTGGCGGATTTACCGGTTTAGGCAGCTGCCTAAGGTGGAAAATGTTTAGGTGCACCAAATTTTAATCCGGAAATTTAAACTAGGTATACCACTACTTGGGTGATCAACAATATAATTTTTCATCGAAATGCGTACAAGCCTGATGCATTCTTGAATCAACAGTAATGAACTTCTGTATTGATTCGGTTATCCATACATTGTATAGATATAAATATCAGAAAAGGATAGGTTATATTTTTCTAGGCTTGGCAACGGGTAAGAATCGTAGTTTCGGCGTGTGGATGGGTCAAAGGCTGGGTTAGAGCGGTATTAGATGCGCCTCGGCCCCCCCTCTGCTGACGCCCTTGAGTAAGTAGCTGAAATAAGGTATAACGGTTATTATAATATAGTTGCAAAAAATTCATCATCATTTGAAAATAATCAGATTTGACCGGCAAGAAAACTAAACAGTCTACAATAGTCCAATAGTTTCTGGGAAAAATCGATAGACAGTGTTGAAGTTTTGAAATTTGTAAGTACCTACCTTTATATGACGGTTGATAATAAACATTACTTCGCAATCTGCCACATCCTTAAACTAAGCGTATCATAGAATCCATAAACAGTGAAAATAACTATAAAGCGATGAACTTCTATATACATGCGTGATCAAATAAAGGTAAACTCTTGTGTAACTCATTTCTAGTATTTTATTATATTCACGCATTTTATTGATTGTAGGCGAATTACTATCAAGACGAATTTTCTATTTAAAATATTCACAACTTTCGATATCCGGTATCATATAAATATTAGTAGCTGAAATAAAGTATAACGGTTATTATAATATAGTTGCAAAAAATTCATCATCATTTGAAAATAATCAGATTTGACCGGCAAGAAAACTAAACAGTCTACAATTTTTATCTAACAAGTCCAATAGTTTCTGAGAAAAACTGATAGACAGTGTTGAAATTTTGAAATTTGTAAATACCTACCTTTATATGACGGTTGATAATAAACATTCCTACGCAATCAGTCACATCCTTAAAATAAGCGTATCGGAGAATCCATAAACAACGCTAATAACTATAAAACGATGAACTCCTATATACATGCGTGATAAAATAAAGGTAAACTCTTGTGTAACTCATTTCTAGTATTTTATTATATTCACGCATTTTATTGATTGTAGGCGAATTACTATCAAGACGAATTTTCTATTTAAAATATTCACAAATTCCGATATCCGGTATCATATAAATATTGAGTAAGTAATAAATTTTGATCTAAAAAAAAGAAAACAGTTTTGTCACCTGTGCTATGTTGTCAGAACAAATGATTGAATTTCCTAAAAGGAAATGGATGTATCGTTCACTTACGTCTAAACTCGTATGTAGATAGGATATAGGCCTGTGCTACTATTTTTATTTTCATATCAACATAACAGCTAGTCATATATATGTATATATATATATGTATATGTATATATATATATGTATATATATATGTATATATATATGTATATATATATGTATATATATATATATATATATATATATATATATATATATATATATATATATTAAGCGCGTTAATGGAATAAGAAATGTTGGGGATGAACGCAGCGGCAGCTCACTTAAATATTGAATTAAGCTCACTTAAATATTGAAAAAAATTATACTAAGAATTTATTATTGTTTTTTGCACTGATCAATACCAACAAAACTATCCTGACTATCATGATAATCCCAAAAATGAAATTTTGAAAATGAACTGATGAGTCAAAAGTCATGGAGTTTTTTGAAAGAGTGGATAGGGGATGAAATTCTAAGATGAAAAGTCCATTGACATTTTTGCACCTGACCCACCGTTAATTAGATATTAATTAAATAAAGTAACCACTTAGAGAAGCGCGTTAATGGAATAAGAAATGGTTGGGGAATGAACGCAGCGGCAGCAGAGATACGTGAGGGGAGCGAGCTCTCCCCACCACTACCGTAGAGCGAGTCAATCTTATGGGTACAGTTTTTATTGTAGAGTTTTAAAAAATATTGGAAAAAAAATTTACCTTCTTTTTTCGAAAAATCTAATTAACTAAATTATTCAGCTTTTATGAGATTTCTTACGATGAAATTTTACGGCGGCATTTGAAGTTGTCTTTTAAAGTTAAGAGCTGATTAGATTTTGGAATAAATCGGTACAGTAGTGTAAAAGTCATTTAACAAAATATTTTTTTCAAAATTTCATTTTTGGGATTATCATGATAGTCAGGATAGTTTTGTTGGTATTGATCAGTGCAAAAAACAATAATAAATTCTTAGTATAATTTTTTTCAATCTTCGAGCTTAATTCAATATTTAAGTGAGCTGCCGCTGCGTTCATCCCCACCATTTCTTATTCCATTAACGCGCTTCTCTAATTGGTTACTTTATTAAATTAATATCTAATTAACGGTGGGTCAGGTGCAAAAATGTCCAAGAACTTTTCATCTTAGAATTTAGAATTTCATCTCCTATCCAGCATTTCAATAAACTCCATGACTTTTGATTCAACCTATATATATATATATATATATATATATATATATATATATATATATATATTTGTCTGTGTGTGTAAAAAAGAGGTTATGTATGCATTTATTTTTATTTCCAGACCCATCTATTACGTTTTCCTATCAGTCTAATATTGAATTGAAAAATAATATAGATATTTTTGTTTGTTTTCACCGAGTGATTTACGAAAATGTGAAAATTTAGTATTTTAATATACAAATTGAAACAAAATTCACGAGTCTATTCTCTTAAGCTTCCCGTCTTTATGACAATTCGAAACAGTAACTGGTCATTAATGCATTATTGATCGAGGTATTTCAATAACAGGTTGGCTGATTTAACAGCCTTGTTTTTTATTTTGTCTTTTGTCACCAACGCCCCCACCAGTTTCATTAAAATCAGTATCTTTTAAGCCTCTAACCATGAAATAAAAATACTAAAAATGATTGATGGTCTCTGTATCTGGATATTTGCTGATTGTACGACAATATTTGTAGTTCATATACCTTTAAAGTTGCATTGTTTGATATGTAAAGGACAAAATAATTAAAGGACAGCTGCTAAAATGCTGATTTTGTAATTTTTACAATCCATATTTAATATTTTTCTTGATTATTATATTTTCTTTTTTTTCTATTTCTATTGCTATTGCATTGTTTTTGAAGCGCTGTAACTATGAAGAGGAGGAAGAGACGATAACTCACCTTCTCTGTCAATGCCCAGCTTTTGTTAGGAAGACACTCACTCTATTGCGTTAACCATTCTTTGAAGAAACTTTCTGAACTACCGGCGTTTAAGCCTTATGCTTTACCTGAAGCGCTCCAAATGGTTCAAGGTGGCAAGGATGAGCTCAGCTTCATTTCGGTATCACAATGGGTCTCACGATCTAAGTGTGTCCCATCCAGGACAACCGCTACAACCCAACCTAGATAGATAGATAGATTGTAGAGGCTGCCGTAGACGGGCTACACTTCGACCATAAGGACCATTGTGATGCCTAAGGATAAGTGTAGACTAGGAATTGGTAGGATATGTGGCTGCAGCCGAGTTTGATAGGAACTATGCCGATATTAATCTGGAGTGCGTGAAGGAAACTGCAGAAAACCTTCACAAGCATAGCCGGTTACTTCGTTCTTCTCCACACGTCAACAGGTTAGTCAATTAACCGCCCTTTTTTTTCTTAACAATTGACAAACTGCCGATGTAGGGATTCGAACTTATAACATCGCAGTTCCAAGTAGGCATACTGCGCAGTCATAACGCCTTAGACCGCTCGGCCACTTGGACTGGTACAACCTAACCTAACCTATATCCAAAATTATTCGATGGAGTACCAAAACAGCTTCAGTAATCATTTGACCATCGAAATAATGATGTTATTTTTTTAAATTTATATAAAATTTTTAAATAAACGTATTTTTATTGCAACGTTTAGAATTTTTCATTTAATTAGCACAGTATATTTTTACTTCCTATTTAGTATATGAGAATATAAAATAAGTGTTAATGCAAATTAGAAATTATAAAGTTAGAACTCCACAAACTCTACCATGGAAGTAGATGTAATTCATTTTGCACAGAAATACACTACATAGTACTAAATTTGACAAAAACTACTTTTTTGAAATTATATTTGTGAATAAATTTATTATTTGAATACATAATTTAAATGCTTTCATATGTTATAATTTGGCAAAAGCATTTTACAAAACTTACTTAATATGTACGCCACATGGATATCATGGAAAGTTTCACATTAATTCTTAAAATAATGTGAACGATCAATTTGATTTGAAATAAAGTCGTCAAAATATGTTGAGCGTGATAACTAGATGTTAAAATCGTGCGACGGGTGGAATATTCATTAAATATAATTCAAAATCATTATCTAGCCCTATATCTAGAAAACAAACTTATTTATAAATTTAACTATTAAAATTAAAAGTTCAATATCAAATTTTAAATTTGTCGTTACAAGTTATTGTCATTCTTGTAAGATTAGCTTCAAAATTGGATATAAAGATTTTTAAAATGATCAAACAGAACTTTATAATCCCAATACCTAGATAAATTATTTGTATTTCATAAATAGGTATTTCGATTGCAAAATAGTCATCATCAGTATAAATTAGCTAATCGTAACTATCTCCGGAATATGGCAATGAAGATAAATTATTCGTTGCTAATTTGGTGCAACCAGAAGAAATTGGACACAAAAAGGCTATGGTCTCATTATTTTTGGGAAGTGATATATTTTTCGCCACTCCCTTGTATTCTATTAATAAATTATGATCGAATCATCTAAGAATTTTGATCATCTACAGCATAAATTTAAGCCTACAAATTTTCAATCAATTTGATTCGGAGAACCACGACGTTTTTCTCTTTACAGACCATTGAAAGATTCCAATGGCGTCGCCGTTCTAGTAGGGTTGTGATCACGTTTCACTTACGCTAATCACAAATTTTTATTCAAATCGGATGGTTAGTTTTTGAGAAAATCGGACGATGGGATACAGTTTACCACGGGCGGGCGAAATTTGTTATCGGATTCTACGTTTTGAAATGAAAACTTTTCTATTTTGACAATTTAGATAATTATAATAATAAACCAGAAAAAAAACACTGCAATGCTCTACGTAAGTAGAATTTTGGGATTTTATCCCAGGATTTTAAGTATGAAATGATTTAAATGATTTAATCTTTTAGCAGAAAGTACTTGTTTATAAATTAAAGTTTTTCGATGTGTTTATTATCTAAGCGTCGACCGGAAAAAATGCTCACGATTTTATAGAGTATAAAATTTTCAGGAATGATAGTGCATATAGTGACTTCAATCACTTACCTAGGCAACCCTGCGAGAACCCGATCCGACAGTGGGAAAAACCACCCCAAATCTGATATCATAGCAGATGGCATACCTCTTTTTCTATAACAATTGAGAAAAACACAACAAAATTTTTTTTTCATTTTATAATCTTATTTTCATCAACTTTTGTGGGAAACTTGTATATATATTACAGTTTCTGAGAAAAGATATATACATATCAGAAACTGTAATATACGTGAAAAAAGTTTCCTATGAGTGATAAAAGATTTGGGGATGTCGCAAAGTTACTTAGCTGAGTGATTTATATTGTAGTACTGCTTTTTCTGAAAGTTTCAACCTCTATAAAATCGAACTCATATTTTACGGTTGACGCTCCAATTTTGACGTGAAACCATATTAGCTGCTGTTAAAAATTAATTAAAAAAATTTAATATTTTACAAACTATAGGTCTGAGTGCAATTATCATATTTTGTGTATTGAATATTGATGACAAAGATAATCAAACATCATTATGAATGTCTACATTGATTTATTACACCAACCACTTGTATTAATAACAATTGTAGAATATAATAATGAATCACATTGTATGTTGCATATATTATTCTGAAATTCAATCATCAATATATATGAATGCTTTAGCATCTTTGGTGATATCACTTTCATTTGTCCTTGACTATATGTCATATATCATCATTTTTGAACAATTTATTATTGTACACAAGAAAAAGAAATGTTTTTCACTGGGTAAGATTGATTTCTCTATTTTTTTCTATAATAAAATCCTTTGTTTTTTCTTCATGAAGGAGAGTGAATTGATGCTTGATCATATCATTCGTACTTTTTCGTTTATGAATTAATCATCATCAGGCGCATGGTTTATTTCATGGAAATTGTGTAGGTAGAGTTAATAGAAAAAAGTGTCATTTTACTTAACGATGTTCCAGCATACCACCACTTTTCGACAGATTTTGCTCATTTTTTTTCAAAGGCTAAAAATAAAGTTTTCTAGTAAATCCCGAAGTTTCAGAATTTTTGACCGTTTAGAACGCGAGATAATTAATATCAAAGTTATCATTCTCTCTCACTCTCTCTTATTAGAAGCTTATAAAACTTCGTGCCTGCCCAATAATTATCTGTTATATTAGAAAAAAAACTCGAAATAATTAAAAAAAAAACTAGGAGTGTAAAGATAAATATGGGGGCGAAGGGATGACAGCTAAAATTCTCTAGGTACCATTTTTGAACTTCCCCCTCGATATCTAAATCGACGTGTTTTCACTCAAAACAATAATCACATGTCAAGAGTTATTAAGGCTGGATACTTTTGAAATGAACACACTGTATATTAAATCATATGTAAGCTTTGAATATGGCTAACTGGTTCAATTTTTATGAACAGGAGTGTACATTAATAATAAAGAATTGTTTTTGTGAATTTATTATCCCAGAATGCTTAGTACAAGTCAAATCTTATCAAATTTGATTTTTAATAATTGTATTCGATTGAAACAACGATATGTCTACTATTTAGATTAATCAATTTATTCCTATGTAATAAATCAAAATTTGGATAAAATGTGATAATTCAACCACTAGGACTCCAACCACAGACCTCCGTTTATCCTGGACGGTGCGCGAACCAATAACACCATACTCGCTAAGTGTTTTCATTATATTTCTTATTCACATAAATATATTTTTTTATTTGTAGAGTTGTTTTTGGGAATTTTGTAATAAGTGAGTTTTCACTCACTTCCGGAAGTATGAACAACGTATTAAGAACCGGTGACCGGTGATTTCAATCTTATCTATCTGTCTGTTTTTGTGTTAAAGTAATATATAGTGGTGATTATTGGTTATAGAATATATATACATACGAAACTCAAGCTTCAGAGCCTATCGATGTGCACAAATACATGCACTGAACACGCGAATATATGTCAAAACAGACCGGGCTTTCTTCTATCGTTTTTTTTTCATCATATTATTTTGATATATATATATATATATATATATATATATATATATATATAACGAATGGAAACAATATAAATAATAACAATAACAAATATAACAATAAAAACTAAAAATAAATATTTACGTTGGTACGAGACCAATAGCTCAATTTCCTTTCAGGAAATTCGCTTACAAATAGATTTTTATGTTGCGATTCCTAGAAGGATTTTCCTAGTTGTAATACAGGATATTTAATTAAGTATATACAGGTATTTAAAAACAATTAACTCTGTTATTTGTTATAACCAAATTGAATTACGCATTGCATTCTTTATATTTTGGAGAGAGGTGAGATATTGAGGTGACACACTGATTAAAAATGCTTGTTTTTATAAACAGTTAATTCTTTTTGTCATCCATCGTTGGATAAATAATTATGGATGACACTAAAAAAATAAATAAATAAAATAATATTTTTCAATTATTTCAGTAAAATATTAATAATCATATTATTAGACAATTTAATTATAAAACATGTCACCTGTCGTGTGAAATTATATTTTCAAATTGATAAAGTTATTAGAAATTATGTATAATTATTGTTTAATATGATGAGAGAGAGAGTCACAGTAAATTTGAATTAATATTTATCGGTGTTAAAATTATACCAAAATATTTCCGCCTGGCAACCAATACGCCTTTCTGGATTCAGATAGTACATGGAAAGACGAGTCTAAAAAGCCCGGGACACCAAATTCTCTGGCCCTCTAGCGTCACAGTAATTTGTACTGTGCCATTCGTAATCGTTAGTACCCATGCGTACCGATACCTTAATCGTTTGTACCGGTTTGTACCACCGACAAATCGTTTGTACCCAGTCTTATCAACAACTATATGGTTCGTACTAGTATATACCACAGACAATTGGTTTGTACTCACTCGTAATAATTTGTACTCATTCGTTCCGACAATTGTATCGTTTTTACCTGTTTGTTACATCGACAAATCGTTTGTCCCCATACGTACCGACATTTATATCTACTGTACCGGTTTGTACCACCGACAAATCGTTTGTCCCAACTCGTAATCGTTAGTACTCAGTCTTACCGACAATAATATCGTTTGTACCGGTCTGTAACACCGACAAATCATTTGTACCCACTCGTAATCGTTTGTACCCATTCATACCGACAATTATATCGTTTTTACCGGTTTGTAACACCCACAAATCGTTGGTACCCATTCGTTATCGTTTGTACCCACGCGTACCGACACTTTTTTTACCCATTCGTACTGACAATTATATCATTTGTATCTGAGTAATGAGTTGCGGAGCTATTTTTCCCACACTTATATTTTTCACCCCTTCAGGGTAAAAACGAAAATCAAGGTGGTAAAATCCGTTACAAACCGAGTACAATCGAATAAAATAAAAAAAATCTTCTACCACTAAGTGGGTTGCGAACTTCATAGGTCTGAAATGCTGTGTGTGTGTTATAGAGCCAAAAAGTAAGGTCGACTTCGTAATTGGGCAAAATCTGTTTGAAACTAAGCTTGAAGCGATTAACTCAGTTAGTTGTTAATTCCATTTGTTTCAGACGTAAAATTCATATACCATTTGTTCATCCTTAGAGACCATCCTCTGTTTAAAGAAGCCCCTTTTTAAAAATAATCCCTCTACCACATCAAGCAGAGCAATAATTGATGCAACAGATGCTTTTTCATTTGACATTTAGGTACAAAATATTAAAATGATAAACATTACGACCTTATATCTCATACGCGAAACAAAATTCGAAGAAAACAATAAAAGAGCTATTAAATATTCATAAAGGTTAACACAAGTTATAATACATGTTTAACAATTATTCTATATATCCTATATATTTATGAAGTATAACTGGAACATTCTGTAAAAAACGTTCGTACCGGACAGATCAAAGCCCAAATGCGAATTAACCATTCGTGCGTGTTTCTCTTATACATTAGTTTGTTATGGTTGGTAAATATGATAGGTTGAATGCAGATAATATATATATATATATATATATATATATAATGGGCAAACATGATAGTTAATTTATATTAAATTAGTTCCATCATATGTGGTATTTTTACTTAACAATTCTGAACATAAATGCATAATAGGTATCAGCTCTACCTCTACAATTTCATTATAGAATGTTTATATATATATATATATATATATATATATATATATATATATATATATATATATTCATTTCTATATATATTTTATTAGAGAATGTCAAATTCGATATACCCCAATCAAACTAGGATTTAACATGGGTATGAAAGTATGCAAGTTAAATTTTTGTTTAGATCTTATTATTTTGGCATTCCAACTGTCATTCTGACAAAAAATTGGCATATAATCTCATGTCTGCGAATCAAGATATTAAAGTTCAACGGTCACGAATCGATTTTTCAACATATTTAGTTTTCTATGAGTCATATGGCGTTCGAGTCTGCGTTCGAAATTTTCTGCAAATTTGAAGTTTGAACGCCGAGAACTGCAGATTGCACCTATAAATAGAATTGCACTATATTTATACTATATTTAAATAGCATTATTCTATATGTAATAGCAGAAGGGAGGCCGAAGCTTGGCAAGTAGGCCTTATAGGCCTTTTTGACCGACCCTTAAACGACAAGGAATTTGTAAGTACTAGGAATTGGTAAGTTGTGCGAGTGTAGCCGACTTTCATAGGAACTATGCCGATATTCACCTGGAGTTCGTGAAGGAAACTGCAGAAAACCTTCACAAGCATGCCGGTGACGTTCGTTCTTTTCCATACGTCGACAGTTTAGTCAATTAACTATTAACTATTCTTTTAAATTAATTTCATTGACAAACTATCGCCGTTGGGAATTGAACCAGCAATCCCCCAGTTTCAAGTCGAGTGCCTTATACAACTGGAGCACCCAGACTTAATCAAGTAGATATCTCTAATAGAAAAATTTTTACAGCTAAAACCCTAAACCCCAAAAATCCGATCTTCTTAATTGCTTTAGTTTGTGTGGAGCGGAAGTGGTGCGTACAAAAATTAAATTACCGTAGGTTTTCGTCTTTGGGACCCCAACGAAAATTTCCACAAAGTTTTTCCACAAAGAAAAATATAAAATATGCCAGCTATGCCGATTTGAAGATTTCATATGGAATGACTCTATAGAACAGAGAATCTCAACCGTTTTTTGTCGCGGCCCACTTTTAACGATTTCAAAATTTGACGGCACACAAAGAAAAATATAAGTTTAAAAGTTGTTTACACCTTTAATACACTGTGAAAAAAATAGTTTATGATAATAATTTTGACTGTAAAATAATATAATATGTACTACAAAAACAACAGTATGTTTATTAAGGGATTAATGACAAGTTAATAAAAATAATACTTTTAATGAGAAATTTGAGTTTGATGTTTTTTGATAATTTCATTTATACTTGGTCGTAAAAATGACAATGCAACTCTCATACCGTCTTCTATATTTAACTGTCATGATTTTTTTTCGTTTTTATGTTGGTTAATACTTTACTATTAATATACATTTCTAAAATTTTGCGGCACACTTTAAGAATTTGACGGTATACAAAAGTGCCGCGGCACAGTGATTGGGAAACACTGCTATAGGATATACATTTTACATGCAGTATTAAATAAAATATACATAATATAAATATCGAGTATTCGTAACATATTAATTTTTATTCAACATATGAATAAAAAATATTAATGAACTGAAATAAAATATTAATTAAAAATTAATATATAATGTAATTTGCATTTAACAACGATGCGATCATGTTTAACGCAAGGGTTTTTATTCAACATTACTATTCAACTAAGGTGGTATTTATTACGTGTAGTTAGTTACACTTGTTAATTAAATGTGTGAGCCTCGATGAATTATTACTCAAGTAACTGTCTGGTATACAGAGTGCTTCCAAATTCGGTAGTCAATATTGAGCTGAGTGTGACATCGATTGAGGATATGTGCATCCAAAAGGCTCTGTGCTACTATTCACGGTTATTGAAGAGTGATAAATGCTTACAAAAACTGTGTCTGAAAGGAAATTTGCAATTTACTACTAAAATGCAAAAATTAAATATCGAGTCTTATGAAAATGTAAATAAAAATTTAATTAAAAAAATAATACAGGTAGATCTATCTATTCATAATTCTTTAATAGACATAAATGCAAAGAGTAGTCTCACACTATATAGCAAATTGGCTCACTATCAGGGGTGTGCTAGATATTTGAACAATGTGGACAGGGATGGTAGGTATATAATCGCCAATTTTCGTGTGTATAGTTTTAGATGGAATTCAAGAAGAGCGAACGATGAACGTATATGCGTTTTATGTGGAGGTCTCGAAAGTGTGGAACATTTGATTGAGGATTGTGAGGGT
The DNA here is from genome assembly GCA_963920215.1 of Nineta flava. Lineage (NCBI taxonomy): Eukaryota > Metazoa > Arthropoda > Insecta > Neuroptera > Chrysopidae > Nineta > Nineta flava. The sequence goes on along the minus strand of OY986040.1, from coordinate 105,671,904 downwards.
ATTGCTGGATGCTTAAGAGATAAGGTTAACAATTGTAATCTGTATTCGTCTGTTAGCATATTAAATGAGCATGACCCAATAACTCTTAAGCTATATAATTGAATACTTGAAATACATCCTAAATCGACGTCAATCCTATTTATAGAATTTACCAAGTATTAAACTAGAATTATAATATTGTTTTTGTTTGCCTCTTTATCTATTTGAAATTTTCTTCTTTTCATTATTCTATTTAAAATATTGTAAATTATTTTATTAAGAATTGTTGTTTCCAAAATTAGTATGATTTACTTCTTTCGTGATGATTTTCTCTTTCATTAATTCTTTTTGTGGTTTTGTTTCGTATCATGGTGTTTTTACACATGAAAGTTTTGGTAAAAGTTTCCAATCACAATAAAAATAGTTAGCAAAACTTGCAACGCCATAGCAAAAGTTGCACAATGCTATGCACACGATAAAATTCACTTGAAATATATCAATCGCATGTTTGTTAACAGCTATAACTCTCGTCTTGTTTAATATTTCTTTCTTTGTCAACCGAAGAGGCCGGTCTAAGGCGTTATGTCTGCTCAGTATGCCTACTTGGCAACTGGGGGGTTATGGGTTCGAATCCCGAAATCGGCAGTTTGTCAATTATTAAGAAAAAAAAAGGGAGGCGGTCAATTGACGAAAATGTCGGCGTATGGACAAGAACGAAGTAACCGGCTATACTTGAGAAGATTTTTTGCAGTATCCTTCACGAACTCCAAATGAATATTGGCATAGTTCATATCATAGTCGGCTGCAGCCGCATATCCTACTGATTCATAGTCTATACACAAAAATTCCTTCCACTCCACCCACAGTCACACATCCTTAGGCATCACAATGGAACTTATAGTCGAAGTGTAGCCCATCCAGGGCAGCCTCTAGAATCTATCTCTAAAATAAAATGATAATTACAATTCGGCTCTGGTTTACTATTTAATGCTTATCCGTCGCTGGCGATAATACAAGTGAATTCATTAACTTAGCTTGAGGCGGTTAAATCATAGCCGAAACATATGATAGACGTAGAGTATAATTACTACGTGAATCTATGACCTATAGTCGTAGTCACTCTTTATAACTATATTACGCAACTTAAGTCGGTTAACAGTATCTGTTAATTAGATACCTATAGATAACATCTATATATACTTAAGTAGCGCCTGTTATCAGTCATTCTACGTTTAAACTGTAAAACCAACAGATGTTACATTTACTACAGTATGGAAGAACTGGCGTATACTATATAGACAAACATGTCATTGAATTTTTAATAAAACATTGATATGAAAAAATTACAAAACTCGTTAACCAGGAATCGAATCTTGGACCAAGAGTCCACTTTTTAGATGCATCCTTTAAAATGAGACATCCTGTGTTTATATTTAGAGCATTCAGTTATTGTTTTTATGGTGCTAAGTAACAAGGTTTTATTAAAATTATGATTGTGATTATTATAAACATTTACATTTTACTATAATTCTAATGTCAAAACGTCAAATATTATAATACTATTAGTAAATATTAATAATTTTTAATATACAATTATTATTGTGAAAGTTTTCAAACAACTACAATTCAAATTGTTTATTATTTGTATATATATTTTTACTATGCTGCAAAAAAAAAACATTGTTTTCATTTAATTTAATATGTTATGACGGTTTTACATGTTTTAAAATGGAGCGACAGTATCAAATAACATTGCCATTTCTATTGAGGAGTAGTTCATAATATTAACGGAAGTAGGCAGTGGCGTATTTAGGTTCAGAGTCGTCGCCCTGGGCTATTTAAATTGGCCGCCTTATTGGTCTTGGCTATCGCAATTATACTTATCTAGAGCACGCAAGTGCGTAAGGTCGAGTTTAGGGGTTTTTGGCCTTCGTGTATATATTATTTATTAAATAATAAAAAAATACCAATAAATGTGTATTTAATTAAATAGAACATTTATTGCTGAGTTTACATATTTTTAAGTTATAATTATAATTATAATAAATATAATTTAGTTTAAAATTTTTCTGCGGGACTGCTGTGGAGAGAATGAATCGATTATATCTGAATAATCCATATCATTCATTAGACTACTTTCTATTGACAGCAAAGCTAATGAATTTAATCACAAAGCACTACGAAGATACCTTTTGATTCGACGTAATACAGAAAAAAAACCGCTAGATGAAATGCTATTTAATTTTTTGGTATAAAAAAAAAATTATTTTTGCCGCACCCAAAATTTTGCCGCCCTGGGCTATAGCCCAATTAGCCCTTACGTAAATACAATTCTGTAAGTTGGTAGTTACTATGACCCACACAAATTGATGTCAGTTTTTAAAATTTTATAATTGATTTGTGCCCTATTGATTCTGTTTTCGAAAAAATGATTCGGCTAAAAGTACTTTAGTAATAACTTTATTAACAACTTTTATTCGAAACATTTTTTCCGAATACCGAATAAATAAGACACAAATTATAAAATTTTAAAAACTAACTTCAACTTTTGACGGCAAGTGTACAGGTCTGATGATCTTACTGATGATGATTTCGAAACAGGGTATTTATTAATCTAGAAATGTAAAAAATAATATAATAATAATTTTCAAAACTTAAATAAAATAATACACATAAATTTTATTCAATTTTCATACATATTTCTTAAATGTTAAATTAAGTAAGCGCTGGTCACTTCCGTTTATATAATATAACCGAAAGGCAACCATACTAACAATGGGTAGATGGACGTCAGTTTACAAAATCATAAAAAGTAAAATAGTAAATAAAACTAAAACTAAAAATTAATAATATAACGATATCAAGAAAGGAAGAAATCATATGCATTCCACCACCACAGCATCTCGTAACTCACAAGTGTAGATGAGTATAATTTTTTTTTAAACTGGCTTTCATTAAAACTAAAATGTACCAAATACTTTTCCCAGAGCCACCAATATATAACTCCATAAATAAAAACTCGGGGGCTTCAGGATTTGAATGTCCAATCCAAGCTTTTATGAGGGCTCCAAGCTTTTATTATTACAAGCTTCACTTATTGGTGACTTATTGGTGAATTTTATTTTCTCACATTTTTTTTTGTATTTACTTATTTTCTACTTTTTAGCTCATTAAATAAAAGCTTGTTTTTAACAAAAATTATGTCTATTAATTTTAACTTCAATTTTCCACCGATTCTACTTTTTTCCAATATTTCTCAACACTTTTACCAAAATTCTATTTCAGGGAATACTTTCGAAATTCCATCTATGTAAACTGATCTTTACTACTTGCATTGCCACGTGACTCACACATGTACTCGTATGCAACATTTCCAAGCACTGCTCAATTAGTCCTAGTCCAAAGTTTAATTTAAGATTTTCCATTGCAAATAAACAGAAAGTGAAATTAAATAAAACCTTGTAGCAAGATTTGATATACGAATACATTTCAGTTTAAATTTCTGTGACCTAAAACCCACCAGATTATATATTAGCTTTTTAGCGAATTTTCGGAAAAAATGTTACTATTGGTTTTGTACCGATCATTGAAATTCGAATCATCGAATCAATTTCTTCAAATGTCCTTCGAACTTACCTAGTAGATGTCGAAATGTCGATTTTATTTCTCCAATCACAAGCTACAGGAAAATTCAACCATTTTTCTATCATAGTGAAAATCACACAAATAATTATGGGCATGGTTATTATGATATTGTTTATTGATATATCGATGATATCGCCACGGCTACTGTAATAGATATGAAAAAATGATTTATACAAAAGTAGTCAGGGATAAAATTTTATGAAATAAGTTTCTATTAAAAAAGCATTGTTAAAAACAAGCTTTTTATAGTAAAACTAAATTTCTACACCTTTACTTCTTATATGTTTTTAGATTTTTTCAATATTGAGAGATATACCAAATTTTCCGTTTCCCCCTCCCTTAAAACCCCCTTTCCCCCTCCCTTAAAACCCCCTTTCCCCTTGGCGATTCTTGTCATGCTTACCATAAAAATGCATTGTCATCGGAACTTAACCAACTTAATAAAGTCAACACCGTAGGATAAGAGGAAGTGGTTCTAATTCAGCTTGCAAGGTTTGACCCGAATATACATATGTACGTAGTACGTACATACATACATACATTGCAAGTTAAATAAAAGCTTGTAAAAACAGTATTGATGTGTTTGTCACGTAATTATTATAGAAAAAAGCTATCAGTGATAAAAGATTTGAGGGTGATTGCCCCCCTATCGGATCAGGTTCTCGCAGAGTTTCCTAGTCAAGTGATTGAAGTCACTTCATGTAAACTCGGCCACTAAAATTGAATGTTATTTTTAAAAATTTTATAATTGATTAAATTTTATTATTTTTAGGTTTTCGAAAAGTTGTTACTATATTTAAAATGAACAACTTTTATCCGTAGAATTTTTTCGAGAAACAACAAGAATTTGTGTGGTTCATAGTATTATCTTTTCAAAAAGTTTCTCCCCCTAATTAAATGGGAACCAAAACGGCACTTATGAAATTGCAAAAACAACAACTGATGTGGTCAAATAAAGCAGTGAAATCCTAGAATACATACGTTAATAAATGGAAAAATTTAATAAACTAAATAGAGTATGGAAAAAAAAGTGTTCACAATTTGTTTGTTCTTCGGTTGAGTAACATGCTAATAATAAAATCAACGTCAAGAAATTGGTAAAAAACATATTATTAACTTCAAATTGTTTTAACGTATAATTGTGGATACGCTTTTTATAACACTTTAAAACAAAGAAAATGTTAATGTATTTTCCACAAGTTGTATTGTTAATTATTCTATGTTATTGTTATTATTATTATTATAATTATTATTAAGGAGCTCTATATATTGAAGAAAATACTTTAAAAACTTGTTACACAGTTTTCATATACATTTTTATCATCCTATTATTTTCGTTCAAATTATACAATGTGAAAGCTACACCAAGATATAAAAACAAAAACAAAATGGTGTACTTGTACTTGTACTTGTTACTTGAATGTGTATCAGATTGATGCTTAATTGGACCCAGTTAGTTACAGCAATTAAAAATTAGTCTTGTTGAAAAAAATCTTGAGTATGCTAAGGTTATAGTAATTCCTAGTAAGTACACGCTAAAAGTAAAACAACTTATACAGAAATGGAGTTTAATTAAATAAAATTATTAACAAATTTAATTAATTTCGTTTTTAACTAAATAAAACATTCTTGTTTACTTTTTCTCCGATTTCCCTTAAAAGTGTAGATAAACAAAAAACAAGAATGTTAATGCATCTATCTTATGAAAATTGGGTGTTGGTCAAATTTGCTTTTATTGCAGAATGTAGTAGATTTTAGCATTCTGATTAAAAGTCACCATGCACAGAAAGCTCTAATCTCTAAATCTCTAAAAAAGCTGTAAATCTGTTGATGTAATTATTTTTAGGGACCCATGATATCAATTGTTGTGTGTATGTGTACACCAAAACAACCCCCCCTCTCCTACACACGGTCAAGGTGTCCCAGCTTTTGTATTTTAAACAAAAACACTTATTTTTCCCCTTACACTGTGACCCTTAAATGTTCAAGTTTGTTTAAAACTTAAAAAAAAACGAAAGAACAAAAGTCCGTCAGATCCACATCGTTGATCCTGGACGATCCAAAGACCGCGTGATATTCTTATTATTATACACACACACACATCTGTACACAACAATTGGTAAACATATTAATTGACATTATATAACTATGAATTCCCAAAAATAATAACATCCACAGATTTCTTACATTCAAAAAGACTTAGCTCTTAAGCTAAAGCATTTAGAGCACTGTAGCCATGGCGACTTTTAATCATGATGCCAACTTTTAATAATGATCTACTAAATCCTGCAATATAAGCAAATTTGACCGAAACCCTATTTCCATATCATTAGTGCGGGTTCCTTTAAAAACTTAATTTCATTTTTGTGTTTAAAATATAGATAATTATTTATATCCCATTTAAAATAACTTTAAAATTATCACATTTTTGTATCTTAGATAGATGGGGGCAAGCGAGTTCTACAACTGTATGAAATATCAAGTCGATAGCATTAGTAGTTGCTGAAATAAGCAGTTGTGATAGGCGGACAGGCGGATAAGCGGGTGGGCGAATGATGTCGCACTATAAGAGTTTTTTTTACCGTTTTGGTACGGAATCGTGCAAATGAAATTTTCAGTCCGATCAAGATATTTCGGATTAGCATGGAAACATCCATTATGACAATTTAATTTCTTAAATTCACCCTATTTTTGGGATAAAAAAGATGTTTTGTTTTTAATACATATACAAAACATCATTTGCGTTAATTGCTTAAACACCCGATATACACTGAATTTAATTAAAAACGAAACATTTTTGTCTTTAAATTTTTGATCTATCTCTTTTAATGATAAACACTTTTGCCCATTTTGCTCAAACATGGTCCGATTGTCCATTCACGAACTTGACCTACCTTTTTAGTCTTTGAGTTATCGTGTTGATAGACGTATAGTCGTTATAAAGTCGGAACAAAACTTAATATACCCTGGTATATATATACCGGGTATAAAAATAAATAAGGTTTTAGAAAATTTTACGGTACTATCACAACCACTCTTGCCGCAGTCTGAGTGGCTTAGTTGTCTAGGGCGTTCTGCTCGGAACTGGGTGGTTGCTGGTTCGATTCCCAACAGCGGAAGTTTGTCAATTGAATTAATTTAAAAAAAAATAATGGGGCGGATAATTGACGAAACTGTCGACATATGGGCAAGAACGAAAGTAACCGGGTATGTTTGTGATGGTTTTCTGAAGTTTGCTTCCACAAACTCTAGATGCGTATCCGTATAGTTCCAATCAAAGACGGCTGCTGTCGCACAACCTACCAATTTCTAGTCCACATATAAATAACTTGCCCTTTAGGGGTCCGAAAAAAGGCCTAGAGTGGCCTACTTGACCTTCAACCTCCTCTCCATTACTGCTACTACTACTACCCTTGTCGCATCTATGCTAATCAAAGCGTTGAATAAAGCAGCATGGCCACTCAAAATTGGGAGGCAATATCAAATGCAAATATCCCTGTTTCCACTAGAAACCTATTTTCCAAGCCACTCGCTAACTGATAATAATGTATTAGAAGATTCTAGAAGAAGAATTGGAAGAGGCCCGCATTGATATTTACACCAATGTTGCGGCTACATTGCGGTGATTATTTTTTACAGTTGAGGCAATACAAAATAGTTTTACACTTGTATTCTATAAACCAACTATTGTTTGCCACAGATTTAAGCCCGTAATTGACATTACGGGCGACAAGCTATCAATATAACTTATAAATTACGAGAAGATTTCTTCCGTATTGAGGTCACAAAGTATTCAAGTAGTTATTTATTAGAAATTTTTCTACATAATATATAAAAAAAGTAAATATTCATTGAAGTAAAAAATTTTTGTTGACTGCTTGGAGTTTATGTGACTACTTCGAGGTATTGAAAAAATGTGACGTATGTGTTCACATGCAAGATTTACAATCGCATATATTACAAGAGACAACAACTTAACTTTTACCATATAATATTATCATTCAAAAAAATTGACACAATCCTTAATTATTTATGACATGAAGCACTTATTCTTTGCACATATATTTGTATACGATGTTGTCTTTTAAAAAAATTTATCATAGACGCGCAGCATCATGCGTTCTTTAGTTAAATTACGTATGAATTTTTAACATAATTAATTACAGGTATAGTTTATTAGCGTGATTATAAATAAATTTGATTAATTTATTACACTTTCTCTAATAGCTTTTATTTTTTATGAAATTTAGCCTGTGTATATTTGCATGATTATCTTCAAGTATTTCAAGTAGACTATGCGGAATGACTTTAAATGTTACGGCCTGTGAATTTAATCCTTCTAAGTCCAAGAGGCTGAGCGGCGCTATGTCTGCGCAGTATGCCTACTTGGAAACTGGGAGGTTATGGGTTCGAATACCGACATCTGCGTTTTGTCAATTATTAAGAAAAAAAAGGGGGCGGTTAATTGACTAAACTGTCGGCGTATGGACAAGAAAAAAGTAACCGGCTATGCTTGAGAACAATTTCTGCAGTTACCTCCACGAACTCCAGATGGATATCGCCATAGTTCCTAGATCATAGTCGGCTGCAGACGCATATCCTACCAACTCCTAGTCTATACACAAAAATTACTTCCACCCCACTCACATCCTCACATCCTTAGGTATCACAATGGACCTCATGGTCGAAGTGTAGCCCGTCCAGGGCAGCCTCTACAATCTATCTATAGATAGATTATATAGATAGATTGATTAGATCTATCTTAATCCTTGTAAAGTCATGCTGGTTGGTTGCAAATATTACCTCCCAAACAAATATCGTTAACAAAATATAAATCGAATCGCGACTCACTCTAATGAAAAAAGCTTTCCCATTTTCAAACAACAGTTTCGTTACTGCCCATGGTCTATGGTTTCAGTGCAATTATTAAAAGCGATATGCTTTTCTATTTTAACATTTGCCTCAGTTCCCAGATCAATTATTTTTATTTTATAAGGACGTATTTTGACTACAAAGTAGCCATCGCTAGTGTGAATTATCGTTACTATTTTTCGGAAAGATTCGTTGCTAATTTGGTGTAAACCTCATAGTGACACACGAAGTTACAAATTTGGTGTGTTTCTCATGGTGATACACGTCAAGTTAGTATCGAGTTACTTATCTTCCCGGATAATAAGTACTCGTTGATTAGTTTGTATTAAAATTAAGATGCTCAAGTTGACGCAGATGGTAAAGATATTACCATCATGGGATTAGTTCGAATATTTTGTTAAAGAGCGTACATTTGATTATAGGCAAAAAGAAAAAAAGAGTAGACAAGGGTCGTTTACTTGGTCGATTTAATACATGGAGTTGTATGGGTATGTGTGTGTGTATAACATAACCTACCCACATAGGCTCCATATACATAAATATATCTTTGAATAACATTTGTAATTTATTACAAAACAGGAGTACTCCTCTGTCCTCTCATTCCTTTTTAAAACAACTTGAATAGTTGGATATTTCCGTCTTATATACTAATGTTATACAACGAACATATGTCAACGTAAATATACAGGTGGTTTTATACTTATTTTTTATCCCGAGTAAATACTAAAGTTACAATGCCATTACTTTATATGTGGATAGAGTCTTAAGGTTTTTTGTTTTCAATAAATTATTCTTTTTAAAACTTTAACGTTAGATTAGTAGATTATAATATGCTATCCTTCCTTTGTTATAATTATATTAGCTTCAATTTTTCAAACTGTTGTAATTGCTATAAAATTTCAAAATTTACTGTATAAATAAATGAACGGTTAGGCTGGTCCGCATTTATCGATATGAAAATTTAATAGCATTTTCGTCAACATATTGAATATTGAACTCTCAGATAAGTAAATAAATGTACACCATAGTAATAATATTATATGAAATATCCATAAAAGTTCCTAAAACTATAATGAAGTACTTAAATTAACTTTTGAAAAAAGTGTAAACATTGGAAATTTTAATCACAAAAACTTTTTATCAACAAAATACGTAGTAAGACGGTAATGATATTTTCACAAAAAATCGTTTTTCGTGACATATGTCCCCGAGTAAAATTTTAAGCGTCACACGTATCGATGACGGACTTTTGGGATTTTGATAAGAACCGCAAAAGGAAGCTTCATTCAAAAATCCAGCTAGCCCGTATTTATCACTTAGTGCAATGTCTCAAGTCCCTGAATTGTTGTGCATATTGAGAGTAAGGGTGGTAAAAAAAGAAAATAGTCTAGAAGGGCACGGAAATATTTGAATTGGCCTTATCACTCTCTATTACAATTAGGTTTAAGAAAGTAGTTGTGAGAAAAAAATCCCTGTTACTGTAACATCAAATTGTACGTTAGCTTATGCAAAATATAACATATATTCAGTGACATTGCAATATCAAATGATGATATCTCAATGAAATTTTGCTAAACCATGCATACAAATTTCCACATTTTTTAGGAAACTAGCTGGCCGCACAGGCTCAGCACTGGAACCTTTTTTAGTATGAAAAAATGTTTCATACAAAAGCTGTTGGTTTTTATTAGATAAACATTTGCATATTTCTATATTGCTTAATTATATTTCTATATTTCTTATAAACTTTTTATAGCCTATACTATAACTTCCTCAATAAACGGGTTACCTAACGCAAAAATAATTTTTCAAATCGGACTGGTAGAGTTCCTGAGATTAGCAGGTTTAAACATAAAAACCTTCCTGCTTTATAATTTATCCATATATAAGCTAAATATCACTCACTTAATCACACACTCATCAGCCCAGCCAAATGATTGATACATAAAATTTGGAAGGTACATTTCTTAGACAGTGTAGAGGTGCACTAAGGGTAATTATTCACTAAGTTGCATTAAGAAAGGATAATAAGGTAATATTTACGTTTTCTGATTTGGTATTGACCGAATGAAGCTAATATATTTGTCTATGTATAAAATGCTAAAAACTCAAATAAGGGAGCGTATATTCTGATTTGACAGTGATATAATTATAAAGCTGACCAGCCAAGTAGCCGCGCTTGATAAGGCGTTGTGTCATCTACTTGGAACTGGAAGGTTATGGGTTCGAATCGCGACATCGGCAGTTTGTCAATTATTAAGAAATAAAAGGGGTGGTTAAATGACTAAACTGTCGGCATATGGACAAGAACGAAGTAACCGGCTATGCTGGAGAAGTTGTCCTGCAGTTTCCGTCACGAACTCCAGATGAATATCGGCATAGTTCCTGTCAAAGTCGGCTGCAGCCGCACATCTACCGATTCCTAGCCTGCATACGAATTCCTGATCCTCCACTCACATCATAAAAATGTAAAGTAAAAAATTAATAAAGGTTGAAAAAAATGATGTGGGTGGGCTCTGTTATAGACCGTCGTGTCTCAAAAACGGAGGTTAAACCCCATTATTATAATGATAAAGCTGTATATATATAAAATAAAACATTCTCAAATAAACGAAACGATATAACTTTTAGGAAAGATTATTTTTTAATCGTCATGATTATGCCGCAAAACACCGTTAGTATGCCAACATCCATATCGTTAGATTCTTTACATATTCTAATCTAACAATTTGGTTAGAAAAAACTATTAAGGTTTACGACGTATTTTGAATCATCTTATAAACATATTTGTAGTACTGTGTAGAAAAATATACTCGGTACTATATATAATATATACTCTCTCGTAACTGACCTCTTCACCTTTTTCAACTTTATTTTTTTCCTTAAATGTATGGCATAGGTGGTCACAAAATATACTGCACTACATAGTTCTTTTAGTAAAGTGTCACTATTCGTTTTGGTTGTTCATTATTTCGTTTACAATTTTGCGGTTTCATAATATAGTAATGATAACAAATTTATTGGTTCATTTCGTCAATGCAAACAAAGGACGTACATATAATTTAAAGGCTGTTAAGAAGGAAATCGAAATCGAGATGAGAGATAATGTGGTTATGGCCGACTTTAATAGGTGCCATCTCGTTATTATACATTGTAGCAATCTATGGAAAACCATAAAAACCCAGAGATTAGACTCAATAAATGAATAAATAAAATAAAAGGCATCATTACAAACTCAGTAATTGTTCGAGATTTGTCAATAATTAAAAATTTATATCCTGGCTGAACAGCGCAGTACGTGTTTATTTAATAAAATTTAAAATGAGTTTATATATTTAAAAATATCGTATTCCGGGTGGCAGGTTTTCCACAGCCTCCTTCCAAATTGTCACCAACCATCCTCCGTCACCATTGCGAAAGGTTAGAAACCATAAAATGAAAATAAAAATTGTATAAAACAAGTGAGATTATCAAAACTGACTTAAAAACGGGATATATTCTGCGTTCAATCAAAAGTTGTTTATTTAAAAAAAGGAACAGTTTTTATCTCTTTCGGTTTTCAATATGGATATTTACCCCCTTGGTGGGAGGAAACACGGTCCGATTCCGCTCATTCACGAACTAAACCTTACTTACGTTTTTAGTAGAATACACACACTAAATTTCAGCTAGCAATCTATTTTCGTTTTTCAATGCATTCAGGTAATGTCTGAAGGATCCTCGATACGTGTAAACATCATTTAGTTGAACTGAATGTTTATCATTGTAATGATAAACATTATAAATTTTTTCCACTTTCGGTGTTAGTTAACTATAGGTGAATTCTAGTCTCTGAGGTGGCAATTAACAAGAAAATGCTCTTTCCTAAACAACTGTACTGTATAAATGTGATGTTCGTGTTATTTGTTGTGCTTGTTAAGAATGCAATAGTAAATTAGGATTGAAACAAAACATGGGAATTTAACAGCTACATGACATCAATGGTTATTCCAACCTGTAATTTATGTTATGTACTATCAGACAAAGCTCGAAGCTTAACAGAAAAAGTTATAAAAAAACTACTTTCTAACATGGGCAATTAAAAATTCAAAAGTGATTTTCTAGGGACACTTTTATAAATATTTTTAAATAAACAAAAACATTCGAGACTAATAATCCAATATTTTTATGATTATATATTTGATAAACACACAATACTTGGCAGGTTCCCAACAAAACGCTCAAATCTGTACCAGACAATCAGATAAATAAACGCTTATATTCAACTAGCGACCCAGCCCGAATATGCACGGTTATTTACATAAATTTGTTTACTGCTCATTGAGTATAAAAGCGGGTAAAAGAATGTTTATTGTTAAAAATATATTTTGAGTTTTGACAGATTGAGTAACGCGTCTGAACATCCATACGAATAAAGAATATATAATGCACCAATTATTTTTGAATTGTGTTAAAAGTGCTGAACACTCTACCATGTTCCAAAGAGAAGTTAAATACATACCAGATATAGAATAACTGGATACTAGAACTGGATGCGAAAGATAAAGCGTAATAATGTATATACAATACTATTACTACAAAGAATACAGGATTCTGGGTTGAGGAATCCGGATCAAGTATTGAATGTGAGGGATCAGGAAAATATTGTAATGATAGTAGATTCATAGACGATATACTTTACAAAGGAGAAAGGAACGATTGGTATGAAAGTGGTTCAACTTTTTTTGATCATGTTGTTATTGAATAATATTTTGTTTTCGTTTTCGTTTTCTTTTATTTTATTTTTTAAGAGTTCTGTTTATATTCTTATAATTATATTCTAATTCTACTATTACTACACTTTCATTTAAGCTCATTGATCGGAGAATCGATAACACACAACAGCCAAATATATGGTTATATCCACACTATTGCAACACCTCACATGTGAGAGTTTAAAAAAAAAATTTAGTTACTTGTGTATAGTATGTAACTAAGGTGATATGTAACTTTGGAGCATTAACTTAAAATGAAATACGTAAGCCACGAAAGTAAAATTTTTTGCGACTTGGTTCCGAATATCTTAATTATTTACATATATGAAATTTTATTTAAAATATACTATTCATATAAACGTTCCTAATAAAAATATCTATATGATGGTGAAAACCCTTTTAAAATCCGTGGTTTAGAAGGAGTTAGCGGATAAACATACAGAGAGACGCGGAAGACGACTTCCTTTTATACTATGTATAGATAATTATATCACCAAATGGAAGATGTTAACGAAATGGGTTATGCACAAATTTTCAGAAAATTGAGAGTGTAGAAAGTAAAAATGTTGATATGTGAACACCAAATTTAAATCGGTTCATAAATTAATAAAATTCTTCATATAGGAGCTACGTAGATTAGCGAGTTTCTTAGAAAACGGTATTAGAAAGTTACCTTAGTGACTAATATTATACATCGTACCTAATATTTCTAAATATTGAAGCTTCAAAAATATGGTCAGCTATGTACTAAAGATGTAGTATTTTCTACAACTTTACAATGATAAATTATTCTATTTAACTAATATAAGGAGAGATATACACAAAATAATAACTAATGAAAAGACATGTACATAATATAGTGAGAAATTATACAAGTTCTATCATAGCATATGGGTAGCTCAGTTAACAAAGCACTGGTCTGAAATGTTAGATGTCTTGGGTTCAATCCCCAGCCAAGATGTGTAACCTTTTTCATATCAAAACATCGATGTCAAAATAATGTTACAAATGTTTAGACATATATTATTTTAATGTCTAATGAAGTAAAAGCTAGTTATCTCCATTAGTATAACATAACCGAAGGGCAACCATACTAGCAATGCATGGATAGACACATTTCATCCTCCCTCAACTTCACTTTTATTTTGTGATTTATCTTCTATATCTTAGTTTAAAATGTTACAAGCGTAAAGTTCGAAGTATATAGTGAGTAGTAATACCGCAAGAGACGAGATAAACGAGACGAAGTAAGAATTCTGATTTTCGATTTATATTCGAGACACAGACAATAGTACTATCTTTCAATTTCTATAGATTTTTAATATGTAATGATACGCTAATCAAATAAAGCTATTTTGACAAAATGGAAACCCGACTTCAAAAATCAAATATTCTATAACAAAAAATGCACTAAAAAGTAAAAAAATTATTGCATATTCTTGTGCCAATTTTAGTTCCCCTAAGCAAAAATATGTAAATATATATGTACAATTATTGTTATTTTTGGAAGTGGTGTCCAAATCGGAATAAGACTGTGACCGCTAGAGAGTCCACAGACATTTAAAAAAAGTACATATATAATGTATATATATATATATATATATATATATATATATATATATATATATATATATGTATATATATATATACACATATATACATATATACAAATTGTAGCGATAGTGATTTTTAACATCTAATAGTTAGGATCGATGGACATTTGAAGAAATTTTTACCAAATTCCAACATTGGTGCAAAAACAATAGCTGCATTTCCTTTAGAGGAAATTCGCTAAAAAGTGACATTTCAAACTTGGTCTACGAGAGTTTATTATTTCAGTTTAGGGGTATAAATGAGAGTTAATACACCAAAGCAACCAATAAGTGATAATGGAACATATTTAATGGCCGGTATATTATATATACATAAATTTACCAATTAAAAAAAAAACAGACAGAGAACTAGAGCCTGTACTTTTTGTTTTACCTTTTTTTTTAGATTTATGTTTTTTCACAATGATTCTTTTGTTTTGTTTTTAATTAGTACGGTTTATTTATGATTTCAGGGAGGAGTTGTAAACAAATCAGACATGTTCTAATTTCATTTTTAAAAAAACAAGACAGGATTGTACAATCATTAAAATTGTCAACGAGTTTGAAATATTAATGCATACAACCGTGATTTATTGAGTACTAGCAGATAGCTGCGGTTTCGCTTACGTCTATATAGGAAACCAGGCCACCGAAACCCAACGAACTCAAGTCAAATCATATTTGAAGCCATATCAATGAAGTCAATACGCGACCACAGCGAAGAAATGAAATATTTCGGAAACGGTTGTTGTTTTCGAAAAAATAAATAAAGAATTACCCACACGTATCTCTTGTCTTAGAATTTGTTGCATGGTGTGACCAAGACGTTAATAAAAGCACAAACAACATAAATGCTCTATTAAAGGTTATTTTTTTAGAAGTATACAACTTTTAAATGAAATGAGAAACACAAAAATCGTGGTATTGATTTGGCCTCACTGGTAAGGTAATTTTATGCCATTAATTTTTAAATATGATGTCGGCTATATAGGTGCTTCGACTGGCTACGGTGTTTTTTTTACGGCTATGTTTTTCGAATTAGCAACATTGTTTCCAGTGACAATCAATTTGACAGCATATAAATAATTTGTGCTCAGTTTGATTTGCCATTTAAGCATGAATAGACTTACGCCCGAGCAACGTATGTAAATAGTGGCATTTATGTAGAAGAGCTTTGGTTTAAACAAGAGACAATCAATGATCTGTGGATTGGCTTCCAAGATCATGTGATTTAACTCCAATGGACAATTTTGATGAACATTAGCCGCGATTCTACCCATATGTGACCCCAGCTGCTCGAGGTTCCCATATTGCAGAACCTTTTCATTCTTAAAAATGAAAAATAACATGGGAAAACTAATTTTGGTTCATAACTAATTTCAAAGTTGATATATCGAAAAAAAACTTATCGATATTATAAACACGTTCTGATTAGTATTGTTATCACGAATGATGATCTTTTAAATTATCTAGTTTACGTAATTTTATTAAAAATTTGATAAGAACTCACCCCGTGTAATTTTCTAATATACTCTTGAAATTATCTGTAACATAAAAGAACAACAAAATTATTGTCAATAATTAATAAATTTTTTATCAGGAATAAGTAATTAGAAATTTTATTGAATAGTTGAATGACGTCATGAAATCTATGTTTATCCAATCGATATACTTGACACATATCATCTTTTTTTAAATTTATTGACTTTCATTTAGTACAATTTAATATAATTTTACTGACACAGACAAAAAACCATTTGTTAACTAAATAAACGTTTTCATTGTTGAGGCTTATATATGTGCAATTTTTCGGAAATTATAACCAATTCATTAACGTCACTGTCGTCTGCTTTTGAGGATATCTAGGTTTATTATCAATGTGAAACCTGAGTTTGATGCAATTCTCACCGTTATCAACCAAAATATCCTTAAAATGTTCAGTTTAGATCAAATAAAAAATCAAACACATAGAAGATGAAGTTGATAATAAATTGAAACATTCACCTTCGTACAGTGGAACTATTTAAGCACGGCCTGAAAGATAATTAGAATTAGAGGTGACATCTGAAAAGAAAGGTTTTACAAAAAGCCGAAAGAGAAATAAACTGTTTTACAACACTTGGCAAAGGAGGTTAATTATAAAACGGTAGTGTTTTATTTAAATAAAAAATAAATATTATTTAAATAAAATAAATTTAGATCCAAGACATTCACTACGGATGAAATATTTTTGATTACAAAATTGTGATGTAAAATTTGGTATTAGATTTGGAATAGAAATGAAAGGAAAGTGATTTACATTGAAAGTAAGGTATTGAGTATAATATAATTCACCTTCGCACAGTGGAACAATTTTGGGATGGCCAAGGGACCCATGAGCACGGCATGAAAGATATAAAGAATTAGAGGTGAGATCTGAAAAGAAAGGTTTTACTAAACGCCGAAAGAGAACATTGTATATCACTGATAAATATTATTTAAGTAAAATAAATTTAGATCAAAGACAATCACTACATGAAATATTTTTGATTACAAAATTTTGATTTACATTAAAAGTAAGGTTTTGAGTACAATATATATATATATATATTTATATATTTATATATTTATATATATATATTATATATATATATATATATATATATATATATATATATATATATATATATATATATATAGAATATAGTCATATGGAATTATGAATATAATTCATACTATCTTCCATATTATTAATGTTTATTTTGAAAAAAAAACCAAAGAGTTTTTTCAGAATAAAAACCACTTGAGATATTTTTAACATATAGTTTATATTTAGTGTATAAAAAAAACACATTCTAATTCAATTGAATAGTATTCTTATTTTATTTCCACTTCTTATACAGGGAGTTTATTAAATAGTGGATATTAAAGGATTGATTTCACTTCAAGAATTGGAAGGCTGTTCTAAGTTTAGGTATAAGATACCATATGTGTGGAGATATTGGAAGAGAGAAGAAGAACCGGCGAAGAAGATATCGGATTTTGGTTAAATTAAATTTCTTATTTGAAGGCAGAATTTAATTCATTTCCAATGAATAAATGTTTTTTTTTACTATATTTTTTTATGTATATTGGAATAATAATACGCAGCATTAATCCGGGGATTTCACAAAAATGTTCAAATTCTTTTTTTTTAGATATTAAACATACAATATTAAAAGTAATGTACTCATTTTATAGGAAATTTAATTATCTACACAGAAAAATTCCTTTTCAATTGAACGGCAAAACGATAAAAGGAAATAATTGAAAACAACAGTTAATTGGTTAAATACCCGCTATATACTGAATGCATTATCAATGACCTGTTTATTTTAGTTTCTATTTCATTTTTTGTTTTTAAACTTTTCTTCCGCTTCAAAGAAGGATATTACCTCCCCTCTCCTTACGGAGGGACGCACGTCCCTTTTTGTCCATTCATGAACATGAAAAACTCGTACAAGACTTTACTTGGTAGCTTTAAACCAAACATACAAAATTCCAGCTCGTTTGTCATCTGTTTTTGTTTTTGAGTTATCATGTTTACGGATAGGCAGGCAGATGAACAGATAGGAGGGCCATTTTATGAATAAATATGCTTAAATTGTTTTTTGTGATACATATTTTTTCAACCGTTTCTGTGATTCGATAATTAAGTTGGGACTAAATTAAATATACCCTTGTGTTTGCGCATATATACCGGGTAAAAAATTTAACAACCTTAACCATCTTATATCCCTTAAACTATAATAAAAACTTAGTAGAAACATAATAGGAATTTTAATATCTGCAATTTTATAAATTGTATTTTTGCTACCGCTGATCATTTTCGAGATATAAGTGAAAAGAAAAGAAAGATTTGAAAGATTTTTCAGTTTGGGTCCGCGCCGTAGATTTTTCGTAAAAACGTCCTGCACATTATCTGCAGATGTTTGAACTATCGTTAGCCGCTGTATTCCCGATGAGCTAGTTATGTAATCGCTTTGCGCCGTTTTTTCATTTCCTTTTTAACGCTGCCGTAGCTCTCGCATTCATTCGGCACCTGACTTGTGAGACTCGTTGGATTGCTTTCGGCGCGAGATTTTCTGAGCATATTTACGAGCCTTATGAGACGAAATCTTCAATAACTTTGTAATTTTCACTTTAATATAAATTTTTACTCATGTTAGGGCTATTATGTTTCACTTTCGACCCTAGTAGTGCTCCACAAGCTCTTCACAATGATATCTGAATCAATGTATCAGCTAAACGCATGTTTACGCTACTCCAATTCTTAAATTTACACAAAGCTAATTCATAACCATTCTTCTCGGGAAGGTATTGCATTAGAGTGCAACAAAGAGGCTATTTCTCGATGCATTGAGGCTGAACAGGATGCAACTGCGGAGGGTTACTGAATTCTTCACCGGGCATTATTTCCTGCGGAAGCATCTGCACACAATAGGACTCCATAACGGGTTCATTGTGTGCAGATTGTGTAGAGAGGAGAGAGAAGCATCCTGCCACATTATCTTTTACTGCGAACATCTGGGTTACAGCAGATACAGGATATTCAGTGCATCTCACCCGGAATATATGAACCTTCAGGAAGACCTGATAAGCAAGCTCCTGGCTATTGCCAACATATGCGAGAAGTGAGTCTCGTCGGACTGAAGTAAAAGGGGGAGCACAATGGACCATAAGGTCGAAGTGCAATACTTTTTATACCCCAACACAAATCACTTAATCAATCAATCATAACCATTCACTCGCATGCGCCTACACACTGGTGCAGGCGCATGACGTCACAGGCAAAACAAATATAGTGCGACAGATATGTAAAAGCATTATCTATCGGTTGTAAGCTCATAAATATTGTAAACGTATTATTAATCTTGAAGTTATAACCAATTAAAATCTTACGGTATTTCGTCATTAAAGAATCCTCGACTGACCACCAGTGTAACGAAGGTATAAACGTTTTCACGACAAATAAAAAAACAAAACGGGACCTTTTTCTCCGTCTCCCTCTTATTCTAGATCTCAGGACGTTGAATATGTTTACTTCTTAAACAGTCCCAACAAAATTTAGAAGTCTCGATAGTTCTGTCTACTCAACTTCGCGTATTGACGATCATAATACCCTAGATGAGCTACACTTCGACCATAAGGTCCATTGTGATGCCTAAAGATGCGAGGATGTGAGTGGAGTGGAAGAAATTTTTTGGTTTAGACTAGCAATTGACAGGATATGCGGCTGCAGCCGACTATGACAGGAACTATGCCGATATTCATCTGGACTTCGTGATGGAAACTGCAGGACACCTTCTCAAGCATAGCCGGTTACTTCGTTCTTGTCCATATGCCGACAGTTTAGTCATTTAACCACGCCTTTTTTTTCTTAACAATTGACAAAATGCCGATGTTGGGATTCGAACCCATAACCTTCCAGTTTCCAAGTAGGAATACTGCGCAGACATAACGCCTCAGACCGTTCGGCCACATAGACTGGTAATATTTCAGATAATGCTCACTTCAACATTTTACCATCTTTTTATACTATGAAATGCATTATATCGCAAGAGAGAAAAACGCCACAGAATGTACAAAAAAAAAAGAAAAAACACAGCTCTTAGAAAAATCTTCCATAATAATATAATAAAAGATATATTACCAAACAAACACTCTTAGAATAAATTTGAAATATATGTGTGCCATGCGGAGCGAACATTGGCTGTGGTGATGTAACAGTTTCAGTGGATGTTGTCGTTCATCGTACACAACGATGCTGTTATGTATACTGAATACGAGATACATGAAAATGTAGAAATACTAGAAATTCATTCCATAAATTGCAATCATATATAATAAATCTAACTTGTCTTTGGTTTGGTGTGTCTATTTGGAATGAGTTTAATACTGAGAACGATCACGATGATGATGATGGCGGTCGGCAACAGCATATTATACGAAAGAAAATACTATCATCCTCTCGCGTACAACTTTTATCACGAAAATACCAACCAGCCATGTGCATTCATTTGACTTTAACAACTTGAAATGAAGAGAAATTTGAAAGAAAAAAATTTTATTTTCATATTCAGATTATCGCTAGTATATTCACAGCAGGTGTGGACTTTGGTTTTTAGTGCCGTTGTGTTGTAGTTGTTTTACACTGAACAATTTCTTGAAGTAGAATTTGTAAAATTTTTTGTACAAGAAATATGTTTTTGTACCCGGTGTTTAGTTCTGTCTTTGTGCCATTCGAATATATCGAACGTGGAAAAAAGTTTTTGGTATTGATAACTGACCATTTTTATCACCTAGTTACAAAAAAAGAAACCAAATTTAGTGTGCAATTATAATCTTAGATAGATAGATAGATTGCAGAGGCTGCCCTGGACGGGCTACACTTCGACCATAAGTTCCATTGTGATGCCTAAGGATGTGAGGAAGTGAGTGGAGTGGACGGAATTTTTTTATGTAGATTAGGAATTGGTAGGATGAGCGGCTGCTTGAAGGAAACGAATACCTGATACGGAACTAGGGTTTCACAGAGGCTACGAGGTAACCTCGCTTCGCCTCGGTCCTCGTTACTAACCGAGGCGAGGCGAGGTATATCATCACAAAAACCTCACCTCGGCTGAGGCAAATTTACAAAATACATTTTTTTAATTTATATATGCAGTGTCAGTGACAGTGTAAGCATTTAAAAAATATATGTAATGTTAATACATGTTAAGTGTTATATCTTCCTCTTACGTATAAAAATAGAACTTCTTATATAGTTCTTAAAACATCACGGGATTTCATTTTTTCAGAAAATTTGTTTAGGCCAAATTTTTTTTAATTTACTGTTTTCATTCGAGGAGTCATAAAAATTTAGAGACTAAGCAACTTATTCTCCGTGTTTTAAAGACATTTATTTTCTAACAAGTTTTCTTAATCATATTATGTACGTAAAAATTTTACCTCGGGCGAGGCGAGGATGATAGCTAACCCAACCGAGGCGAGGCGAGGCTGGTCAACATTCTACCTCGGCCGAGGCCGAGGCGAGGCGAGGTTGATATTTAAAAAAGCGAGGCGACGCGAGGTGATACCAAAACCTTGGCTCGCCTCGTGCCTCGTGAAACACTATACGGAATCCATTTATCCAACCTGCTTTTACTGGCTTTTTCGAAAATTTTCGAAATTCAAAATTCATATCTTTGAAAGTATTGAATTTTTCGCAAATAAATTGTTCAAATTAAGTTCAAGAATAATTGAATTTTAAATAAAACGACACCATTTTGTTCCTTGGCAAGAAACATATTTATAATCATTATTACATATGGTACGGAAGAGAATGACGTAAACTAATTTTGACCGAATAATTTTCGGGATTAATGCATTGATCATCCTACCTTAAAGTGTAAAAAAAAAAGACAAAATAAATGTATAAGAATATGGATCATAAATCATTGAAAGGGTGACGATTTTGGTTATAATAATTTGATGTATCTTTTTAAATTAGTTCCATTATTATTATCATTATAAAAATGAATATATA
The DNA here is from genome assembly GCA_963920215.1 of Nineta flava. Taxonomy (NCBI): domain Eukaryota; kingdom Metazoa; phylum Arthropoda; class Insecta; order Neuroptera; family Chrysopidae; genus Nineta; species Nineta flava. The sequence goes on along the minus strand of OY986040.1, from coordinate 105,649,516 downwards.
GCTTCTGTTTTTCAGAATTTAATATGGTAATATTTTAAATTAAGTGGTCCATAAAAAAACATGACGAAACTTTTTTTTTTTATTTGATTTATTTTTTGGTTTACGATATAATTCAGTAAGTGAAGGACATATCTTTATATGCAGAAGATATCTTTATACATTATTTGAATTATAGATATGGTAAAGTGTAATTAAGGAATTAGGTCAATGGTGTATATAATAATTTGTTTTCGAGGCCTTTAATACTAATACATCATATCTTTACGATGGAGACGGAAGAGAATTTTGGTCATAATGTGTTGTTGATAAGCTTTAGGAAGAATCATTTTGCAGCTGAAATTGTAATCATAGATATAGTTGCACAAATCAACGAGTGTCAAATATGTACACTTTTGGTGGTCCACGCTTTTGGTTATATGGCATACGGGTTACAAAACTAACCTAATTTGGCCAATTGAAAAGGGGTTTCAGTCAAATTATTCGTAAGTTCTGATGTAATTTTGATCTTTTTACAAAGTTTTTTTTTAATAGGGAATATGCATGAAAATTTTTTTTCAGTTGAATTGAAGCATGTTTACTTGACAAATATCAAGGTAAAATTACTTTTTAAATAACTTTAAAAATAAGCGAGATATGAATGATTGAAATTCCCGATTAGACATAGAGGGTGACAGCCCTCTTGATATGTTATGTGACGTCATATTACACTTTCACCATTTAAAATACACGTAAAACTCCGTTTTTAGTATTTTTGCAAGAAAGAGACAGATAATAATCTTTAAAAGCTTATAGCTTCCTTGATATTTGTTGGATTTTAATTTCGTTTTTAAATATTATTACAGTATTAACAGTATTTTCATATTCTGAAAATAAATGTGAAAAAAAATTTTCATGCATATTTCCTATTTGACTTTTGGGGCACAGATGTCATGTCCTTTTTTCAAAATTATATACTAATTTTGCACCTTATTCATTCGGTTGTTGGGAAAATGTTTCAAGTAAAAGTTATTAGAATATTTATAATGAATTTAACAAACTTTTATTAGAAACTTTTTTTCAAAAAAGGAATGAATCAGGTACAAAACGACTATAAAATTTTGAAAAAAGGACACGACTTCTGTGGCCCTTCGTACGTATGTATTTATTTCCGGTTTTAAATTTGTGACCAAATTTAACTCACCTCCTATTATCTGATCGAGCTGGAATTTTGAATTTTGTAATTAGTACCATCTAGCTAGTTATAATTTGATGGGGATGTAGGTAAAAGTGAAAGCAGCGGTTTGTAAAATTGAACATTTAGCTTTATTGAGCTTTTATTAGCAGGAAACACACTAAAATAATTTTACACAATTAATTGTACAGGCTTTGTGTTAAAATGATATGATTATAGACTTTTAAAAGAAATTTCCAACACAAAGTATCTTAGCCAAGCGTTTACAATTAACTATTCAAGTTTGTATTTTAGTTTTATAAATTCTTGCAGGAAGGTTTTGAATGTCAGAAGATTTTTCCTATAAAGATATTTGCGCAAAATGATTAGACCGATAATATATCAATCCAAAAATCAGCCAATTTGACTGAAACTCGTGTTCCATTTGATTTATCAGGGCTCTGCCTTCCTTTGGATTGATAAAGTAACGTGAGCTTAATAGGAATTATAACCATGTTTATTATTTTAGAAAACACATAGATTTCAGTTCAACAAACTATAAACCAAATGCTATTATGTGATGACTATGGAAAGAGGGAAGTTTATATTGCACATAACACGAGTTTGTTGTATGCTGAAACAACTTGAGGTCTTTTATATAATACTATATCAAACAAAAATGGCATAAGCATAAAATTAGGGTGAAATAAATTGATGTAAACAAAGCATTTGTGAACTTCAATTATAATAATTCACTCGAGGTAAGCAGTTTGGTGTCATTGACATAACATGCTTTGCAGGGAATATATCTATTTTTACAGTGTCTCTCAAAATGTCTGATACATATTATTCGAAATATAACTGTATTTTCCTCCATTATTTACAAACAAAACAAAACAATTTGAAATATTTGAAAGGATTTTCTTTTAAATTTGATTTTTTATTTCAATATTTCTAAATAAAATAATGCAAAAAAATATTTTTAAAAACATGATCTAAATGCTCTAAAAAGAAGAAAATAAACTTTAAATTGAATCAAACTTATTAATTTTTTACATTAAAAAAATTATATGATATTAATCAGACATCTCGCGATAAGCTTTAAAATTGTCGCGGGATTTACTTGTGCAGATGTATTTGATTGATTGATTGATATCGGGGTAAAAATTATTGCACTTCGACCCTATGGTCCATTGTGCTCCCCCTCTTAACTCAGTCTGACGAGACTCGCTTCTCCCATATTCTGGCAATAGCCTGGAGCTTGCTTATCAGGTCCTCCTGAAGGTTCATATATTCGGGGTGAGATGCACCGAATATCCTGTATCTGCTGTAACCCAGAGGTTCGCAGTCAAAGCTTATGTGGCTGGATGTTTCTTCCTCCTCGCCACACAATCTGCACACAATGGAGCCGTTATGGAGTCCTATTGTGTGCAGATGCTTCCGCATGGGATAATGCCCGGTAATGAACCCGGTAACCCTCCGCAGTTGCATCCTGTTCAGCTTCAGTGCATCGAGAGATACCCTCTTTGTTGCACTCTGAAGCAGTATCTTCCCGAGCTCTTGCCGCGGTACTTTTTCCCAGTGATCACGGTGTTTAGCATTTGACCACTCGTTGATCACTTGTTTACATGCAGTCTTTGGAATTCCTAAAATAGGCTCTGGGTCTATGAATGGCATTCCGACTCCCTTCTTTGCTAAGGTATCCGCTTTTTCGTTTCCTTCGAAACCACTGTGACCCGGCACCCAGATCAATTTAACATTGTTCCGTTTTGCCAGTTCCAGAAGTTCCTCCAGACAATCCTTGACTACCCTTGAGGTGATCTCAGTTCCAGACAAGGCTTTTAAAGCAGCTTGACTGTCCGACAGAATAAATACGTTCTGGTTTATGTAGCCTCTACGTAGGTTCTCACGGACGCAAGCCAGTATGGCGTAGACTTCTGCTTGGAAGACCGTAGCATATTTCCCCAAGTTGAGGCTTATGTTTGCTTTTGGTCTCTCACCGTAGATTCCCGCCCGGTCCCTTCTTCAGTTTTGGATCCGTCTGTATACCAGACGATTCCTTTCCTGAGGTAGGATGGTTCTCCTTCCGACCACATTGCCTTATCACATACTACAGTGAAAGGTTTTGAGAAGGAGTATGTCTTGGGAAGTATATCTGTGCCCATTTCAAAGACGGGGTCTGAGATAATTGATGTTCCCACGATACTTGCATGTCCAACCTGATTTTTATTAATCCAGTTGTTATTACAAGACAATCTATAGGCGCTGGATCTCGCCTTAGCTGTTACTACAATGCTTAGCGGAGGCAGCCCCAGTATGACTTCCATGGCAGCTGTAGGTGTACTGCTCATGGATCCAGTGATGCACAAGCAGGCCAGTCTCTGGATCCTGGACTTTATGCACGCGGTAATCTGCTTAACTTTTGGCCACCACACTAAAGCAGCATAGGTTATAATGGGCCTGACTACTGTTGTGTAGAGCCAGTGGATCATTTTGGGTTTTAGACCCCAGACTTTTCCACATGCTCTCTTGCAAAGCATGAGAGAAGATTTGCTCTTATTTGTTATATATTCCAGATGAGGGTTCCATGTTAGTTTGGAGTCCAGCATTACTCCCAAGAACTTGGCTTCCCTTGTGATCTGTAATCTTTCACCGAAGAGGATTGGTGGTTTTATGTTATCCACCTTCCTTTTACGTGTGAATGGAATTAGTGCGGTCTTACCAGGGTTAATTTTCAATCCCTGATTGATACACCATTCCTGTGCGATTCTAAGAGCGTTTTGCATAAGCTCCGAGATTGTGCCTTCACAGGTTCCCTGGATTGCAATTACAATGTTGTCCGCGTAACCCTGTGTGTAGTATCCATTTTGGTTGAGATTTGTCAGTAAGCTGTTCACTGTGTCGCGGTATCCTGGCTCTCTTTATCCTCAAAGGAGCGCTGCCCGAACCTGCAATGATTCCGATACTCGACAAACAAAAAAAAAATATATTAGTAAACGATATTACTAAATATTTTGTAATTGGAACAACACGCACGTTTTTGTTTAAAGAAAAGAAAAAATTAAATTAAACACAAGTTTTTACGAAACAAAAAAAAACCTGATTTTATTGCTTTAAAAAAAAAAATGATTATCCGATTTCTTTTTCAACAATTATTTTAATTCTTTTTTCACACAATGTTAAATTTCGAATTACTTGATCAAATTACTTGTACAAATTCCAACTTATACTTTGATCTGGATTGAACAACAATCGATATTAAACTTTTATACTAATCGCACAATGATCGATTTCAAACTCTTCAGACACGATTTAAAACTGATTTGAATCGACACTGGTCACGGTTTAGATACCCGCTATGGGTCGTTCTAGAATATGATTGTGTTTTTGAATAAATATTTTGTTTTTGACAATATATTTTCGCATGGAGGCTTCTAGAATATTTTAGTATATCAACACCCATGGACGTAGTCGGAGTGTTCAGACTATTTATAAAATTAATTAAAAATTATACCTCTACTTGGGTTTGACCCATAGTCATACCCCGCTTGGTTGATATTTAAGCAGAGACATAATGGACCCGGCCAGTGTGAACTCAAAATCTATATACAAATTTTATGATACATTCATAACTGTAAGCTAGCTTACTTCTGTTTATTTGTTTTACAAAAATTATCTTGTTTTTACAAAATTATTTATTTGTGATCTGCTATTTTGAAAAACAATTTATTCTATTTGTATGACTTTTGATTAAAATTAAATGTAATAATTTTATTTAAATTTTTGATTTTTTTTTTAAAATAGAAAAAACTTTAAATCAAAAGCAACAATTAATCTTATTATCATTTTTCGACTTAAAAAAAAAACTTAGTTTCAGAAAAAAAATAAATCGAGCTACATTATTTTCTTTTTGTACTTTTTATACTAAAAAAACTCCTTCTTTTTGCAAGGAGAAAAATATTATTTTGTTAAATATTTTTCGTAATATTTTACTTTCATAATTAAAATGTGTGTTGGATCAAAAAAAATTATTTAATAATTTTCATTACAACAAAATCTCCCCCTCTAGATTCCAACACACATTTTCTAATTTGCTTATTATATTTGGTCGACCAATTTTTTTGACTTAAGAACTATTTGAATTGTACTTGTACATTTAGCTAGCTAGCATAACTTAAAAGCGTACGTACACGTTAGTTCTTCACTCTTCATCAACGGCGCCTGTTGTTGATTGCCGGTCGTCTGGGCCGAAAGTTGTACCCTGGCTCTAATGCTCTGGCCTCTGGCTCGTCCACACTTGGTACATCCCGTCGTCTTCCATCACCTCCATGCCTTTGACCCCCCAATCGATCTGGAAGTAGTTGGCCGAACACCTCGTTCCCCACACTCAATCTTCCCAGATTCCCATTGGCGGCGGTCCTTGCACTGGCCGGCTTCAAGAGACCTCCATGTATCTCCGTGGGAGGCACTGTATCCACAACATATATTCCAGCTGGTAAACTCCTCAGCACTCTGTAAGGCCCTTTCCACTTCGGTGCCAATCCACTATGGACACCCTCCACCTTACTGCTGAGCACTTGGTTGCGCATCCAGACGGACTCTCCAGGTTGATAACTGAGTCCCGTTTCCACTTGGTCGTTCTCTTCGGCATTGGCCAATATTGTTTGCCGAGCTCTTTCTTCAGTTTCTTTACGTTCCTGGCCTCTCTCGTTGACCCAATCTTGAATTTCTTGAGGCTCTTCATTGACTTGTATCTGCCAATCCCCAGGCTTCTTCATTTCTGCCCCCAGTAACAATTGGGCAGGCGAAAAACCAGTTGTTCGGTTTGCTCTATTTCGTATTGCGAATAAGCATTTGTGTAGTTGTTGGTCCCAGTTTTTATGTGCTTGGTCCAATAAATTTAAACGCAACAACTTCTTTAACTCTTGGTTCTGACGTTCCGTGGGGTTGGCTCGTGGATGGTATATTGGCGTTGTCCAAATTTCTGTGTGCCAATCTCTGTTCACTGCTTTCCATTCTTTTGATCTGAACTGGGGACCATTATCACTAAGTACTGCTCTTGGATAACCATATCGACTGAATACTTCGTCTTTGAGTACTTGTGCTATCTTCGAGGTCGACGTGGCCCCCAATGGAAATGCTTCGATCCATCTAGTGAAAAGATCCGTCACAACCAATATATTTGTCTTTCTACGTGATGTGCGTGGGTATGGACCCATCAAGTCGATGCTGACTACCTCCCATGGTGAAGTAGGTCTTCGACTTCTCATTGCTGAACTTGGTTTCTTATTCAGTGGCTTCACTCTAGCACACGTATCACACCCTTTTACATATCTGCGTATGTCATCTTGCATCCCATACCAATACACGCGGTTACGGATTTGACGATACGTTTCTCTCCATCCAGGGTGTGCTGCTTCATCACTATCGTGATATCTTCTTAGAAAACCAAGTCGGCGTTCTTCGGGAACCACTGGCACTTCTTGTACCATCTGTTGACTATGGTACCAGAGGATCCCGTCAGCTACGGTGTAATTAGCTCGTGTTCTGTCCACTCGTCGACGTAGATTGCTTCTCAGTGGACTATTATGATCATTGATATATCTTCTGATGGCAGTCACATCACGATCTTCATCCTGCCATCGTCGAATATCGTCGAGTGTGGGTGTTTCCACTTCAATTACGTTGAGGGTTATCGGTGTTTTTGCCCTCTTTTCAATCACCCACTCTGGAATGTCCTCCACTTCTTCATCTTCAGCCTTGCCCTGTGGTTGTCTGGACAAGGAGTCGGCGGCTTGATTATCTTTTCCGGGGACGTGAATTATTTCATAATCATAGGCTCCCAATGCTAATGCCCATCTTGTCAATTTGGCTCGACTATCTTTAGTTTTGTTCAGCCATTGGAGCGCTGCATGATCTGTGTATAATTTAAAATGTCTTCCTTCAAGATATCCTCGAAACTTCCTCAATGCCCAGATTATCGAGAGACATTCCTTTTCTGTTGTGGCGTACTTTCTTTCTGTGGGTCCAAGTTTCTTGCTGGCGTAGTTTATTATTCGTCTTGTCTTGCCATCATCTTCCATTTGAAATAATATTGCACCCAATCCGACGTCACTAGCATCCGTGTTTAAACAAAACGTCTTCTTAAAATCTGGATGAGCTAGTTTCGGTGCATTCACAATCGATGATTTCAAATTTTCGAACGCCTTCTGATGCAATGTTAGCCAGCGCCACTTTATGTTCTTCTTTAGCATTTCGCTTAGAGGTGCAGCTATATCTTCGTAGTTCTTCACGAAGCTCCTGTACCAACCACATAATCCCAAAAATTGTCGTAATTGTCTTCGTGTTCTTGGTACAGGGTGATTACTGATAGCTTCATTCTTCTCTTCCTCTCTGTCAATGCCGTCTTCGCTCAAAATATGTCCCAGGTATTTGACTTTGTTGCTGCCAATGACACATTTGCTTGGTTTACAAGTTAATCCATGTTGTTCTAGTCTTTCAAGTACAAGATCCAGGTGATGTAAATGTTCCTTGACTGATCGACTGTAGATTAATATGTCATCCAGGTAAACTTGACAGAAATCTTCGATGTATCCAGATAAAACTTCGTTCATTAAACTCTGGAACGTAGCTGGCGCATTCTTCAATCCAAACGGCATGACGCGAAATTGATAGAGACCTCTTGGGGTGGTAAATGCTGTGTATTCTTTCGATTGTGGCTCCATCTCAATTTGCCAATAACCAGTCTGAAGATCCAATGTAGAAAATATTTTTGCTCCATTGACTTTTCTCAACATCTCTTGCAGATCTGGAATCGGAAACGCATTGCTCTTTGTGATATCGTTCAATTTTCTGTAATCGACGCACAATCGAAAAGTACCATCTTTCTTCTTCGGCAATACGACGGGTGCGGCCCAAGGCGATGTGGATGGTTCTATAATGCCATCGCCTTCCATCTCTTCAATCATCTCTTCTAATACCCGTTGCTTCTCATTGTTGTACGGGTATGGTCGTAATTTAATGGGGGAATTCTTCGTAATCTCAATCTTGTGTGTGATCGTTTTTGTCCTTCCAACTTTGCCGAAAACGCTGGGATGTCGCCGAATGACATCTTTTAACTGCTCTTGGTTCTCTAGGAGTTTAATTTGTAACTCGCCCAATGCATTGTTAATTGTTGCCACTTCTCTATGGGCTCCATCTGGTTTTCTCCATGCAATGCGGACTCTCTTATCACACCCCAAGTAAATTATACCACTCCGGTAATCGATGCTCACACCATGTTTTGTTAAAAATTCATGACCAAGTATCAAATGGTTCCGTAGGCCAGGTACAACCATTACTTCAACATTGAACTTCATTCTTGATATCATCACATCTATGCACATTTTCCCAAGAATCTTGAAAGTATTATTGCTTGTGGCTCCACTCCCTGTACTATCTCTGACAGGGTGCCATTTACCAATACTTCTTGCCAATTCTTCGCTGATAAAATTGTGTGATGCTTGACTATCGATCAGTGCCAATATTGATCTTCCACGCACATCAACTTCCACAATTGGCCCATTCTGGTGTGAGTTCTTGGTCTCCATTGTTGTTAATTGAATCGGTAATTGTTTGTGTTCACACCGATGTTGTGCGTCTTTGTGGAGGTTAATATTTTCTCCAGAACCAACCTCCTCCATTATTGATCCTGGCTCTTCGTCCAGAGTTCGAACCGTGGTGCGTAACTCGTCCACCGATCTTGGATTCGAAATTTTTACTAGTGGACGTATGTTGTCGCGTAGTAAATTTAATATTATGGGCACCACGTCATCAATGTTCCTATCGGCGTGCACTCTTTTGAACAGCTGCACCTTCATATTTACGAACGCTTCTGTCTTCAACCCTGTGGGTTGGGAAACGGTCATCAATTCCAGTTCGGCTTTGGCTTTCCTTCCTATACTGTTGAAGAAACTCTCCAGTTGCCATTTCCACTCATCGAAGGTGTAGCCCAACCCACGATTCATCAATGCCCAATCTCTGGCTGGTCCTGTTAATTTTTTTGTGACCATCTCAATCCAACAATCTACGGGCAGATGCGTTTGTCGTAGTAATGCCGTTGCTCTGTTCAAAAAAACTACTGGATCTTCGGCCGGTCTACCACTGAACTCCGGCATGATGGACAGAAGCGTCGTTGTGTCTAATGCGGCGGATCGAATGACTGTATTCACTTCTTGCGGATCAATACGCATGTCTCGAAGTTGCTGTGTTTGATTCTGTTCGATCCGTATAATGTCATCCACGACTTTGTTGTATTGATCGTGCATCTTCTCCTCCAAGCCTTTGATTTGCGTGCGATTCTCAATGACATCGGCTTTAATGTTAACGATGTCGGTTTTCACAGTTTCGACATCCGTGGTTATTTGGTCGATCCGCTGTATGCACGCGTCCCTCAGATCCACCATTCGCTCCCCTAATTCGTATTGTATGGTTTGTATTCTTTCTTCCAGTTGGTTGCCCAATCGTTCATTAGATTCCTGTAGTCGATTTCCCATTCGGTCTTCAAGTTGGTTGCCCATTCGTTCATTCGACCCTTGAAATCTCGCTTCACATCCTTGAAGTCGATCGCCCATTCTCTCATCCAAACGGCCGGTGACTCGACTCTCAGATTCCACCATCCTCTCCTCCAGCTTAATGAAATTTGACATCATCGCCGCAAACATCCTTTCCATTGTTGTTGCGAGTGGCTCGTCTGGGTCGGCTACCGCACTTCTTCGCCGTTCATTCGTGAGGTTGACAGTCAGAGGTGTTCCTGGGTTCCTGGCTTGGTGTTCCTCCCATCTAGCCTGTAAGGCCTCTCTAGTCCCAGTGCTGTCCAGTCCTACAGATTCCATCATCTCACGCAGACGTTGCATGGGAATGCTGCGGCTTGCCATTGTGTGTCCTTTTTTTCTTCGGTGCGTCTTCTGGGTCCTGTCACGGTCGCCACTTGTCGCGGTATCCTGGCTCTCTTTATCCTCAAAGGAGCGCTGCCCGAACCTGCAATGATTCCGATACTCGACAAACAAAAAAAAAATATATTAGTAAACGATATTACTAAATATTTTGTAATTGGAACAACACGCACGTTTTTGTTTAAAGAAAAGAAAAAATTAAATTAAACACAAGTTTTTACGAAACAAAAAAAAACCTGATTTTATTGCTTTAAAAAAAAAATGATTATCCGATTTCTTTTTCAACAATTATTTTAATTCTTTTTTCACACAATGTTAAATTTCGAATTACTTGATCAAATTACTTGTACAAATTCCAACTTATACTTTGATCTGGATTGAACAACAATCGATATTAAACTTTTATACTAATCGCACAATGATCGATTTCAAACTCTTCAGACACGATTTAAAACTGATTTGAATCGACACTGGTCACGGTTTAGATACCCGCTATGGGTCGTTCTAGAATATGATTGTGTTTTTGAATAAATATTTTGTTTTTGACAATATATTTTCGCATGGAGGCTTCTAGAATATTTTAGTATATCAACACCCATGGACGTAGTCGGAGTGTTCAGACTATTTATAAAATTAATTAAAAATTATACCTCTACTTGGGTTTGACCCATAGTCATACCCCGCTTGGTTGATATTTAAGCAGAGACATAATGGACCCGGCCAGTGTGAACTCAAAATCTATATACAAATTTTATGATACATTCATAACTGTAAGCTAGCTTACTTCTGTTTATTTGTTTTACAAAAATTATCTTGTTTTTACAAAATTATTTATTTGTGATCTGCTATTTTGAAAAACAATTTATTCTATTTGTATGACTTTTGATTAAAATTAAATGTAATAATTTTATTTAAATTTTTGATTTTTTTTTTAAAATAGAAAAAACTACTTTAAATCAAAAGCAACAATTAATCTTATTATCATTTTTCGACTTAAAAAAAAAACTTAGTTTCAGAAAAAAAATAAATCGAGCTACATTATTTTCTTTTTGTACTTTTTATACTAAAAAAACTCCTTCTTTTTGCAAGGAGAAAAATATTATTTTGTTAAATATTTTTCGTAATATTTTACTTTCATAATTAAAATGTGTGTTGGATCAAAAAAAATTATTTAATAATTTTCATTACAACAACTGTCAGGCTCCACAGGAGTGGGGATAAGACACCACCCTGTGGACATCCCTTTGTGGCTCTCACAGTGACAGACTCTCCAAAAAGAGAAGTTTTTATTCTTCTTCCTATCAGCATCGATTTTATCCACCTACAAAAGGTGTCTTCAACTCCGTGCCGACCTGCAAAATCAACCATGGAATTGTGAGAAGCATTGTCAAATGCCCCCTCTATGTCAAGAAAAACGCACAAGGTGGTTTGTTTCCTTGCGAATCCCTCCTCAATCCTGTATATTAGGTTGTGGAGGGCTGATTCACAGGATTTCCCCACCTGATAAGCGTGTTGGTTGGCATGAAGCGGATTTCTTGACAATGCCCCCTCAGTCAAATGAAATCCTATTAGTCGTTCCATTGTTTTCAGTAGAAACGATGACAGACTAATTGGTCTAAAGTCCTTTCCCGTGGAGTGATTAAGCCTCCCCGGTTTTGGCAAAAAGGTCAGTCTAACTGGCTTCCATACGGTTGGGATATAACCCGTAGCCAGGCTTGCCCTGAATATATGACCAAGCAGAGTTAAAAGATGCTCTGCTCCTTTTTGTAAAAGAACTGGGTATATCCCATCTGGTCCCGGTGCTTTGTAGGGGTCGAATGAGTTTATTGCCCATTCGATTTTTGAGCGGTTAATGGCAATCGCCGCTCTTCTCCAGTCCTCGCCAGTTGGCGGGAGACACTGGTTAAACTGCTCTTGAGAAGTGTTTTCATCGTCCACTGTCACCGAATCCGGGAAATGAATCCGGAGCAGTGTCTCGAGTGTATCCTTCGCGGAGCTAGTATACTCACCATTGGGTTTACGAAGTGAGCCGATGGTGTCAGCGGGTTTCTTCGCTAGGACACGATGGAGCCTTGCTCCCTCAGATGTGTTTTCAACATCATGACAGAGCTTCCTCCATGAGTCCACTTTGGCTTTCTTCAGAGACCTTTTGTATTCGGTAAGGGCTTCATGGTAATTTCAGATGTATTTACCTATTTTTTTTATACACAAGTAAATCTCGCGACAAGCTTTAATATCATATACATTTTGTAAAGTAATATTTAATGGATTTGATTCAATTTAACGTTTATTTTCTTCTTTTTAGACCTTGAATCTTCTTTTTACATTAATTTATTTTATTCTTTTCAGAGCATTTAAACAAAACCTTGTTTATAAAACTGATTTTTTACTATTAATTTATTTTGGTTATCGCTGTGTTATTGTATCTAAATGTTTCTTAACCTATTCATTTCATTTAAAGCGTCATTGTTGACTAGTCTTTTGGCCGTTAATTTAGTAGGTACTAAAACAAAAATAAAAGGTGCGAATACGGTAAAATTACTTTGTTTGAATATATCTTATTAAGTTAATTCCAAAAATTAGGTATGCCCACCGATTTTTAAACACTTCTATGATAAACTCTTTATTTTTTATTGCCAGCTATGAATATATTCTTCAGATATATTCTTTGAGTGTTACTGCGTGGCTATGAAAATTATTTTTTGTGTTATAGTTTCATTCTTCATTATTATTCCCACGAGTAACGGAATGAATCCAGTTCTTACCAAAGAAACTATATATCGAATGTAGCATAGGAAATTTATGTCAATTGATTATTTTTTTCTAAATTTTGACAGTAGAAAATGTCATTTATGTATTAAGATTTTGTTGATGACATATCAATGGAAACTATAAACTCTACTACGATGGTGCTTGGAGAAAGAAGAAACACACAATATAAAATATCTCACAAAATATTAGAAAAATTTAAAAATGTGTAAGGAGTTACGTTGTAGAAAAGTATGTTTGATACAATTCATTGCTTCATCATTTTTTTCTACAACACGAATATGTAGAGAGATATTTAGGATTTAAATTTTCAATCTTAAACCGTAATATCTCTGTAAATATTAGAGAAACAGAAAAGATGATAAGAAACTTAATTATAGTAAAACTAATTTTCTACAACTTTACTTTTTATGTGTTTTTCGATTTTTTCAATATTAAGAGAGATATACCAAATTTTGTGTTTACCCCTCCCTTTAAACCCCCTTTCCCCTTGTCGATTCTTGTCATGACGATAAAAATGCATTGCCATCGGAACTGAACCGACATGTAAAAATTCAACTCCGTAGGATAGGAGGAAATGGTTCTAATTCAGCTTGCATGATTTGACCCGGACATACATACATACATACATACATTGCAAGTTAAATAAAAGCTTGTAAAATAAATCCAATTATGATTTGATGTTGTTCTTAGCTTGGAAACATTATTCGCCAAGATGGGGTAAGAGATATTTCGCAATATAATCTTGAGCAGTATAGTAGCCACAAATAGATTTCACCAACTACTACGATTTCTTTTTCAATTTGCAATATTCCATTTTCTAAGCAAGAATTCCATTGGTTAGCAAGCGAGTATAGATTGGTAAATAAATTAACCGACAAAGGAAATACCACTTTGTATTTAATATAAATACTTTCTTCATTTTGACAGAGTTTTACGATACAGATATTCAAAGGGCGTATTTTCAAGTAATCTCGAAGTGAACACGGTTTCAAGTGAACGCGGTTTATGGGTGGATATGTTCATAATTTAAATTTCATACTGACTGTGAATTCTTGAAATGGTTTCTGAATGATTGTAGTTTGGATCCTTGCGGCCATGTTCATACTAAACACTGTCGTACATTTTTTCGAACAATATTAAATACCGGTACTAATACACAACACTTACCTACAAATTGTAGCTGGAATTCAATACGGAATGTAACACAAGTCCTATACAGAAGCTCTTAATCTTGTTCTAAGGGCTTGGAGGGTATTCGAGTAATAGTGGATCTAGTAGATTCATACACAGCTTTACCTGTGTATGGATCAAATCATTTTTATCATATTATAAAATATAAAATTTTAGTGCTTTACGTCGAACTATGTTGATGCTCAATTTTTAATCGAAATGATATTTATAGCAGTGATGCCGTGAGAGACGAGAAAAACGAGAATAAATCAGCAAGAGACGAAAATTGGAATCCTAATTTTCGATAAATATTCGAGAGACTGACGGCAGTACCGTTTTCAATCTCTATGGCTTTTAATCTGTTAAAATTGACTAATCATAAGAGCTAATCATTTCGGGTGGTAATGATTAAATTTTTTCTCTTTATTTTTTACTTCGAATTCTTATTCAACCTATCAACCGACCAGTAATAAATATTATTTTTATTAAAGTACTAAAAAATAATTTAATTTAATTTAATCTATTTTCAGGAAAAATCTTCAACTGTAAAAACAAGATGAGACAAGACGATAGTCGAACTTTTACAAGTCAATACAATACAATGCTACTCTCGCCCCGTCTTGTTTCGCAGTATCATTAATTAATATCAATAATTAGACCTCAAAACTAGATGTTAACTTGAGTAATCATCACTAAATTATGATCAAACTTTGATTTTTTTCAAAGTCTATTTGCCTAGTTACTTTGTCGTGGGCTATACTAGTGATAAGCAAAGCAAGACCAAGAGCAAGACCAAGACAGTCTTGGTATCGACCTCGGTCTTGCTTGTACGGTCTTGGCCTTGGTCTTGCTCAAATACTTGTAGTTTTGGTCTTGGTCTTGCGTATCGTCTTGGTCTTGGTCTTGGCCTTGCTCAAATATTTGTAGTCTTGGTCTTGTGTATTCAGTCTTGGTCTTGCTCCTTTAGTCGGTTACTTACTACTTACGTCGTTTTGGAAATTTTTCAAGGCTTTTTATAGGTATAAATTATAAATGATCAACAATTAATATCTATAATTTATTAAGCTTTATTTAACAAGAATCAAAAAATTTTACCGTATTCAATTGGCATTTATAGTCAACCATCGACCATGTCTTAACCAGATATCGGAAGAGAATAGTTACTTCAAGAATATTCTTGTAGATCCTTTTTTTCACGCAATAATAAAGTTTACCAGTACCTTTTTTTATATTTGATATTTTAATTTAGTGAAATAAACTGGAAATCTTAAACACACAAAATGTTTTATTCTAACAAAAACATATACTGAAGTTACGTCAAATATTCTCATATATCCTATTTACAAGGGAAGTTTTAACTTATAGTTTAGTCTTTCACTTTAGTCTAGGTCTTGCATTCTCGGTCTTGGTGTCGGTCTTGATCTTGGTCTTGCTAGTGTATGTATGATCTTGGTCTTGGTCTTGCGATTTTGCAAGACCAAAGAGAATAGCCAATATGTTTGAATCATCTTATAGTTTGTAACAAAAACTTTTATAATGTATGGAAGGGGGCGAATAACTCGATTTTATCACCCTGCTGTCATTGTCGTGTCGTTTCATTATTATTATTTGGTCATTCTTAGTTTTGGAGCTACTTTAAATGACAATTATTATCTGATATAATATATATAATTTTATATAGATATATACATATAACCCTTTCAAATCATATTAACATAAATGGGATTATCTAATCAAATATTTATAAGACAATTAAATGGTTAGATCAAACAATGATAAATACTTAACTCAAGTCTATAAATAATCATTTCTAAATATAACATAAACTACAGATATATATCTTTATCTATACATTAACCATCCCAACTATGCTTTCTCTATCTATCACTAATCTAAAATCAATAATATTTTTGATATTCAATTAAATACTAACATTTCAATGAAGCCATACTACAAATACCACATATGAAATAAAGTTTTAATATTATTTACTTTGCTTTGCTCTACCACTTTTTAATAATAATATTATTATGTGTCGCCATGAAGCCGTAAACGAATTAATTAAATTATGAAACTTCACTATTTCTGTAAATGTATATGAGTTTGTGGCGAAAAATATACGTAGTTTTAATTGAATTACGAATTTAATATCGTATATTTATTGAGGATCTCATATATTATCGACAGATGTTCGCATACGAATTATTACACATTTTCGATCTCAATCCAGTTTTAACAACTTCCACTAATTGACGCTGGGCCATGTGGTCGGAGGGAGAACCACCCTATCTCAAGAAAGGAATCATCTGGTATACAGACGGATCCGGGGCGGGAATCTACGGTGAGATACCTAATGCAAACATAAGCCTCAACTTGGGGAAATATGCCACAGCCTTTCAAGCAGAAGTCTACGCCATACTGGCTTGCGTCCGTGAGTACCTACGTAGAGGCTACATAAACCAGAACGTTTGTATACTTTCGGACAGTCAAGCTGCTTTAAAAGCCTTGTCTGGAACTGCTTTAAAAGCCAAAATGGAACAAAGTTAAATTGATCTGAGTGCCGGGTCACTGTGGTTTCGAAGGAAACGAAAAAGCAGATACCTAAGCAAAGAAGGGAATCTGAATACCCTTCATTATCTTAGGAATTCCAAGGACTGCAAGTAAGCAGGTGATCAACAAGTGGTGAAATGCTAAACACCATAATCACTGGGAGAAAGTACCGCGGCAAAAGCTCGGGAAGGTACTGCTTCAGAGTGCAACAAAAAGGCTATTTGTCGATGCACTGAGGCTGAATAGGATGCAATGCGGAGGGTTACCGGATTCATCACCGGGCATTACCCATTGCGGAAGTATCTGCACACAATGGGACTCCATAACGAGTTCATTATGTGCAGATTGTGTGGCGAGAAGGAAGAAACATCCAGCCACATTATCATTGACTGCGAACCTCTAGGTTTCAGCAGATAGAGGATATTTGGTGCATTTTATCCCGAATATATGAACCTTCGGGAATCGACCTTAAAGTCTTCGACCATAAGGTCGAAGTGCAATACTTTTTAGACCCCAAGATGAATAAATCAATCAGCCAATTGATGCTAATATCTTACGATATATTTTAAGGGAAGGATATACGACTAAATAAGGTGTATGCTTGAAATTTTAAGTCAACTGGAAATATTGTGGTTGGCAACTTTGTATTAAATTACAATGAGGAGCTATTTACATTTTGTATGTTCTGTGTATGATATCCATTCTGTCTCCTGCTAGATTCGGCATTCAAATACGAAAATTGCAACAGCGTATATATGAGTGTAAGACAGACGTACATTTATTTGTAAAGAGAAAACGAGGCAAGCATCAAAAACAATATTTCTGATTTAGAAATAGTAATAATGTATATTGCAGGTATATTCGCATACGCATTCGCAATCGCGGAACTTCCGTACTAATCTTGGTACCCGCATCCGCAATAATCAATGCTGTTTACGGAGCTTTTGCGGATGTGCTTGTTGCTTGTTTTGTTTAGCATTTCTGATTGTAAATAAATCACAACGAGTTTAAGCGTGTTATCATATGGAGGTTTTAGTATTTCTTTCAGTAGCTTACATTATTGTTTTATTGTTTCGCATTGAATAGCCTATTTGACAATTGAATCAACAATGCCACCACGGACGCAAAGTGTAATTAGGTCTTATTTTAAACTAGATGAGCATCTCCGAGATAAATCTTAATGTGAAATATGCAATAAAATATATTCTCGCAATGGTCGTACAATCACGTCGTTTTGGAATCATCTGAAATTGATGCAAATGTAGCAGTATAGCCTGTTAAGCGTGGTATTAATCTATAAAGCTCTACGAAACAGCTTGAAACCTGAAAAGGCAGCGACGTTGCTATTTATTAAATATAATGTACCAATTTTAAAATTTTGATACCTAAAATTTGATAATATAAAGATTAATAAAAATTATTACCATCTTTTTCGTTTATTGATGTACCTAAATTTAGTATCTCTTTAAGAAACTTTACATCTAAAACCGCATCCGCATCTGCATCCTCGGATGTGAAAAATTTCGGATCCACCACATTCCTGATATTTAAATGTGTGTCAGCTTTCGATTTTCATGAAAAATTGTACTTGTAGTGGAGTCGCAACTAAATTTCAATATAATTTAATTTATTAGAAATCTTTGCAACTTCAACTACATTCTCCCTAAGTTACCACGGTAATTGTTACCAAAGTAACAAACAACAAATACATTCTGACATATATTCTACGAATTGATTTTAATAAAGATAATTTATATCTTTCTTTGTTGTCTTTTATTTAAAAAAAATGTATTATGATTATTAATCATTCAAATATAATCATCTATCATCTTACATACTTAAAGATGAAGGTTTGAGTTTCTAGATGCTCCCAATTTCTTGCTTTCCCGATTCCGTTATTTTAAGGCAGTACAACCGACAAATTTTAGACCCATTTAATAAACAATGTAATCAAGTCATCATTGTAGAATTCTTCGAACACAAAATCTAAATATTATAGATGACGTTGTAAATAAAAAAAAAAGATAATATTATACCGTGTGTTCATTTGAAAGGATACCACTTAAATATGCATTTAAAAAAATATATTTTACAAAAAACGTTTCAAACAACAGTTGCACAGTTTGAAGTGGGAATGCATCCGTGCTCGCGTAGCATAACTTATCTTTTTAACGGTGCGAAATACGGAAAATCATTATATACAAAAACCTACAATTCTTTTTCCCTATCCCATACTTTTGGTGTAAATACGGGGCATAAATGTGGCATAAATCTTTACGACAAAAATATTGGATGAATGAAAAAAAATTTCAAACAAAAGTTTGCTGTTTGTTTGTTTTTATAAGTTTAATTGATAAGTTATGCCACGCGGGTACGAATGCATGGAACAAGAATATAATTATTGCATTATGTTTCTCTTTTTAAACAGTGGAACATTTTTTATATAAATACATATAAAAAAAATGATAAAGTGACTTTTTAAATAAACACACGGCATAAATATGAGTTAACCAATATAATAAAGACGAAGGTGTTTTTCATACACAAAGATTAATAAAAAGAGGTGATTCTAAAATACACAGAAGGGAGTACACAATATGAATACTTTTATCAGACTTTTGGATATGGATAATACCATCATCATCATCATCAGGACGAACGAACACTACTATATGTAATACACGGATATTGGAAAAATAATTAAATATGCATTAAAATGTTATCAAAAATATTATGTAAGGTCTGTAGTGGGAGCTTACCTACATTTGTGTATGTCAAACTAGAGGTACGGTGAAATGAATGAAAGGTTTTTGTTCTGTTATCTTAGTGGCTATCTGCTATGAAGAATCGTTTTATTGAAAATTTATGTTTCAAGTTTTATGTTATAATTTATCAAATTTAAAGTCAAAACATCAATTATCAAATGAAAATAGCAACTAATGTCCATTCTCACCGTTTTTTATTTAGGTGTACCTTTACTAAGTAATACTTTAAGACTTACTTAATTATTTTGTTTGTTGCACTGCTATTATATAAGTAGTACTTACTTAAGATATACTTAAGATTCACTTAAGATTCAACGCATATTTAAACAAACTACAATTCTAGTGGCTTTATAATTACTTTCTAGTCATTCTTCGGTTGCCATCCAAAATAAATATTTAAATTTCTAGTCATTCTTCGGTTGCCATCCAAAATAAATATTTAAATTTCACTTATAGTTTGTTTTTTAGCGAATTTTCTCCAAAGGAAATGCAGCTATTGTTTTTGTACCAATGTTGGAATTTCGTAAAAATTTCTTCAAATGCCCATCGATCCTACCTATTAGCTGTTAAAAATCACTATCGCTAAAATTTGTATATATATATATATACATATATATATATATATATATATATATATATATATATATACATATATATATATACATATATATATACATATATATATACATATATATAAACATATATATATATATATACATATATATATATATATATATATATATATATATATATATACTTTTTTTAATGTCTGTGGACTCTCAAGCGGTCACAGTTTTATTCCGATTGGAATGAAATTGGGTATTTGGGTCACTTTTGGTATTCTAAAGGTCAAGTTCGTTAATGGGTAAAATCGGACGAGGGGAAATGGGGTTTAGAGGAAGGGGAAAAAACAAAATTTGACTATCTCCCTAGATATTTGAAAAATCGAAAAATTTATCTGGAGTTAAGTTGTAGATATTAAGTTTTACTGCAATTTTGTTTCTTATCATTTTTCTGTTATACTAATATTTACAGAAATATTTACAATTAGAGATTGAAAGTTAAAATTTAAATATCTCTGTTCACATTAGAGTTTGAGAAAAATGATCAGGTAATGAATTGTAGCAAACTTGATTTTCTAAAACTTTACTCCTCATACATTTTTCGATTATTCTAATATTAAGAGAGATATTAAATATTTTGTGTTTGTTTGACTCAAATACATGAAATATATTATGTAGTAACTATAAACTATAATCGTTATACATCGATTTATATTGGCTATTAATAAATTTAATTTTTAGCGAATTTCCTCCAATGGAAATGCAGCTACTGTTGCAAATGCTAAAGTCATATCAGATATTATATTTCATTTTGATCCGACTAAATTTATGACCGCTAGAGAGTGATTTATGTATTATAAGGAAATTCGCTAAGTTGACGCAGCTCCTGCGTAACGAATTTTTTTTTGTATTTGTTTTTTGTATCATTTGTATTGATTGCATAAAATAAAGAATTCTGTATTATTTTTTCTGTGATTACTGATTGTTTTGATTACGCTATGGTATTATTCAAATAAAATAATAATTACAATAATTATTGATTAAACCATTCTTAACATAATTTATAATTTAACTGTAGTGATGTCCTGGGTTAAACCATTTGCAACCATTTGAATTGATACTTCAAAAAAAGACGTTAATAAACAAAGCTTGAATAGCTTTCTAGTTTTGTAAGAAAAAACTCTGTATCTGTGATATATAAGTATAGATATATCACCTAGCTAGTATGTCTATAGTAATAATTATTAATTTTAATATTATAATGATTAATTTTTAATTAGAAAATATGTAATCAATAAAATATTAATTATCGTCTTGCATAAATATATTGTGTTATTTATATTTGTTATACTTTATTTGTTGTAGGTATAGATCAATGTAGATCAGTCTTTTTGTTTATTTTATTAAATATAAATTTAAAATAAACTTCTATAATCGAATCAGAAAAATAAAATTTCCAATCCATTCTCAAAATATATAGATTTTATTTAAAAAATAGAAGATAATCGAATTACAAAATTTTAGCTCACCATACGCCGCACGGCCTTTTTTCTTATCAGTCAGATTTCGAAGGAAACGGTTGAGTAGCTTAAAAAGAAGCCTGATACGTATCCGAATCTATTAAGAGCATTCCAAGAGGATCATAAGGACCTTATACATAAGGACTGTATTAACTTTCATCCAATTTGCTTACATAGATACGAGAAAAAAAAAATAAAACAACATAAATCAAATAAATCAATTTGGAAAATTTAGAAAATTGGTATTGTCCGCGTTTCCTCGAAACTATTGAATGGAAATTGGTTGAATGCAAAAGCATATTGGTTTGTGAATACGTTTCTGTTAAGCTTTTGAAACTGAGCTTTTATTAAAAGATTAATGGATTTTTAAACAGATCCAAAACAATTCTCAACAAGTGAAAATAACAATTAACTGGGTTAATTGCTCAAATACCAGATATATACTGAGTCTATGAACAAAAAGTTGCTTAAAAAAGAACATTTTTTATCTTTAAATTCTTTTCCCTGTAGAGGGAGTATAAGGTCCGATTTTGCCCACTCACGAACTTGTAGTTACTTTTTAGCCCACACCAAATTCCACGTACTATCTTTTAGTTCTTAAATTATCACGTTAAAGGACAGACGAGTACGGAAAAATAAGCCATTTTATGAACCCCCGATCAGCATTTTGTTTCTGCAATCAATATATTAAACCATTACAAAGTCAGGACCAAACTTTGTATACTCTTGTTTATAGTATGTATAAAAGGGTAAAACAAGGAGCCCGTATTGAGGTGAATATAAAATAAAGTCTTGTGCAAGTCATTCGCACGGTTGGTATAGATATAAAATACTACAGGTGTAATATCACCTTCGTTGTTGACACACACACACACACAAAATGTATACGCTTTTGTATACGAAAAAAAAAGAAGGGATTAATTTTAATGGAAAGTCTACTTAATTATATTTCAATTCTTCCGGCATTTTTTTTCTGAAATAATTATTTTTTATTTCATTTTTCTATTTAGCTTCGATTATTCTATTTAAGTACATAAAGAATTCCTTTTTAATATATTTTATGATTGATTAAAATAAAATTATGGTAGGCGGTTTTTTTTTTTGATATTATGATTAATTTTTTTTTTTTTTTGTTTATCATGTTTTTCGTTTTTGTACATTAAATATGCAAATTTCATGTAAATGGTTTGTATAGTGTGCTATAAATTTTAAATGTGGGGAAAAAATAACACTGAAGGAAAAGATGTTATACTATCAGCGTAGGACATTTGTATCCATAGTATATTACGACAAAATACCATCACAAATAAAAACGAAATCCGTCACGTAGGAGCTACGTAGTAGATTTCATATTCATTACGAGATATCGTAATGAATATGAATTCATTTCTTCAAATCCTCCTAACATACTTAGTAGATGTCAAAAATAACCCTATGTATGTATCATTTTTAAATTTTTTTTGTAAACTAGCGTCTATTTATTCCCATTGTTAGTATGGTTGCCTTTCGGTTATATTATACCAACGGCAGCGACTAGCGTTTACTTTATTTGACATTTAAGTAATATGTCTGAACATTGATACCATTTTTTTGACATCAAATGCTTGATATGAAAAATCATACACATCTAGGGATGGGGATTGAACCTACGACCTCTGACATTCTAGACCAATGCTCTACTAACTGAGCTACCTAAGATGTTATGGTAGTGCAATGCATATGATCTTTCACTGTGATTTTTGATGTCATTGTATTATTAATTTTGTTTATTTCTAGAATATCTATCTCTCTTAGATTTCGATAAAATGAAAAAAATTATCAGAAGTAAGATTGAAGTAAATAAATTACTACAATTCAAGACGCCAATGTACATATTTTTGGTAAATACCCGTAACAATGAATATGGTAGCCTCACATGATAGTCATTACGATTGATGTATGAAAATTCGCTTAACCTATGTAGCTCCTCCGTCGCAAACATTTTTAAGTGTTTAAATAATTATTTTCATGATATTGATAACAGTTTCTAAGATTTTTTGATAGAACCTAGGACAGTGTACATTGAACGTATAAGGTAATTAATTATATATATATAGACATGCTTTAGCATCTAATAATGTATGTTTTTATTAGCCTCGTTTCATTCATATGCTCCTGACGGTCACGTGAATTACATCCGGTGGAACTATAATAGAAACTGTACAAAACTATATCAAATAATTAAGTACAGTAAACCATTCATCATTTGGTTATATTTATAGTGTTTATTTTATTGTTAATATGAATGTTTTTATAAAAATTATAAATAAATTGAAAAGAAATTTTAATTTTATTATATACAGAGTGTTTTGGGAATCCACTATCAGTGTGTAATACTAATTGAAAGATTGAAAGTTATGGTAAGTTAGGCTCTACTTTCCGAAACGTTTAAATGCGGTACGGAAACATAAATTGTCGTAATAAATAAAATGAGTTCTATCACTATATAAATTTCGATCGATCCTCCTCGAGAAATATATCAAAATAGTACTTAGTTTTGCTTTTGATGCATGAAAAATTAAAATATAATACTTTTTACTAACAAAACCCCCTCTCTGCTTCACCCCGGCTTAGAAGATACGCCGGGTACAGTGCGGGATACAGTGCTTCGATACAGTGCTCTGGGGTACGCCAGTGAATCTTGCAGCCGGCATGATTTTTTCCGACTTTTTCAACTATCATCGTCATATTTAAGGAAATTTACACAAAACGTCAATGAATTATAATCCTAAACCATCCTCAAGAATTACACCGTCTAATTGTGAAAACCGTATGAAAATCCGTTCAGTCAGACAGGCGCGGCTGTTTGACTTTATTTTATTATATGTATTAATTTTAAAACCCTGACAGAACTTTGAGTTTGTTTTAGAAAATCGTTATTGCTAATAATTCTTTATTTCCGTTCCTAAAATTAATTAATTTATCTTATTTTACATATCCAAACAAAAAGACGTATTTTAAATAATCTAGAAATATTAGAAATAAATAAATTAAAAAATTGCGATTCCATACTAAATGACCAATTGGTAAAACACCCCCTTATTGAATATCTTTGGGTAAATTATTAATTGTTGGCAAAATATAATCAAATAATTGTTTATGTACAACCTAAAATCAATTAAATTAACCATATCACAATATTATTTATACCTGTATGTTAAAAAAAATTATACCAGCAACAAAACATCAGTGTCCATGCGCAGAATAAGTCTATGATATATAGAAGACCCGGTGGTTTCAATGAATTTAGAAATTCGACGAGATAATTAATAGCGTCCTCTGTGTTGAACACCATGTCTATCGTAGTGTGTACCATTTCTTCCCTGTCAAAAGATCAGCAGTGTATCATTTATAGCAGAAGCTTGGCCTTTTTTTTTTGAAAGTATCTACAGACATAAATTTAAAAAAACAGATAATAAATTTAGACAATGCACCAATTCCAAATTCTGATTTAATAAAATTAAACTATATAATTTATTACCTGAATATCAAGGTTAGCTTCGATCAACAGTCTCACCTTATTGACAATAATAACACCGCATGGTCAGATAGGATACCGCCAATAAATGGGTTCGATTCAGCACACACTTAATACCTTAATTGGTCACTCAACTCAAATAATTCTTCAGGTACTACCTCAGTCAGATCATATAAAAGACAAAACTTTTTCAATATTATTGTGAGACACGCACCAAATTAGTAACGAGCAACATAACTCTGACTCCATATCCCAGAGATAGTTACGAGTTGCTAATTCATACTGATGATGACTATCTTGTAGTCGAAATACGTATTTATAAAATACAAATAATTGTTCTAGCAATTGGGAAAAAATTTGAAATTTAATTTTATAAAGGTTTAATAATCTTAAACACTTATGTGCTGTGATTTAAAAAAAAAAAAATGTTGGGATAAATGTTGATTCGATAGTACAACATCTTTTGTAAGGCTAATATTAAGTGGAGAGAGGAACGTACTTGTGATACTGCAAGACAGATATGGTCAGAGTACAATCAGAAGAGTTCCGAAGATTTTAACTCTCTTCAATGGCCTTCCATAAGCAATATAGTAGCAGGTAGTAACAAATATATGAGCAGTTATTAAGGTGCACTGACTGGGAGGAAAACATGGTGAGCGCAAGGGGCTACTAGTGCTTCATGAATATTGTAGGAGCTGTCATAATGAGGACGAAAAGAAAACGATGACACACTTTCTCTGTCACTGTCTAGCTCTTGCTAGGAGAAGACTGACACACTTGGGTCAGTTATTTTTTGACGACTTCTCCGAATTTAAATCGGATAACGTCAAATCGCTTTTGCGTAAGTGGCTATTGGTACAATCGCATTGTGCCGGATCCATTCAAGTTAATAGAAAAGAAAAAAGAATTCGAATAAACGTTGTCCAATAGTAAGAACAAACAATAAACCAACCTTACCTACAAAAAATCAGTAAATTTATAAACTTTTTCAATATTTTATAAGGACCAATGTACAAAAATTTATTATCTATTGAATTTTTATATGTTTGTACGTGATAATGTAAGATATATTGTAATTGTTATAGACCACATTCATAACACCCTGGTAATGTACTATAAAGCTTCAATTTTTTGTATAATACCATTTAAAAATGTATACGAATAACCTCCGATGTATCCTGGTAAACTTTATTAGAAACTACTTTATAGATAGACACCACACCTCTACATATAGTACATTCTATATTTTATATAATAAAATAATGAAAAAGTTTGAATCCCGGTGCTTGCTTCCATGTTTTATCCAGAGAGAATATATACAAATCTGTAAAGTTTGCAACGACTATTTTATTATCACTGTGGGCAGATTATAGTCTAAAAGGTAGTAATTAGAAACCATGAATATGAGTCAGGGTTTCTAATGGTTTCTAAAGTCATATCAGATATTATATATCAATTTGATCACACTAAAATTATGACCGTTAGACAGTGATTTATGTATTCTAAGGAAATTCGCTAAGTTGACGCAGCTCCTATGTAAAAATATGTATTATTTTTTTATTAGAAGATTTCATTTGTAACTTGATTAGCTCATTTGAGCACATCAATAATGAATGAATTTATATATATATATATATATATATATATATATATGTATATATATATATATATATATATATATATATATATATATATATATATATATATATATATGTATGTATGTGTGTGTATGTATAAATTAAAAAAGAAAAATAAGCCCTTCTGCTATCTGAATTCTGACAAAGAGTATACCGAAATTGATTTAACAAGATTCGTTAGACCAGGAATACATAAATTTGTTAAGAAAACGAGCTTTAAAAACTAATTCAATGGAATAGCCATCAAGAAACTTTGACAGTTATTCAGTATCTAATTGTTAAAATTAATTCCAAAAATTCGGATATGCATACCATCAATAAGTTAAAAAAAGTTTGAGTCTGGGACTCAGGCATGATGTGAAAACATAAACTTTAATGTGGAATTTATTGTGAGCAATGTGATTGGTTGATAAACACGAATGGATATCTCCTATCTGAACAGTGTCGATGTTTGCCGACTGGAATATTACCGATGGTTACAAAAAAATTATATTTCACTCCCCAAAAAAAACTTTTATAGTCTCGCTATAGATGATTCCACGTCAACGAAGGTCGGGTATGGAATTTTGGAGACAATTCTGTGCATAATTGCATTAAAACATGTCAGAGAAGCGTGGATTTTTCACTAACACTACCAACGTTAATGAATACGTGAACGGAGAAGAGTTTACAATAGTTTGTTTAAATGTATAAATTTCATGATTCAATAGGTGTTTGCGAGACGGATAAAAGACTTTTTTATCTTTTTTATATTAGATTTTACTTATGTTTGTTCAATGTATTTGCTAACTTGCAAGATCTATTCACATAATAGTAATCATCACCATAATAGTGGTGCATATTGCTGTTTCATATACACATCACCGGTGGTGCATCAGATCCAATGTTATGTTGAGTATGTGCCCAGCTGTTCTATCAATATACGTAATGGATTTTATTTCTATGTGGAGCTAATAATATCATAATGTTTTGTTTGAATAGTACTATAATATGTATTATGTGCTTGAATATTATATGTTCTAGCTATCTATCTATGTGTATGTCTTTTATAATGAAAGACCGAGATATTCAGTCAGGTCTCTTTTAAAAATACGTATGTACTTTAATTACATATTCATTTTGATAATAAAACGTGTTTCATAATAAAACATATTTTTTTAGTTTATTTAGTTTTTACTATCCATCATAGATGACTTGCCGTTAACCGCAGCTTTGTCCGTGTTAAATCACTATGCCAAAGGTTTGTACAATGGATCACAAAAGTTGATGTAATTTTTTTAAATTTTATAGTTG
The DNA here is from genome assembly GCA_963920215.1 of Nineta flava. Taxonomy (NCBI): domain Eukaryota; kingdom Metazoa; phylum Arthropoda; class Insecta; order Neuroptera; family Chrysopidae; genus Nineta; species Nineta flava. Next base: position 105,621,646 of record OY986040.1, on the reverse strand, counting down.
TTTGTGCCTTATTCATTCGGTTTTCGAAAAAAAATCTTCGAATAAAAGTTGCTACTAATTTTTTTCGAAAACCGAATGAATATGGCACAAATCAAGTATAAAATTTAAAAAAAGAATCAAGTTTGTGGCCAAGTGTACTGTGTACTATTATAAAATTGTAAACGTCTGTTTATTTGTTTGTTTGTCCGAGCATCACGCAAAAGCCTCTGGATTTTGATGAAACTTTTTTGTTTAAAAGCTTATAGTACACAGTACTGCACGGTTTTGTTAAAATGATTAGTAACAGGCTAAATTTTTGTCAGTAGCTTCCTTTCGACAAGACGCCCAACTTTTCTCTCGCGAAAATTCTCGATGATAGTGACTAACGAAGCGCGTAAGAGAGTAACTTGTTTGTTTGACGATAGCAAAAATTTGATTAGTAACAGTTAATTTGTTAGTTAAATTGAGAGATAATGTAATAAAGACTTCAAAAAAACTAGTGTCCTACAAAATGGATGGTGTGACAGGCAGGTCCCCCACCCCCAACATGTTCAAATAACGGGATATACATAGTTATTAGTAACAAGCTGATTTTTATGCTGTTAATTAATAATGGTATGCATAATTTGATGGCCACCTTGTCCTACAAATTCAATGGATCAATTTTCCAGTCCTACGCTCTGAACATGTCAATGTAAAATTTTCATTTATAAATTAGAAAAATGTTTTCTTATTTCAATGACATACAATATTTATACATATTTTGGTCTCATTTCTTCAAACTTTAGGTCATAAAAGACTACTAATATTGATTTTATCGTGAATACACTCAATCGAGCCAAGTAACGGTTATTTAAGTAGCGCCAAGTAATAACTATGTATACCTCGTTATTTAAGCATGTTCGGGGTGGAGGACCTGCCTGTCACACCATCCATTTTGTAGGACACAAGTTTTTTTGAAGTCTTTAGTACATTACCTCTCAATTTAAATAACAAATTAACTGTTACCGATAAAATTTTTACTTTTGTCAAACAAACAAGTTACTCTCTTACGCGCTTCGTTAGTCACACACTTCGTTAATCATCATCGAGAATTTTCGCGAGAAAAGAGTTGGGCGTCTCGCCGAAAGGAAGCTACTGACAAAAATTTAGCCTGTTACAAATCATTAAAAAAACCCGTGCTGTACTGTTGACTATTATGATTAGACTGAAAAACTGGTATGCATTTCATCTTGCTACGAGAGTTCTAAAATATTCTAAAATATTCGCTGAAATAAAAATTTGATAGAAGTGTTGATGTTTGAACTAGTGGAATCGGTGTGGAAAACATTGAGATTTTTAATCTTAAAATGACGGGAGCCTTAGATATAATAATAAAACGCGAACGATGCCGTGGGTAGAAGCTAGTAGTAACCAAAAATGTTCCTACTCGTATTCAAGGGGCAGCGATCATCTTTCAACCCTGTTTTTGCACTATATATGAATTTGAAACTTTATTTCTATTAATTTTTTTAAATAATTGTGATTTTTATGCCAGTTTTACTTTTATCACAAAAATTGATAAAAATTATTACATTTGATATTGCTATTGTCAATTTATTTAATAATAGTTTAATAGTTATAAATAATATGTTTTGAATAATTGTTGATCTGAAAATAGAGTTGAGTATAAAAAACAAATTTTAACGTATGTCGTTTTTTCTCTGTTACCGAATCAATACATGACGACAACATTATTTATACAAATAAAATGAAAAAAAAAAGAGTAAATATACATTAAGGTTATTTATAGTTTATTGAAAATAAACATACTAATTTGTCTAAATTAAATGCATAAATAACGAGTATTACTATTATTATGTGCACCAGATGTTTTGGAGTTGTCAATTGTATTCAGAATTTAGTCAGTTGATGATTTTTTTAAATTCATTCGTATTTTTATGAAAAATTTCAATGTTATACCACGATCGCAAGTTTACTCATAAATAGACGGAACGAGTATGAGACTAATTTAAACCTTTTGATAACATCTAAAGGTACGTCTTAAACAGCTTCAATGAGTATTTGATGCTTCAAACGAAATACTTAACAATCATTCGGGGTGGGCTACAATTTTTTACGGAATTGTCCGACTCTAATTCATACCTAAGTGATAAGCACAATTCGACCTACAGTTAATTTTTATACCCGTAAATATAATTTATATAAGAATATACTAATTATCGGATTTGTACCGGTTAAAATTTGTTGTGTATAGGTGCTCACAAAATAACGTGTTTAGTCCATTCCCACATGGGAGGATACACATATCTGTCCGTCAGCCTGCCTGTTCGTAGATACGATAATGCAAAAACAAAATGAGATAACAAGCTGAAAGTATGTGTTTTAGAGCTACAAAACGGAAAATGCATACCCCCCCTCCTTGGCAAGGGTATGCATTTTCCGATTTGTCCCATTCACGAACTTACTCTAGTCGTTTTGTTATAGGAGGGGGATACACATATCTTTGAATCCGTAAGGGATAGAAAAAAAATTAAATACAAAAATGTCCTTTTGTTTAAAATAAACTACTTTTGTTTGAACTTTATAAACTTATTATTTTTTCTGCAACTTCAGTTCAAACAACTGTGATTACTCTTACCGGGTATTTAAGCAATTAACTCAGTCGGTTATGTTTTTTTTTTTGTCGACCCTGATCATCATGGTGGTAATCGATCATATACTCCTACTCTTTAGCAGAAACATTACATGATGGTTGTATGACTTTGAAATTAACGTTGTTTAGTGAAAGATATTTTGGTATCAAAGAATGAGAAGAACAGATATGAAATAAAAAAGCAGAGCACCCTAATTTAAATGATATTGCTATTTTTAAATTACATTAATATATGTTTTGTCTAAATCGACTTTTTACATTATGTATTTTTAGTTATTGCATTTAAAATAATGACTTTCAATAACAATCAACGATCGTGGGTAAATCTCGCCCTTTTTCAAAGCCATACACTTGAGTACTCAGTACTAAACAGCGTAATGAAATTCAGTTGAAAGGGTCGAGTTCACCAGAAACTTCAAATTTGCTATAACTCCATTATTGATGGAATTCCATCCCAATCGATTCATAAATAAATGACTATGTATAAATGTACTATCGGATCCAAAAGTGGCGATTCTTTTGCAGATGATTTAGGTCGAATTCATTTGGTTTTGAAAAAAATATAAGGGTCATTTACTACCCACCTTTTTCAGTCGAAATAATCCATTATGATGATTAAAACTATGTCTGGATGGAAAAAGAACATCCGATATCCTCGAAACCAATGTTTACCATACTATACGTATTTATTAATACGCAAGTGCCTTTTTAGCGAATTTCCTCCAAAGGAAATGCAGCTATAGTTTTTGCACCAATGTTGGAATTTCGTAAAAATTTTTTCAAGTGTCTATCGATCCTACCTATTATATGATAAAAATCGCTATCGTTAAGATTTGTATATAAATATATATATATATATATTATATATATATATATATATATATATATATATATATATATATATATATATATATATATATATATATATATATATATATATATATATATACACACATATGTACTTTATTTAAATGTCTGTGAACTCTCTAGTGGTCACAGTTTTATTCCCATTGGAATGAAATTTTATATTAGAGTAGCTTTTGGTATTCTAAAGGTCAAGTGCGTTAATCGCTAAAATCGGGCGATTGGAAAGGGGGTTTAGAGGGAGGGGAAAACAAAAAATTTGATTATCTCCCTTATTGTTTGCAAAATCGAAAAATTTATCAGGAGTTAAGTTGTAGGTACTAAGTTTTACTGTAATTTTGTTTCTTTTCATTTTTCTGTTCCACTAATATTTACATAAATATTTACACTAAAAGAGTGAAAGTTAAAATTCTAAATATCTCATCAGCTAATAAATTTTAGCACTTGATTTTCTACAACTTTACTCATTATACATTTTTCGATTATTCTAATATTAAGAGAGATATTTAATATTTTGTGTTTGTTTGACATGAATACATAAAATATATTTAATTGTAAAAAATTTTGATTGTCGTTTCCATAGCTACTATAAACTATAATCGTTATACCGTTTTTTTTGGACTATTAATAAATTTATTTTTTGCAAATACTAAAGTCATATCAGATATTATATTTCATTTTGATCACACTAAAATTATGACCGCTAGAGAGTGATTTATGTATTCTAAGGAAATTCGCTAAGTTGACGCAGCTCCTGCGTAACGAATTTTTTTTGTATTATGGTCGATGTTGTAACTATTCAATTCGAGTACGAGTACAATCTACAAATACAAGTTCACTTCTTCGGTCGTAACACGACTTGACGGGGTTTGCGAGATTTTGGCCCGCCGTACCTAAAGGCATCAGTTATTTTAGTCGAAAATATGTATTTTAAATAAAGGACAATAAGGACTTTTCATATTTTTTAAGGACTTGTAACATCTACCACCATCGATTAAGAAAACGCATTTGCGTATTTATAAATACGGTTAGTATGGTAAAAAATAGTTTAAAGGATTTACATCCTGAAAATAATTTTTACTATCATTTATGGTCAAATTCTACCAATTCCACAAAAAATTTAAAAAAAATGTTTGGGGTGGGGGTCGAAAAAAGATCCAAATGTTATTATAATAAAAGTAATTTTTTTATTCTTTGTTTCATAGTAATGCTGTTACTATTTCATAATTTAAGTGATGGAATAATAGCCAAAAATCATACCTAATCGTGGTTTATTTTACCCGACCCAAATTTTGCCATAGATGTTCAGCCTCATTATAGGCTGATTACCCGTAATTCTCTTGATCCCTATTATTACAAGCTTTTATTTAACTTGCAATGTATGTAATATGTATGTATGTTCGGGTCAAATCTTGCAAGCTGAATTAGAACCACTTTCTTTTATCCTACGCAGTTGAATTTTTACATGTTGCTTCAGTTCCTATGACAAGGCATTTTTATGGTAAGCATGACAAGAATCGACAAGGAGAAAGCGGGGGGGGGGGGGTGTTTAAAGGAAGGGGAAATACAAAATTTTGTATAACTCTCTTAATATGGAAAAAATCGAAAAACACATAAGAAGTAAAGTTGTAGAAAATTAGTTTTACTATAAAAAGCTTGTTTTTAAAAATGTTTTTTTAAAAGAAACTTATTTTTTATTTGTCAACTTATTTTTTATTTCCAAACATAGCCATAATGTACCATTTATTATTTTAGGATTTCAACATATGATATTTTGTGAAAAGAAAAGAAACCAGTAAAAAATTATTATTCTTATTACTCTATCAATATCTGGTGATATGTTATTTTATCATTGTTGTTAGGTCAGAGAGGGAGGTAAGGAAGATACAGGCAGTAAAAAAAATGTTTTTGTCTGTTAAAAAATTGCTTAGTTTACCCATCAACAATTTTTGTTGCAAGTAAAATAGCGGAATTTAATTCCTCTCCAATATACCATCAGTGCGCGTTCTGTATGAATTGTGATGGAGGAATATATTGTTTGATGCTGGGAATGATAATCTATGGGTATTAACAGATCAATGTTCTATATTTATACACAAAAAAATGTACGAAGTGTGTTACGTATAATGATGGGAAGTTTATTGAGGCTCTCGCAGTAGTACATATTTGAAATAATAATAATAAATTATAATTATTTATGAAGGGTACTCTATATGGATGTTTTTTTACTGACATAAAAATGATATAAACCATATTTTGACAAAATGGAAACCTGACTTCAAAAATCAAATATTCTATAACAAAAAATGCACTAAAAAGTAAAAAAATAATTGCATATTCTTGTGCCAATTTTAGTTCATCTAAGCAAAATTTTTTAAATATATAAGTACAATTATTGTTATTTTTGGAGGCGGTGTCAGCATAGAGAAATTCACATAACTTTTGTACACCGCCTCCAAAAATAACAATAATTGTACATATATATTTAAAAATTTTTACTAAGATGAACTAAAATTGGCACAAGAATATGCAATACTTTTTTTACTTTTTAGTGCATTTTTTGTTATAGAATATTTGATTTTTGAAATCGGGTTTCCATTTTGTCTAAATATGGTTTATTTCTCGCTTTTTAGTGACTTTGAAGTTCTATAACTGATTTTATTTGTCTAAATATGGGTAGACCTACTAAACGACCTACTAATTTTTAGTGCATTTTTTATAACACCGTTTTTTTTTTTTTTTAAATTTTTAGGGCGTTTTTTTATAACAGATTTTCAGTTTTTTTCACAAGCATTTTGTTTTTTTTTGTAAAAAATTTAATTTTTTTTGTAAAAAGTCGGTTTTTAAAAAAATTTTCTTCTTTTCCCATTATGAATCAGTATACACTTTCAAAAAAAAAATTTCGCAAAAAAAAATTTCGCTTATCACATATAAAATGAGGCTTTTCCTCGATTTCCCAGGGATTCTCTCATCAGAATGCGATTTGGTGCCAATGGGACCAATGGGAAACCAAACTCTTTGAAACAAAAAAAAAAATTCAAAATTGGTTCATAAATGACGGAGTTCTGAGGTGACACACATAAAAAAAAAAAAAAAATACAGACGAATTGAGAACCATCCTCCTTTTTGAAGTCGGGTTAAAAATGAAACATTATGCAACAAAAAGTACCATACTTGTATGATACAGAAACCCGAAGAAACCTATTAAGATTATTTAGATATTCAAAGAGAGGTTTTTTTTTTAAAAATTAAATTTCAGATTTTTCCCGAATTCATAGAACAATTTATTGTATTTTATAAATACGCATTTCGACTACAAAGTAGTCATCATCAGTATGAATTAGCTAATCTGGAGAATAATTTTTTTACTACGCCACTGTATAAAATTTAGTATTGATATTTTTTCATATTTTTATTATTCAAGAGAAAATAATTTATATAATTATTGGTTTATGCTAGTTGAGAATTTGCATAGTTTCAACAGGCATTTGCTTAGATCAGAAATGACTTGCGTATATACAAGCTTACTTCGATATTTCAGCACATATTTAAAATCAGTTACAAAACTCATCTCATGGAGTGAGTTACAAAAAGAAAGTAGTTACAAAGAGTATTTCTCTCTGGCAGTTACAATAGTCCTCTCATCGAGGTAGTTACAAAAATTAGTTGGCTCAGTAGAGTCACAAAAAAAATAGTTACAAAGAGTATTTCTCTCTGGAAGTTACAAAAATTACTTCTCTCTGTGAGCTACAAAAAGAAGACAATTACTAAAATTAGTTGATTCACATCAATTAATCAGATGGTATTTAAAATTTTTATTTCTTCAATTTACAAGTTGAATATTTTTTATGGATTGTGCTGAAGTATCGAATGGGCGAATTAATGGTTTCTATCTGATTGTATCTAAGTATATTTTTTTTTTGTATAATTTATTTAATTCACTATTCCGAAACTTGTGGTCTCTCAAACTTGTAACAATTCAATACACATTCTATACACACTTTTGGTGTACAATTTGTATTTTATGTGAATATGCATTGACCTTTTCAATTTATAACTATATTGTTTGTATACGCTTGGTTTTTTTTGGCCGTGTATTTTTTCTTTACAGAAGCGTAATGTCTCTTTATATACAACTATGTATCTGAATTAAATTTGTAATCCATATTTATATTTTTGCAAATCAGACATATTTGAACATATTTTTTTTTACTGTAGTTTTCTTTTACTACAGTTCAATTTAGCACATATTCATGTAATCCCTTTTTTCATAACTTGTACAACCAATGTTAGTGTTTTAAGGATAGTTGTACTATCAGTGTATTAGATTAGAAATTATTTATTTCAAATATATATTTTATTTTAACATATATTTGTTTTGTTCCCCTTTTTGTACCTTTTATTTTTTTTCAGATTCGAATCACTTGTCGATAACTAAGACACTTACTGGATAGTAAAGATCTTACTACCTCAATATTATCTTTTTTAATGGGCCCAGCTTTTATTGAAAGACTTTCGGTTCAACGTGTTTTTTTTTATATTTACGTGTATGGCATTAGTACCGATCGTTTTCTAATTTTCATAATTCCACATACAATACTCTGCTTTGGATTTTTTTTCTAAAGTACCGTATATTTAGTTTTCATTATTTTTTTTAAAAATACATCATAATAACTTTTTTAATTAAAATTACTAAATTAACTTAATTTCATATGTATGAAAATAATTGATAATTCAATTATTTTCTATAAAGTGTTTAGTTTCTTTTTAAAAACTAAACACCGAATTTTTTTTTAAAAATTAAACTCTAATTTAATTTTTTCATACACATATGGTAGCAGAGCAAATATCCATATGTGTCTTTTGTTTTCGATAGTTTTCACAAAGCTCGACTTGTGATTCTGAAATTCTTTTTGAAAGTTGAAATGATTATAATTTTTTCTTTATATTTATACATTTATATCTTTTACATTTTCTTTAATTCTATAATTATATTTAACTTAGTAGTAATTTTTTTTCTCTTTCTTCTATTTTGTTTGTGGTTTAAATTTTCATTATGCCGAGAACAACTCGTAATACACCAGGTACGCCAGGAGATGACGATCCTCCAGCTTCACCAGATGACTTATTCATCACGCCTCATCAAGTATCAGCGGTTAACTTAGCGGCAATAACTACGCAGATGCAGACTACAGCTCAACAGTTCCATGCGTCAGTGCTGCACGTTTCGGATGTACAGCAACAAATACAACATCAAAGCAAACAGATAAGTAGCATTACCGATGCCTTGGCAACAATTACAACTACTCTATCAAATAATAGCACTAGTTCAAATCAATTAACTTCAAATTTTAGTTTTTTTGCAAAACCGAGTATTGATTCCTTTATAAATAAAATCACTATTCTGGACATTTCGGTTCCAGAAAATATTATACAGTTTATTGTCGATACTCAACATTTAGTTGATATTAATTTTTTACCTATAGACGTTCTTTTGAAATCTTTAATCAATAGGTGTGCTTCGAACGCACAAACATTTTGGTCTACTTGTTTGGCTGACTCTTTGTCTTGGCAAAATATTAAACATAATTTATTACAAGTTTATATTCCACCTTTGACTAAACAGATATTAATTGATAGATTAGTCCGGCGAAATCAACCTGACACTGAAAAATTTTCGACATTTGTTCCTTCAATAATAAAATTCGCGAACATCCTACTTAATGATTCATCTGAATCCGAAATTATACAAATTATTTTTGCTCATGCCAATAATTCTGTACTATCTATTCTTGGTTTATATCAAATTCCCGATACTTATAAAGATTTGTATCGACTAATCACTAAAATTGAGGAAATTCAAGCGCGAATAACTACAACACCCGTCAGTGTAAACGTTACTTCATTTCAAAATACGCATAATGACTCTAAATTTTTTTGTACTTTCTGTAAAGGTACTAATCACAATTTTAAATTTTGTTTTAAAAGAAAGAAGGATAATATAAATGTTAGTACTACGGTTCCAAAAAACTCGCAATAGACCCCAAGTTTCTTATTAATGATGTTATTTTAAATTATACTATTTTACCCCTACAAACCATTTTCATTCAAGGTTATCCTTTATTAACACTTTTTGATTCCGGTGCTACTGTTAATGCTATTAAAACTGCGACTTTTAACAAGTTAAAATCTAACAATAGAAACATCGTCACCGAATCAATTGATAAAACTATTTCTTTGCCGGGAAATAATTTTTTAAAATGTAATTTAACTGCGAAACTTCATTTTAAATTGGCTAATTTTTCATGGACTCAAACTTTTTTTATAGTAGATTCATTACCGTTTGAGGTAATTTTAGGTGTTGCCACACTTAAAGATTGCAACATCATTTTGGACTTCTTTAAGTCGACGATCAAATTTTATTTTCATCCTAATGTTGAAATACCGTTTTCGGGTTTTTGTAACAATAATCGAATTATTAATACCATTGTCGAAGCGAAAGTAAATCTTAATAGCAAACAAACCAAAGTGTTGCAAACACTTCTTCAAAAATTTAAATCGATTTTTTCTGACATTCCTGGTCTTGCCAAGGGTTTTGAATATAAAATTAAGTTAATCGATAACATTCCGGTTTGTAAAGCTCCTTACTATCTAGCACCCGATAAAGCCAGACTTTTGGACGAACATGTTCAAGAGCTTGTTACACAAGGGGTACTTTCTCCTTCGAACTCTAATTATAGCTCACCCGTCTTCTTTGTTAAAAAGAAAGACGATTCTTATCGGTTAGTCGCTGACTATAGGTTTGTTAACAAACATATAGAGTTTGATCCGATGAGTTCAGCCAGTATGGCTCATATTTTCGCTAGCTTAGGTAATTCGAAAGTGTTTACACTCCTCGACATGAAATCCAGTTTTCATCAGATAAAATTATCAGATGACTCGAAACATGTCACCGCGATCGTCACACAATATGGTCTGTTTGAGTACAATACCATGCCTTTCGGGCTAAAGGTGGCTAGTCAATCATTAGCTCGTTTTTTAAATTCCAGTCTCGCAGAATTTCGTCATAAATTTCTTCTTATTTATTATGACGATTTAATTGTACATTCACCCGACATTGAATCACATTTAAATCACCTGAATCTCTTGTTCACTAAAATAAAGTCTATCGGTATCACTATTAATCCTTCTAAGGCTCGATTTTGTATGTCGAGGGTACGTTTGTTGGGTAGCGTAATATCCGCTGAGGGACGCTTTATAGACCCTATTAAGGTGCAAGCAATCAATGACATGCCAACTCCAAAAAACGTCAAAGAAGTTATGCGTCTAGTTGGGGCTGCGGCTTTTTACTCCCGCTATATTCCCATGTACAGTCAGATTGTAGCTCCGTTAAACGATTTAAAAAAGAAAGGTGTAAGGTTCAAAATTACTAAGGTTCATCTTGATGCAATCTCTACTTTAAAAAAATCTTTAGTAAGTGCGCCTGTCTTAAAACATCCTAATTTTGACAAACCTTTTGTGCTACAAACTGACGGATCAGCTACTGGTCTGGGCGCGGTATTACTTCAAAAGTATGATGACGGTTTGCACCCCATTATGTACTGTTCTCGAAAATTGAATCCAGCCGAATTAAAATATAACAGTCATGAATTAGAACTTCTCGCAGTAGTAACGGCCCTAGATAAATTTAAAGATTTTTTAACCGACCGCAAGTTTACTCTACAGACTGACTGCAGGTCGTTATTGTGGATTTTTAATACCCCCAATAAATTTAATAAATTATCTAGGTGGATCCTTAAAATTTCGAGATATGACTTTACCCCGGAACATATTAAGGGCAAATTGAACAATATGGCCGATTTTCTATCTAGGTTATACGAAACTGACCATTTAATAGTGAACAAATTTTCTGATTCAAATCAAGATTCAGGCAAAAATTTCATTAAAATTAAAGAGTTGCATAGCAATGATCCAGGTTATGCAAACCTTTTAAAAAAGATAACCAATACAAATCGTTACTATCTCCGGGATATGAAGGGCGTGTCTCACGCACCAAATTAGCAACGAGTAACATATCTTTGACTCCATATCCCGGAGATAGTTACAAAATCTATACATTGGCTTTGCATTACAACTATCTACAATTAGTCATGGCACGAAACTAGTCGAGATAAGAGTAGCTTGTCTCTTCTATTGAATTGACTTGTAAAAGTTTTATATCTTCTGTTCTTTTCTCGATAATATAGTTGAAGATTTTCTTGAGAAAATACAAGTTAAAAAAATTTAAGTCGTCACGCTTGGTAGGTGTAGACATCGAAACTATTTTGTATAGAAAATATGCATGAATGGATGGTTTATTTAAGGAAGGAAGGAAATAAATATGACATATGTAAAGAAAAAAATTATTAAAAAAAAAAAAAAAAACTAATTTAATGCCAAAAAATTAAAATTAAATAATTTCTTAAAAATTGAGATGGCTCAAGTCTTTCAATCAGTTACTTAAACTATTATTATTATTATTAACTTTTTTGTATAGAAAATATGCATTGCCACCTATGAATGAGTTATTGAATCTGCATATTTGCGAACCAGGGCAAATACTTGAGATTGGCGCCTCTTCCCTCTGGCATTTTAAATTAATGATAAAAAAAAAACTCACAAAACAAATATACTGAGTGGGAATTTTTGTACCTGGGAGAATAAAAATCATTTAATAAATTTGCACTTTTCATTAGTTTTTTGCATATGAGTCTATAACTTCATCAAAGTTCGTCTCATAGGCTGTTTTATTTTCGATGGCTAGAATCGCGAGGCCAAATAGACGAGCAGTATATGCTTAAAGCTATACTAATACTGGGAAAAGCTTATAGCTATTCACAGGTCGAATGCATTTGTCTTTTCGTTGATTCCGAATATAAGTGGAGCTCGCTTTTTAAATTCGGCTAGTTCTTGGCAGAAATCAATTGCGCTTAAGTCTCTAGAATATTTTCGAGCTGTGGGGCGATGGTTCTGTTTATCCGAACTCAGCATTAGTGGGCGCATTCAAAAGTACTAGAAATCAAAAGTATCAAATTTTTATAATTTATATAAACTTTTTTATTAAAATTTGCTAAAATTAAAAAATTTGTACAATTTTGTAAGCAGCGATAGTCAGTGTAGGTTTGGAAAGAAATCATCGTAATTTTAGACACTCAAATAATTTTTAGAAACGTTTTTAGAAAGTTTAGTTTTAAATTTTTCGCTTAGTCTTAAAAGGCTACCGCCTTTTCTAAATGCAATACAAATAGTTTTTTTTCAAACATATAAATTTGGCATCCCTGAAACTGCCCCCATGGGAAGGTGCCCCAGTTTCCCCCTCTAGATCCAGGGCTGCTGGTATTGAAAAACGCCATACTCTCTTTATACATCGAATAATTAATAAATGCAGTGTATAAAGAAAATGTTTCGATATTTTTTTTCTTTAACAATATTTTATTTTATTTTGGAATTAACATTTCTGATTAGTTTATAAATGAACAACAATTAGCAATAGTATGATAATAAATTATTGCAGTATTTAATGGCAAAATAGAAAATACAGAAACAAGCATTGTTATTCATATTAACAAGTAGGTATTATTCATTGATTTTATTTTATTACGGTATTAATAACTTTAATTGCAGATAAAACATATTAAAACTTACATGATAAATAAAAATACTCAACTGTTATATTGTACTATCAGCCCCTTAAGTGGCGTTCTGTTTTTAAAATTTTGTAATCGTATTTGTAACGAATTCATTTGATTATCGGAAAATGTCTCGAATAAAAGTTCGTCTTAAAAATACTAACAACTTCTCTATAATTCAGAATGCTAAAATCGATTGTAAATTTTTGTAAAAGGACGCCACTTTTGTGGCCTTGTGTTCTGCCAACTCTAGAAGTGATAAAAACGTGATACAAACGTTATCTTATGATTTATTTAGTGTTCGAATAAATTCTGCGTTCGTTATAAAAACACTAACTAACGACTTTTTTCAGAGAATTTGTTGTTATTAACCACAAAAGTAGCGGTCATTTTTTCGAAATTAAAAAAAAAATGCTTCGGATAAAAGTTTATTGTAAACATACTTTTATTCAAAACATTTTTCAAAAACTGACTGAATATTGTTCATAGGGATGATGCAAGACGAGACGAGAGTATGATGTCTCTTGTATTGTATTGACTGGTAAAATTTATCTATCGTCTCGTTTCGTCTCGATTTAGAAAGAGAGTACTATCGTCTGTTTGTCGAATAATTATCGAAAATCAGGATTCTAATTTTGCTTCGTCTCTCGCGGCGTCACTAACGGTACAAAACAAACAAGCGAAACTTTTGTGGCCTATAGTACTTATATATATTATTTCTTAATAAATGATGTACAGTATAAAAGTTGTATTTTCCACATCCCAAGTACGAGGTTATTGAGTTTAGTCTCGACTTTTTACGATTTTCACGATTACTAGCTGTAAAATTTGTTGTATGGGTTTCAAAACTGAATATTGAGATCAAATTTATGAAGGTCAAAATCGTGCCGGGAACCATAAGAGATACCAAAAAAATTGAAACTTTTTTTTTATAAACTCAGCTCTGCCATCTGTCATTAGTCTTCCCAGGTATACCAGCAATTAACTCAGTTTGGTGTTATTTTGACTTGTTTAATATTTTGTTTTGGTATTTATACGCCAGCGACCCCGTTTTGGCATTCATCGAAATATATGTTTCCTTCTAAAAATTCTTTGCGTGATTCGTAAGTATGGCTTTGTACAAGATGACTTAGGGTTTACTTTGAAGTTATAATAGCTAACCAAGTTTGATTTGTTGTGTAAGGTCCAGATTCACGAATACTAGTTTTAAACAACTTTTGCTGGAGGCTTAGGTTTCATAAAGTCACTTTTCCAACTCAAACATCTATAATGTAGATTGTAATGCTCAGAGCCTCCTTGCTCTGCTCGCAAGGAGGCTCCACTCTGACTTCTGGGGAAGTCTTCGGCCTTGACTCCACGTCCTTGACATAATGAAAATAACCGCACCCTTGTAGCATATATAGAAGTGACGAAGGTATTTTTCCTTTCTTTGGGGAAGGAGGGGGGGGGGGTTGCATTGGTAAAATTAAAATTTCCCGATTTTGAAATCCCATCCTTCTAGCATTTCTAGAAGGGGGTAATATTTTGTACAGAACAGTCAGTGAGTGAATTACACAAAGGCCAGTATACAGTGTGAGTTGGCGAGCTTTTCCAATAGAGAATCAATGTTAAATATTATTTATTACTGACTGTCCGTGTGGTTACTGTATGAAGTCAGTCAGTACACATGTAATGAAAGTCATCACATGTAGTCATCAACCATACACATGTATGCGTATGGTTGTTTGTTTTTCATTTAAGAGTGGGGATTTTGTGATTCACATACTAAAGCTAAGAATTCAATGAACATATTCAACCATTACATGTGTACTGACTGAATTTATACAGTAACCACACGGACAGCTAGTAATAAATAATATTTAACATTGATTCTCTATTGGAAAAGCTTGCCAACACACATGGTATATTATAAGATACAAAGTCATGTTAGCATGTGCAGAAGTAAAATAAATATTTCTCGTAACGATAAACAATTCAGTTTCCTCTCTTATAGGCACTACAAACGGAAACATTGAACAGCAACATTATGCAGCAACCTAGGATGTTGTTGTGTGTATAGCTGTTGCAGCAACAAAAAACATGTCCGTGAACGATTGCAGTATAATCAAAATTATTTGATATTTTGTAGGAGGAGTTTAATGTTCCTGTACAAATTCGTCGTCTGTAGCGAAATTGCAGCATATTATCTCTAAAATGTCATGTTTGCCTAATATTTTTTTATGTTTTATTACATAGATTTAACTTTATATATATAGTATATACTAATAACTAAATACTTTATTATTTTTATAGTTTTATAGGTATGTCACTGTAGATACATAAACTAAGATAATTAAATTAGATACAAATTAAATGAGACAGATAGAGACAAGATGACTAGTGATTGAATTTCTAGTATATAATAAATAAACTATACAAATTAAATGAGATAGATAGAGACAGGATGAGAAATGATTGAATTTTTATGACTAGTGTCATAAAATAATAAAATTAAATATTATGTTCCCAAACTTTGGTTGCAACGTCTCTACTGAAAATATTTTATAGGCGGAGTTCAATGTTCCTGCAACAATGTTCTGCGTCTATTCCGTACTTTACATCATATAGTATTAATGACATAGAGATACAAAAAGTTTTTATAGTTTCTCTTGTTATATAATTTCATAGTAATAAAGATAAAGGATAACATGCTATCCCTTCAACCAAAAGAATAAATCAGTCCAAATATCATATAACCTTCAATTTTTAATATAAATAAAAGAAATAATCAGGTATTTTTAAGAATCTTGCTATAGCTTTTTTTTTATCATAAATCTTAAGTACGAAATAAAACAAAACAATCAATCTTCCCTACGTCAAAAAAAAAACAAACAAACAAACGTAAGCTCATCAAACTAGACAGATTCCGTATAAAAAGTATGCACAGGAATATGTACGAGTATATGAAAAAAATCAAAATCTATTTTTACTCAAACAATAAAATTTAAATAACAATCTTTAGACATCTTCTAACACGGCCATATGTTTACATTATAATATTTAATATTATTATATAAATATTCTTATGTTTAAAAAGACTATCATAAAAATTCGCTAAGATTGTGTACAGACAATATTTAAAGGATCCGTAGACGACAAACATTCTTATGTTTTGAAAAGAACAACATAAACATTCACGAAAAATAAGATTGTGGACAGATTTCACGACATTTCCTTACATAATTTTTGAAGCTTTTGTCTATGTTAGTAAATATAATCAAAGAATACAAACTTCAATTGCAACGCAATCATCGTCACTAGTTAAATCTTCGTTTCACACATTTAACAAATTATATTTAAACATAAAACAAGCACAGAGGAAATTAATAGAAAAAATTTGAAAAAGAAAATAAATAAATTGCATAGCTGGCAAATAATCAAATTCTTAAAAACAGTAAATGAGAACTTTTATCTCTGAATAAGGAATTAATGGAAATAAAAATATTTTATTGGCCGTAATTTATATTCGTAGATAGGATTACAATTTGGTATTATGTGAAGTGATGTTTGAGATTTGCTAGCACTGATAATGATTGTTCTAATACTTTGCATTTCAAAGATGTCAATTAAATCATCTCAGAGTCAGGTGTAGGACCTTTATTCCAGTTAAATATTTTATTCTTTTATGAATTAACAGTCTCTCTTAATTGTATAAATTTAACTGATTTAATTAATTTGTGATATTGAATTTTGTGCCCCTCATTAAATAGATATTCTGCAATACATGCGTTTTCGATTCAATGGTGATAAATATCTACTCTATTATTTTTCTCAAATCGAAATTTGTTATGGAGTTTGTTTGAGATACACACTTCACTATCACAATCTGAACAAGAAATGGGTATTGGATAAATAAATATTCATTATATTTTGTTACATGTTTATAGAAAAAACACGTGGGATTGAATGCTCTTTAATTAAACTAATTATCGTGGTGTTGAGCGGACAGATGTTCAGAAATTTCTTAGAGAACTATTTAATAGAAAATAAAACATCAATTTTTATCAAATATTATTTTTAAACGTTATGTTTTGAAAGTGTTGCACCTGGACATGGACATTATTGTCCACTGTGCTCTCCTTTCTTTTCAAGTCTGACGAGATTCGCTTTTCCCATGTGTTGACAAAAGCCAGGAACTTCATTATCAGGTTTTCCTGAAGGTTCATATATTCGGGATGAGATGCACCGAATAATATATTGTTTCTGCTGTAATATATTGTTTCTTTCTCCTCGCCGCACAGTATGCACATAATGGACCAATTTTGGAGTCCTGTTGTGGGTAGGTGCTTTTCTAGCTTCTGAAACAGTATTTTCCCGAGTTTTTGTTGCAGTATATTTTCCCAGTGATCACGATGTTCAAGTCTTATAGTTTAAAGTTTGTCTTATCTTAAAACCGTAAATGACCATATTATGTATTCTTCTTGACGAGCTAGACAGAGTGACAATTCAAATAGGACGATCCAACGAAGTTGACGATTGAGGAACCGCAACGCCCCATTCAAAATTTCACAAAATCCTTTGTTAAACGGTTCCTACAATATATAATTAACACCTTCTCCAAATTTAAAATTTCTATCTTCAGCGGTTTGGTCTGTGCGATGATATGTCAGTCAGGATTTTGCATTTTATATAGATAGATAAATTTGTACAATATGAAATATACAAGTATAATGAAACTTTGTTCCTCGTAAATTTGTAATTTGCTCTGTCGAGGCCATATTTTTGATTGTTTTTTATCTATAGACCACAAAAATAGTAATATATAACATAATATATAGCACTACCATTAGTGAAGAACGAGATATATATATATATATATATATATATATATATATATATATATATATATATATATATATATATATATATATATATATATATATATATATATATTAAAACAAAGTTTTGAAGTTTGTTTCGTTTGGTTTTTTTGCGTTTCGCTCTTTTTTGAAATAACAAGACGAGAGATTGTTTTTCCACTTAAACTTTTGTCTTTACTAAATGCTACTGTTAATTCATAAGATACCAGAAATAATGAGCCTTCCATAACTAAACTTGAAAGAAGTAGCAGGGAGTATATTTGTCTGCGTATACGTTTTACTCCCATTCTTAGACACAACCAACAATATCATCTATGTGGAATATTATACAAAGATACCATACAAAGATGTGGTGTAAAAATATAATACAAAGGTGGGATACTGTGCACAATGTATGCATATCAATCACTTCTAATATAATCTATTCATATGATCTTTAAGACTTAACATTTTTTGAACAAAGTTGTTTACAAATCAATAATTGTTTCTTTCAGAATACAAAATACAAATCAAATCTACTATTATTATACGATTATTAAGAATTGTATTTGAAACAACGAGATGTTCACTATTTAAAAAGATACCAGTTCAAGTGACCGAGCGGTCTAAGGCGATATGTCTGCGCAGTATGCCTACTTGGAAACTGGGAAGTTATGGGTCGAATCTCGGCATCGGCAGTTTGCTAATTATTAAAAAGAAAGGGGGGCGGTTAATTGACTAAACTTTCGACGTATGAACAAGAACGAAGTAACCGGCCATGCTTGAGAAGGTTTTCAGCAGTTTCCATCACGTACTGCAGATGAATATCTGCGTAGTTCCAATCATATCCAGCCGCAGCCGCATATCCTACCAATTTCTAGACTATACACAAAAATTCCTTCCACTCCACTCACATCCTCACATCCTTACGCATCACAATGGACCTTATGGTCGAAGTGCAGCCCGTCCAGGGCAGCCTCTGCAATCAGTTAATCTATTTAAAAATATACATTTGTAGCCACTTGCAATTGATCCTCAGACCTCCGTCTACATGGGACGATGTAGTTACCGTTATAACGGCCTTGCTTAGTGATTACATTACATTTCTTTATCTATTTTCTTTAATATTTTTTTTCACATTTTAACATGAATTGATTAATTCTAAATAGTGAACATCTCGTTGTTTCAAACACAATTCTGAACAAGTAAAAATAACAACTAACTGAGTTAAATGTCCGGTGTATACTCAGTTCATGAACAAAAATTTCAAACAAAAGTTGTTTATTGATAAAAAAGAAACCTTTTTTGCCTTTTTTTCTATCTCATACTGTTTCAAAGATAGATATTTTCGCTTCTGATGAAAGAAGCACGGATTGAATTGCCCATTCACCAATGTGATCTTATTTATTAGCTCTAGAACGCACATACAAAATTTCAGCTCGCTACTTTTTTCATTTTTGAATTATCGTTTCTACGATCAACAGAGAGAATTTTCAGACAAATTTTTTCTGCAATCAATATTTTCAACCATTAAAAAGTCGGGACTAAAGTAAAAATACCTATAATATATATGTACTTAAGAATATTTTGTGTATACCGGGTGTAATAATCGTATTAGATTTGATTTGTGCTCTGTATTCTGACATAATAAAGTTCACAAAAACAAATATTGATTTGTAAATAACAGCGCGAGTGTATTCGTGCGAACTAAAAATATATATGAATAAAGAAACGTAATAAAATCACTAAGTAACCATGGTGTAACGGTAAGCATATCTTCCCGGTTAGACGGAAGTCCGAGGATCGAGGAACGAGCTTTTATTATTATCATTTTCACATTTTTTATTATTGATATTTTAACTAGACGTTAGTTATTAATCGTGCATACAAGAAGCTTGAAGCAAATTACAAAACCAAATTCATGGTAAAAACATTAAATGTTGTTTGAATTGAAATGTAATTTATAACTTAATACATAAATTCGCTGCAATCTATGAGTAAATCTTTTAAAGCTTTCTGTCAAAATCTCACTCTATTGTCGATTAGTCGATTACAAATATTAGTTTAAAGTAGTGCATCTTCAGTTTATATTAAAGAAGCACAGCACGTTCTCACTCAGTTGATCACAATATTTAAATCTCTTTCGATTAAGTTTGACGAGAAGGTTTTTTGTTTGCTTCAATCCTAAGCAAAACTATTTTGGTTTCAAGACTATAGAAGAAGATCTAATATCTAGAGAAAACGTTCCTATGTCTATTCTAGCTAGATGTTTCTTTTCTTTCTAATTCTTGCTCCAGTCAAAATATATGATAAACTATTGTATCAACCATTTTTTCGTAGATGATATAAATTGAGCTCTTTCTGTGGGTTGTGTAGAACAGTATAATTTTTAAAATTTTAACTGTTGTTTTAACTGTTGAAAATTGATATTAATTTTTTCAAGAAATATTTATCTATTTTTATTTATCTAATCTTTTTGACATCTAATCTAATCTTTTATTTATCTTTTTGACATCATATGCTTGATATGAAAAATCATACCCATCTAGGGATGGGGATTGAACCTACGACCTCTGGAATTCTAGACCAATGCTCTACCAACTGAGCTACCTTAGATTACTAATTACTACCTTACATTATTAATTTTGTTTATTTACTAATCACATATTTTTAAATTGTTTTTTGTAAACTAACGTCTATTTATTTCCATTGTTAGTATGGTTGCCTTTCCGGTGTAATTATACCAACGGAAGCGACTAGCATTTACTTTATTGGACATTTAAGTAATATGTCTGAATATTCATACCATTTTTTGGCATCAAATATAATATAACCGAAAAGGCAAGCATACAAAAAATGGAAACAAGTAGACGTTAGTTTACAAAAAGCAATTTGATAATATTTTAACCCATATATTGGAAGTAATTTTATTTGATGAAAACTAGGTGAACAAGAGGGCAACAGAGAGAAGAGTACATAGCATGAAATTATGAAAAATATGGAAACACTTTCCCACAACAGCTTGTAGTTTCGTTTCATTACAAAATAAAATGTCGTTTGGATATATAACTAACTGCCGTCAGATGAAAAACCACCAGTGTGTTATGAGCGACTGAGTGAATAATATTTATCATCTTTTTTTATTTCAACCATTACTCATATATTTTGTCTTTATTGCTGGTATGTTTTACTCATTTTTTATCTAACTACATCTCGTTTCAAAATGAATTTTTTGTTTTCAAAAGTTTTTTTTTGTGTTTTGTACTTTGTCGAATTAATTTTTTTCTTTCTTGTAGAACGCGTACATCATTGTTTTGTCGTGCTGACATTATTTGGGAAGGGGGAGGGGGTTGAGTGCCATATATATCTAAATACCAAAGATCTTGTGTATTTTGTGTAAAGTTCTCAAATATTTAAAAGTTAATTGGTTTAAATTTTAATTTATGGTGTAAATATATTTATGTATTTTATTCTGTTGTTTTTGTTTTCCTTATTTAATTTCGTTACGATAGTCAGAATGTTTGGTTCTTTTAATGGTGTTAATTACTTAATTTCAATTGTTATTAAATTTTTCCATTATCATAAATTTAAAATATACGTGTTAGAAAATTCTGACGATCGAAACTAATATAAAAAGTTGCGTAATGTATGAGTCAAATTAACGTAGTGTCGATGCGTAATTATATTACCGAAACTAATTATTCTCGATATATTATTAAATATGTATATTTATTGATTGCATACTAGCTAACCTCAGAATTCACATTATCGTTGGGTCTAAACTATTGGTTGTATAAAAAATATTTTATAGATTAGATTCAGTTGTTTATTTTTATTAAATTAAAATTTTATACTTCATGATTTAGTAGTTTCATAGATTACCACACACAGTCTTTATCTAGATGTGGTGTGTCATAAAAACTGCACACATTTGTAAATATTTGGATGAAAAATGATTATACCAAAACATTAAATTTTCTTATTTTTTTATAGAAATTGTCTATAGCAATTTATCATCCCATTTTACTGTAAAGCACCTTCGTGTTCAGCAGATCAAAATACATCGTACAAACTTTTAGTATTTGCAAGGCCAATTTTTTAATAAATGACGTCAAGGAGAAATGGGCATAAAGAAAGAAGAAAACACAAAATATAAAATATCTCTCTTAATATTAGAACAATCGAAAAATGCATAAGGAATAAAGTTGTAGAAAATCATGTTTGCTACAATTCATCACCTCATCATTTTTGCTCAAAGTCTAATGTGTACAGAGATATTAACGAATTTAATTTTCAATTTCAAAACCGTCAATAGTTCTGTAAATATTAGGGTAACAGAAAAAATGATCAGACACAAAATTACAGTATAACTTAGTACCTACAACTTTACTTCTTATAAATTTTTCAAATTTAGTGTTTACCCCTCTGTCTAACCCCCCCTCCTTTCCCCTTATTCGATTTTGCCCATTAACAAACTTGACCTTTTGAATACCACAAGCGCCTCAAATACCAAATTTCATTCCAATCAGATCAAAATTGTGACCACTAGAGTGGTTACAGACATATATATATATATATATATATATATATATATGTGTCCCGACTTTTCATCTACTTGTACTGAACTGATTCTTATGAAATATGAAATTTTAAACACTCATTTAATCCTTATGGCAGTACAATAACATGGGACCATTGAGATAATCTAAGAATGGAATTCTAATATATGGCGTGAAACTAAAAAAATTCGTTACGCAGGAGCTGCTTCACCTTAGCGAATTTCCTTAGAATACATAAATCACTCTCTAGCGGTCACAATTTTAGTCTGAACAAAATGAAATGTCGTATATGATTTTAGTATTTGCAAGTCCAATTTTATTAATCAATGACATACGTCGAGGGGAATAAGGGGGGGGGGGTATAAAGGAAGAAGAAAACACAAAATATAAAATATATCTCTTAATATTAGAACAATCGAATAATGTGTAAGGAATAAAGTTGTAGAAAATCATGTTTGCTACAAATCATCTCATCATTTTTGCTCAAACTCTAATGTGTACAGAGATAGTGAGGAATTTAGTTTCCAATCTTAAACCGTCAATATTTGTGTAAATATTAGTGTAACAGAAAAAATGATAAGAAACAAAACTATAGTAAAATTTAATACCTACAACTTTATTTCTTATAAATTTTTCGATTTTTCGAATATTAAGGGAGATTTTTTTGTCAAATTTTGTGTTTCCCCATCCTTCTTATCCCCCCTTCCCCCTTGTCGGATTTTACCCATTAACGAACTTGACCTTTTGAATACCAAAAGCGCCTCAAATACCAAATTTCATTCCGATAAAATGAAAACTGTTACCGCTAGAGTGATTACAGACACATATATATATATGTATATATATATATATATATATATATATGTACATATATATATATACATATATATATATATACATATATACATATATATGTATACATGTATATATATATATATATATATATATATATATATATATATATATATATATATTGATACTTACCAAATCAAAAGGACATTATTAACTTTTCCATAACATACCTTTTGCAGTTATTATTCATAATAAAGTATATATTTTTATATACTTTATTATTAATAATAACTGCAAAAGATATGTTACGGAAAAGTTAATAATGTCCTTTTGATTTGGTAAGTATCAATATATATATATATATATATATATATATATATATATATATATATATATATATATATATATATATATATATATATATATATATATATATATAGAAGTCCACCAAAGTTTCCGTACCGAAGTTCCATTGGTCCCGTACCGAAGTCAAAATTTCGCAAAAATTTCTTCAAATGTCCATTTCGATTACTCTTTTTAATTAGATTTATTTAAATTATTCCAGAAGCGATGCTGGAGCATCCTAACTAGAAATTTTTATAAAAAATTTCAGTACGATATCCCTTTACGTTAGCCCTCTTTGTGCTTTTTCTGCCAATCAAGAAAAAAATAAAATTTAACCCAGAAAAATTATATTTGTTTCTCAAAAAGTAAGCACGGTAGACATAAAATGTAAAAGAAAAAACAATTTTACTTTTAATTACTCAATCGAAAAACAGTTTGGAACTAATAATAAAGCAGTTACTGTATTTATCTATTGATACTTACCAAATCAAAAGGACATTATTAACTTTTCCGTAACATACCTTTTGCAGTTATTATTAATAATAAAGTATATAAAAATATATACTATATAAAAGTATATAAAAATATATACTATATAAAAGTATATAAAAATATATACTTTATTATTAATAATAACTGCAAAAGGTATGTTACGGAAAAGTTAATAATGTCCTTTTGATTTGGTAAGTATCAATAGATAAATACAGTAACTGCTTTATTATTAGTTCCAAACTGTTTTTCGATTGAGTAATTAAAAGTACAATTGTTTTTTCTTTTACATTTTATGTCTACTGTGCTTACTTTTTGAGAAAAAAATATAATTTTTCTGGGTTAAATTTTATTTTTTTCTTGATTGGCAGAAAAAGCACAAAGAGGGATAACGTAAAGGGATATCGTACTGAAATTTTTTATAAAAATTTCTAGTTAGGATGCTCCAGCATCGCTTCTGGAATAATTTAAATAAATCTAATTAAAAAGAGTAATCGAAATCAGCAAAGTAGTTTTTGAAACATTTTATAACAAAAACCTGTATCTCGAAAACGAAACATCAGAGTTCATAAGAACTTTTTTTCGTATTTTTGGTAGATATATCACCTATTTAATTATGCGGACTAAAATCTGATACATTCTGTATATGTTAAGAAAAAAGTTAATAATGTACTGACTATTAATAAGAACCGAAAAAGGTTTTATTAAAATATATATACAAATTTAACCAACAAATTATATTTTTTGATTACGATTGAAATAAATATCTATGTTGTACAACAAATTCATTATCGCTTGTACTCCATAAATTTCGTCTATCCCAGAATGACTACAACATTACCACAATACACCAGTGAATAGTCACGGAATCATGTCTACTATACATCTCCATGTTCTATGTTGTGCTTTGCCTCTAGTGACCAATTAAAAAAAATGTCAAGATGTTTGAAATAACAACTACACATCATCATTCGCAGCCAGAGAATAGTAGGTAAGTAGTATCTTGAACATGCATACAACGTGGTCAAGGTTGAAGAAGATTGCTAGACATTCAAGGTTCACTCAAGAGTTTGAGAAAATGTATACACTTGACTTTGCATACTTAATTATAAACATCTTTTTTATTGAACCTTACATTTTCGAGGTCGATATCGTGAAAAATTTAAAACAATAATTATATAGATCGCCAAGTAGCCGCGGTAGCCGGTTACCAGCCAAGTAGCCGAGCAGTCTGTCGGTCTGTCTGCGGCGTCATGTCTGCGCAGTATGCAGTACTTGGAATCTGGAAGGTTATGGGTTCGAATCCCGACATCGGCAGTTCGGCATAGTTCCTATCATAGTCGGCTGCAGCCGCATATCCTACCAATTCCTAGTCTACTCACAAATTCCTTCCACTCCACTCACAACCTCACATCCTAAGGCATCACAATGGACCTCATGGTCGAAGTGTAGCTCGTCTAGGGCAGCCTTTACAATCTACCTCATATAGGTCGCAGTCAGTTATATTTTTATACGATTTGAGCATTCTAGCGGAACATATTGAAACTCTGTGGCCATATTGGGGGTACGAATACATACTTTTTAATGTAAGGCACATGATATAACAGAGCTTACCCGCTTTGGGACGAAGTACATGATTTCGGTATGGTTACCTATTTTTTTATAGAGATGAGATTAGATTCGAGGCAAGAGGTAGTCTTTTTAAGAGCTTTTGTACCACGAGCAATTTGATCTAGTGTACCTCCTTCCCTTCGAAGGTGTTCCAGAAGTCTTATGGTCTTGATAAACGTTATGATATATCTCAGCGACACCTCATTGATTTTCTCTGGCTAGAGATTTGCCCATCCCAAAGGATAGTGTCTTTTGAGACAGAGATTTTCACATTCACACAGTATTTGCAAACGCTCAGTGGCCTCTTTCCATGATAAGCTTTTTATAAGAGCCTTTGCATGATCTTGACGGTTGAACTCTTGTACCGCCCATTCTGTTATTTTATATTTTATTGTGCTTTTTGACACTCCAAGAAACGGCTATGGGCTGTTTAATGGAGCACTAGCACCCATCCATTTTACCCACTCATCAGCCTTTTTAGAACGCTTTTATTAACTTGGTATGTATGTTTGTTTCTTTGAATCTTTGTATGTATGTAACGGAATCTTTGAAGTAACTTTTAACCCACTTCTAATTGTCGTATCGGAAGAAAACTTTGTATGTATATGTATTTTGGATGACAATGCATTTCCATGGTTAGAACGATCGGAATCGGCAAGGGGTAAAGGTGGTTTAGAGGGAGGGGGAAACACAAAATTAACAAGTTTATAAAAGCGTGTTAAAAAGAGTACGCTGAAATAATTTACTACAATAATTATATAAATCATTCACCTTATCCGACTCAATATCAAATTAGGCATCAAAATATCATTCTGACGAGGGTTATTTTAATATTCTAAATCCACAGTGCAGTTCTTTGGAGTTCTGTGGAGAATTTTAACATTTTCTAAAACAATATTAATTTTAATTGATGTGTTGCAATAAACTAAAATACGAGTTCATCGTCTACAACATAGCAATCTTCTCTGCCTGTATCATTTAGTATTGCAACACGAGGAATAAAGATTATAGTAAATAGAAGGCATTCTAAAGAAAGAAAAATGTAGAAAAAAACTATATAACTATATATTCATACAGTAATGTAAATATATAGAAAGAATTTTCTGTACTAGAATATGCTATCTATATTAATGTTAAAATAACAGATTTTTTAAATAATTTAATTAGTAACTAGTAAATCCAACAAGTAAAGAAGATAAAATCAGAAAAATAATTAGTGGTTTGAAATTTGTTAATACATATTTAAAACAAAAATCTGTAAGATATTTAGATAAGCTTCTCACTCCGAATATATGAACCTTCAGGAAGATCTGATAAGCAAGCTCCTGGCTATCGTTAACATATGCGCGAAGGGAATCTTGTTGAACTGAAATAGAAGGGGGAGTACAATGGACCATAAGGTCGAAGTGCAATACTTTTTAGACCCCAAGATGTATCTATGTATCTATGTAGATAAGCTTTGTTTCTTTAACCATGTTCAATTTGGAAAATTTTAATGAAATTGAGACACGAAATTTGCAACCGTGTATATTTGAGGATAATATATACTTACATCTATTTGTAAACGGAGACAGACATCAAATATATTATTTCTGATTCATAGAAATAGGCACATCATATGTGTATACCTTATTTATTTTTCTTTAAAAGTAAATGTATGCTTGTCTTTTTCTCATATAAACGCTGTTGTAAATTTTATGTCACAATGGCTAGGCTTGACGATTACACCCTGTATATAATTATAAATATAAATTAAAACTACTACGAACGCCTTCATCAAATTTCTAATACATGTTTCGTGGCATATTTTCTATATTTAAATGTTACCATATTAGATACATGCAATCTTTCAAATCGATACTACTGTAGCAGGGCTGTATAGAGCCTGTAGAAATTTGCTATGATATCCTAGTATATTCGAGCTGAAATCTAACTTAATAAAGATTATTAATAAAAAATAATTTGTGAACTATATGTAGGTATATTTATATTCTTAAATGCCTCAATATTTAAGTATTATCTAAAGGATATTATATTGCATAAAAGGCGTCCAAATTATCCTTTTTTTTTCTCAACGCCCATTTCCGTTTTATTTGACTTATCCTGTACGATCTCTGTATTGTCGCAAAGGATCAATAAATTTATTATTATTATTATTATTACATATTGAAGTCCAAGATCCAGCCGCCAGTATACTACAAGCTCAATGACAAACTTCTGAGGCAGTGGACTTTAAAATTTTAAGTAAAATATTGTTGAACATTTTCTTTTCTTTTGAAGTTTAGATATGTAGTTTTGAAACTAAAAACAATTTTCTTTTCTGTCGTACGTCCGAAAAGTTATTGAATTTTTACCGAAATTCTTATAATATTATAAGAAAAACATTTAGGCATTTTCAGATGAATAGGAACACACATTGTTATATAGGATTTATTGCAGCATTTATTGAACTGTGAATATTTGTAAATATTTTGAAATATCTGTATAAGTTAGGTGTTGGCTTAGTGGTACTAAAATCGATTTGTTTTAAACGTATTTTAACTTTTGATTTGCATTTTTCTTGGCATCAGTACACCACCGATATCTCTATTTCCTTGTAGAGAAAATGGAGCTAAATCTCTGGTGTTTAGAAGCAGGAGAAAGCGCATAATTTGGAATATCGATCTACTATTGGAAAAATCGAAAAACGCATAAAAAGTAAAGTTATAGAACATTAATTTTACAATCGATAATTTGGTTCCATATCATTTTTTCTAAAACTTTAAATATCTTTGTAAATATTAGAGTTTAAAAAAAAAATCAAGTAATGCAGCTTTACTACTTTTACTTTTATCGATTTTTTCAATATTTAGAGAGATATTCTTTATTTTGTGTTTAAATTTTCCACTAAGCACCTCTGTCCCCTTGACAGATTCTACTAATTATCAAACTTGGCCTTTTAATTGCGAAAAGCATAAAATATACGAAATTTCAAATTTTTGACTAAAGTTAAGACCCGCTGGGGAGTATACAAAAACATGGAAAATATATTGATTTATATATGTGTGTCTGTAGCCACTTCATCAGCCACAGTTTTAATCCGATCGGAATGAAATTTATTTTGTACTTTATTTTTATTCTGAGAATATTCGCTAGCGCAGCTCTTCCGATACGAATGTTTTAATAATTGTACGAAAACCATATAAAATCTATAAAAACTGTATCATATTCATATATTTAGATAGCTAGCTGATAAACTAGCTTCGCATATGAATGAATGAATACTAATGGGGGAAATTTGGTGCACTGCGACCTATGAGATCTATTGTGCTCCCCCATATGGTGCCTGACGAATGGTCTCGTTTAAAAAGCATCTCATCCAGTCCTGTTTGTTTTTTTCAGGAAGTAGGAATTTGGGACACTGCGACCTATGAGATCTATTGTGCTCCCCCAACTGGTCTCGTCTAAAAAGCATCTTATTCAGTCCTGTTTTTTGTCAGGAAACACAGGATCTGGATTGCGTCTAGGGATGACAGCTACCCTGAACGTATCTGGTCTGACATTTTATTATTTTGTGTATGAGGGTGCCATAATGTTCCGGAGTCTCCTCCATTTATCCATAAGACCTGCAATTGACCTGATTTCCCAAGCATATCTTCTTAAGATGTCACCCGAGTCTACAATGCCCCGTAAGAAACTTCATCACTATCCACAGTCTATTTTTGCTACGGCCAATGCAGGTTTTATATCTTTTACGTTTGAAGTTTCTCAGAAGATTATGGGTCTACCTGAGCTACGGAAGATTTCTCCAGAGTGTGGTTCTATTAGTGTCTTCTTTCTTTCTGCTCTTCTCTCGAGCGTAGTGATCACCCAGCCCACAGAATGGCTCCGGTCCTGTGAGGGACTCAATAGGGCACTCCTTTGAAACACGCTGTATACAAAAAATATAATATTCATATAACGATGAAGACAATTTGTTGTAGTTTTCATACTCGGGTTGTGTTGTTTTATATTTATATTTACGTGTCATATTTCCAGCACTAATTTTTCTTTTGATAAATAAATGTTTTTTGTGAAAATTATTTAGAAAAAAACATTTTTTTTAAACAAAGGAGTGCATTTACGTTAGGTGTAGTACATTTATTTATATGTATACGAGTATAACTACTACCCAGTCTACTTGGTGGTAGTCACACATACACACACACACACATGCTCGTTGTCGCTGAAGCTTAACACAAACTTTTCCATTAAGAATAAAAACAAAATTCATATTATAAAAAAATAAGGAAGAAAAAACTATAATTTACCCAGTGTTTTATTTGATATTAACTCCATTTTCTTTAAACTCGAATGGATTTATTATATACCCCCGTTACACAGATTGCATTTTTAGTGAATTTTCTTTCGTAAGAAACCTATTATCTTTATAGCGACGAAACGATTTCACGAAAATTTATTCAAATGTCTTTCGATTCAAAGATGAAAGTTCACAAATAATTTTGTAGAATCGTAGAAAACACAGTAGAAGTTATTAAATGATACGACGTCAACTGACGAGATTATCTGTAATAAGAGAGTTAGTAAAGAAAATGAGAATTGGACAAGTTCGAATTTATTAACACATAAATAAATATTAAAAAATGATCTGAAAAAAAGTTACTTTAGTAGAAGAATATAACGTTGATGAGAATATTCTCTGCGTTTATCCCTACAGCTAATATACGATGTTTGCTAGTAAACAAAATGGAATCGACTTCTCCCTTGGGTAAAATCTTGGAAAAGATACAATGTTCATCCTCGCAATGTTCAACCCAACCTACGAGTATTTCTTTGAGTGATTTTGCACCCATTCGAGAGTTACCGCAAATCCACCACGACAGTTGAGAGAAATCAACTTGCCTCCAGAAAGACAGCTCTCAAAGATGAGTTGAGTGGACATCGCAATGACAAAGACGTGCTCTCAGTATTTGAAACGCTAAGCCAAATTAGTTTATGGGAAAAAACAACGAAAGAGGAGAGGTACTGGACTTTTTAGGTTCGTTGGATTTCTTTCAACGCGAGCATTCATCTGATAAATCCGAGATTTTTTATAGTTCCGAGCATACTTACGAGTCATGTGAGACGAAAAGTTTGTAATGTTCAATTTAATAGCGATTTTTATGTAGATTACGACGAATATTTGTAATGCCTTATTTTGCCAGTAGTGCTCCGAAGCTCTTTATAATGATACAAGAATCAATATGCTAGCACGCGTCTCCACGCTACACAAATTTATAACTTTACACAAGGCTAATTCGAAACCATTCACGCACATGCGTCTGCACTGATAGGATGACGCCACAGGCAAAACAAACGCATTATTAGTCTCGGAGTTATTAGCGATTGAAATCTTACAGTATTTCGTCACACAAGATCGTATGACCAACCACCAGTCTAACGAACAAATAGACGTTTGCTCAATTTCTCTACCTGGCATTTCGTTCTAAACTCCCTACTTTAGGTGCACTTGAGGATTGAGGTGAATATGTTCGGTCATTCAAATTCCGGATAGAATATTCTGTACGTGTATGAAAGAAATAACTTCATTATAGTTGAATTTATAAAACTCACGGTTGGTCGTGATAAAAGTTTCTTCTTCCACTATAAACTACACATTTTTGTCTTTCTTTCTTGCTTTTTTATTAATAAATATTCTAAACGCAAACAAAAGATTTAATTTGAAACTGACTATAGCAATGTATTTAATTCATCTTATAAACTGTTGGGAATTTTATAAAAGCATTAACATATTTGATGAAAAATATTCTACATCATTTTTTTTGCCTTCTTTTTCTACTTCAACAACTAAACGAAGGTAGAGGAACCCGGGGCACAACGGGGTAACGGGACGAATGCAGTTTGACGATTTTCGGTGTCGAGGAGGTGCCACAAGCGAGCGGCAATACGTAGAACTAGACCAACCTGTGGCTGTTTAACTACGATATTCATGTTAGTCTAGTTTTCTTGGTCGTTGGTGCGTGAAGTTATAGTAAGTGTGATTTTTTGCTCCTGTATTGTAACTTATGATGATCTTGCACCCAATATATGGTATGCATACTTGTATACATCAGAACTACAGTTAGTACATGCTGGAAGTACGTTTAATTGTTTTTAGTTTGGTGTAGTGAAATGTTTGTTTACGTATCTTTTTGGAGTAAACTTATCCTCCTAACTCGAATCGTGTCTCTGAGGTGTAGGGTTTCTGGTTTCTCGACCTATTTTATTTCTCGAGGCATAAGAATTCTCGACCAGGATTTCTCGAGTTGCTCGAGTGTCTCGAGAAATTTTTAATAAAACACAATGTTATTTCCAAATTTTTGCTTCAGTACAAATCAGTCAAAGATCAATTAAATCAAATGGCAAATTTTTCGTTGCCATAAATTGCACTTATTAATTAACAAATCGACAAGAAACAATAAACAATAAATTAATCAAACTATACTCGGCTGGTCTTTGTTAAAAGTAAAGAGTTCTTACCATTTCCCCAATGTACAACAGTCTTTAATTAAATAAAAATTCGTTACACAGGAGCTGCGTCAACCAAGCGAATTTCTTTGGAATACATAAATCACTCTCTAGCGGACATAATTTTAGTGTGATCAAAATGAAATATAATATCTGATATGACTTTAGTTTTTGCAACAATAGCTGCATTTCCTTTAGAGGAAATTAGCTAAAAATTAAATTTATTAATATTAACTTATTAATATAAATTAATAACAATTATAGTTAATAGTTACTATGGAAACGACAATCAAAATTTTTTACAATAAAATATATTTCATGTATTTGTGTCAAACAAACACAAAATATTGAATACATCTCTTAAAAATGGAATAATCAAAAAATGTTTAAGGAGTAACGTTGTAGAAAATCAAGTTTGCTAAAGTTCATTACTTGATCGTGATTCTCAAACTCTAATCATTAGAGTCTAATGTAAACAGAGATATTTAGAATGTTAACTTTCAATCTTTAATTGTAAATATTTCTGTAAATATTAGTGTAACAGAAAAATGATAAGAAACAAAATTGCAGTAAAATTTAGTACCTATAACTTAACTCCTGATAAATTTTTCGATTTTTCAAATATTAAGGGAGATGATCAAATTTTGTTTTTTCTCCTCCCTTTAAACCCCATTTCCCCTCGTCCGATTTTACCCATTAATGAACTTGGCTTTTAGAATACCAAAAGCGATCCAAATACCCAATTTCATTCCCTGTGACCGCTAAAGAGTCCACAGACAGTTAAAAAAGTACATATGTTGTATATATATATATATATATATATATATATACAACATATGTACTTTTTTAATATATATATATATATATATATATATATATATAAATATAAATTATAAATTATATATATATATATAAATTATAATATACAAATTTTAGCGATAGTGATTTTTAACATCTTATAGGTAGGATCGATAGGACATATGAAGAAATTTTTACGACGTTCTAACATTGGTGCAAAATCAATAGCTGCATTTCTTTTGGATTAAATTCGCTAAAAAATAATTAGTAAAATTAAATTAACAAAATTACTATTTACATATTTAGATAACTATAAAAACTTGTTTAACAAAAGAAACATTTTGCTAGTAACTAAAAATGCCTTTTATATTTATAAACTATTATGTTAATGATATCACAGTCTTTCGATTAAACAAATTATAATTAACTTTCTATACTATTTTTTTGAAATTTGAGCATAGTATGCCAACTAAAACTAAACCAGTAACCCGCAAAATAATCAACAAAGAAAAGTATATGCGTGTTTTTTTTTGGATTGGAATTCAAATTCTCGCGTTCTCGAGGCGTTGAGTTTTTTTTCCCGTCTCGACTAAAGACAAATTTTTCGAGAATTCTCGAGACAAGAATTCGGCGGAATGGGCGGAAGGTGTTACACCATTTTGCTTAACGGGGTACCCCATTCTGCCGCAATATTTCACAATGCCTTCCCGTAGACACAACTGACATCAGACTTGATAGGCTTCAAGTGAAGAGGCTAATTTAACAACTGATTACAGAGTTTTTTAATTTCATTTTACACCAGCGGGAATATATTGCGAAGATGATGAGGCTGGCCTAGTGTATGAATTTTGTGCATAAGCTGTTTTTTTCTGCATTTCCACTAGTTTTATATGGTTTTATTATAACCTGTCCTAACCACCTCGTTCTGCCCCATGCCCGGGCAAATGACATAATTCCCTATTTTTGAAGAAAAAAAATTGTACTTTTATTTTCCAACAATATAATTTTATTTTCGTGGTTATTACATTATAATGTATTCATAGAAAACTTTGCAGCTCTCGTAAAAAATCCTTTTGTATTTTTAAACCATATTTTCAACTTCGTACCCCGTTATGCCCCTGGTTCCCCTATATTGTGAATGAGTGGGTTTACTGTACTGCCAACAATGTCATCTATAGTTACATCTTTAGATGTGCATATTAAATGCATTTTACGTGTACTTACTTTTTTCCTCTCTTACTTAACACAATGGTAATAAAAATGTGTTTTTCTGGTTTGTTATATAATATGCACATAAAATTTACCTACTTTTTTTTTGTTTTAATTTATTAAAATAATTATGATATTTGAAAAGGTTTTCAACCGAAAAAAAAAAACAGTAGAATAATATAGAGTTATATTATTGAGGTCATTTAACGGTTGGAAAAAGTTTATTTTAATCAAAAATATTTTAAACTTTTCTTTCTTCTTTTTTATAAGGATTTGGCTCTGCAAAAACCCTGAAGGAATGATTATTTAGGCATTGAGTCAAATTAGCCCACCTTTTTGTTTGTTTTGTTTATTACTGCATTCGAATTGTCATGGAGTAACAGCTACGCAAGTCATTTTTGGGTATTCAAGGATATATTAAATTCAATATTAAAATAGGCAATAACTCTGCAATCATTATTTTAAGTAATGTATATATATATATATATATATATATATATATATATATATATATATATATTGTCATAAATAGTGAACACTTATTATTGTATAACTCGCTTAAGTTTCAAATGGGGTTACTAACAAGTTTTAAATGGGGTTACTAACAAGTTTTATTTAGAGAATTCTATTTGTTTTACAAAAAAAATTTGTTTTTTTTTAAATGTTTTTTATTTGATTCGTCTAAACATGTTATTGTGGCGGTATATAAAGCCGAAACCTGACCCAATTTCAAATCAGTTAAAAATTGACATTGTTCGGTTAAAAACTAATATTGTTTGAGTATAATCTCAGTTTAAAATTACAATTGTTGGATTGATATAACCAAAATTATTTATTACAAATTGGTGGGAAAAAAAATTAAATTAAAATTCTCTTGTGTCGAGTGTTGGAATCTGTTGTAGGTTCGACAGTGCTTCTTTTGAAGGATAAAGATACTCCAGCCATCATTATATATGTATATATATATGCAGTCATCAGAGCAAGAAAGGGCAATAATATCCGCAACCAACAATTTGTTTCTTTTAAAAACCTAGAAATATATACATATTGTTGTTATTAATTTTAAGAATTTTCTCCGTATTTTTCGAGGTACTTGTTAGTTTATATCTTTTAATTCTATTGTAATGCATTGGAATTTGTGTCGCAAGACGAAACAACTATGTCGATTTTTTCATCTCAGAACAAATTTTGTCAATCTCTCACTCTCTCTCGTGTATGTCGAGAGAAAAAAAAATTGTTCTTGCTCTCGTCGAGAAACAGACAATAACAAAATACTTACTACGATTTAAAAATGCTTGGGTTTCAAGATAAAGATACTCCAGCCATCATTATATATGTATATATATATGCAGTCATCAGAGCAAGAAAGGGCAACAATATCCGCAACCAACAATTTGTTTCTTTTAAAAACCTAGAAATAAAATTGTTATCCCTATTTTTCAATAAAAATTTATCCGCCACCTTTTTTTCCTAAGCAGTGTGTCACTTTGTTCGCTTAGCAGTGCAGGTTCAACTGTTCTCTAAGATAACTGTAACCAGGGGTATAAATTCACTTCTAAGTTTATATTTTAATCCATGTTAAGAAATTATTTTAGGTTGACTATGCATAGAAATATTTAGCGAAAGACCTTGATTTGGAAAAACATGTACATGCCATTCATCATTGAACAGGAGAAGTCAACCTTGGTTGTCTGCTTGGAGGATAAACTGGAGTTATCTGACAAATGGTTTCGAAAAGAGTCTTTAATGTCATTTCGTACTCACAAGCATAGGTAGATGAAAATATGGTTAAGAAAACGAAAAAATAGACGCAAAGAGGGAAAATAAAAACGAAAAGAGAGACGTCAGTTGCAGTCGACGCCATTAACAAGAATAAACAAGTAAAGCGCACCCCTCCCACAGCCCCGTGTCGCTTGAACTTCGTCACTCTGAAGCTCACTCCCATCCGTTTGGTCAGAACCACGCGTTAAATCTACGTAACTCTGTCGCGCAATCTGTTTCCGTTCAGTCACCGATAGTCCCGTTCGCAATGAGCTTACAATAGACGAAAAAATAAATTGTTTCGATCAGATACCTAAATTCCAAGATAAATCTCGTGCCCGAATTATTTTGCCGTGTGTTATCGATGGCACGCGTGCTTTGTGTTCGCTGGTTTACACAGTATAAGACTACAAAAATAATCGTGAGCCTTCATTTTTGTATTGTATGGGAGTTTGCTGTATCAGACGCCCTCCCACATTTATAAAAAAAAGGCTCTGGGAAGTGGCTATGTCCTGCGGAATATCTATATCGTTAGAACTGATTTTTACAAATAAAGACACTTTGCAGAACAATATAACTTGGCGATACAAATGTATCTTGCACACAAGATACACGAATTTCCTTTTTCTTATATTTTATTGATTTACAATCAGATATATTGAAAACTGTAGACAATCTTTTATATTTTGTTATGTTTTAGTCTATCGAACTGCCAATGAAACAGCTTTCAAGTTTGTAAATAAAAGTACGTTGCGTAGGACTTTTACGCTTGGCGATCATCATAATAAATCACATAACACAAACAAAACAAAATGTAATTTTCATAAAAATAGATAAGATACAAAATAAACAAAAAATTAAATGAAAACGTACAAGATTTCTTTTTTTTTATTTTTTCTTATTTTTTATACTAGAAAAATTATAATTTTATGTTTTGTTAAATCCATTTTTATTATTATTAAATTTTATAAATTCTAAATTTTTATTCAGTTGGTAGTATAAATACAATTTACATTTTTATATGTTCTTTATTAAGAAATAAAAAAAAAGGAAAGGAAAGGAAACACACTTAGAAAGTAGTTGTGTTGTATAGGTACTGTCTTCATATACCTATATGGAATTTTGTAAATATTATAACGACAAAGAAGTTTTATAATAAAAAATGAACATATTGTTGTTATTAATTTTAAGAATTTTCTTCGTATTTTCGAGGTACTTGTTAGTTTATATCTTTTAATTCTATTGTAATGCATTGGAATTTGTGTCGCAAGACGAAAAAACTATGTCGATTTTTTCATCTCAGAACAAATTTTGTCAATCTCTCACTCTCTCTCGTGTATGTCGAGAGAAAAAAAAATTGTTCTTGCACTCGTCGAGAAACAGACAATAACAAAATACTTACTGCGATTTAAAAATGCTTAGGTTTCGAGATTATATCCTTGTTAAAGAAGTTAACAACCGAGATGTTATGTGTCTAACATGAATAATATTCATGTACGACCTTTCTCTTGAATAAGTTTTTAACGAATTTCCTCCAAAGGAAATCAGCTATTGTTTTTGTACCAATGTTGGAATTTCGTAAATATTTCTTTAAATGTCCATCGATCCTACCTTCTAGATGTCGAAAATCACTATCGTTAAAATTTATATATATTTATATATATATATATATATATATATATATATATAAATATATATATATATATATATATATATATATATATATATATATATATATATATATATATATATATACATATATAATATGAACAATAAGTTTATGTGTCTGTGGGCTCTTTAGTGGTCACAGTTTTATTCCGATTGGAATTAAATCGGGTATTTAAAAAAATTGAAAAACAATGAGTAAAAATACAGTTAAAAAATAATTTTCTTTTTCATTTTATGGATATTTTTAAGACCTTTAATTACAAAAAAAATTTATTCTTCTAAAATGGAGTGTTACCTTTTTTATTTAAAAAATAGGTGACTCGGTATTTAATTAATTGACGGAGGCCTAGTTTTTCTTCAGGGCTAAAATGGGGCACATTATTTTTAACATATAAAAGGCATACTTTGCCATGGTTTTAAAAAAAAATTAAATAGTTTTTAGACTTTTTATTTTAATTTAAAATTTTTGCGTTTTTCGAACTTTGGGAATTTTTTTGCCTGCCTTAAAACTCCTTATTTGACTCTATTAAAATGTTTATTGAAATAAAAGTGTGCTTTTAAAATTATTTGTGTAAATTCATTTTTCATATTCAGAGTAGCATGGTTTCTTTATTTACAAATCAAATCAGAAACATATAGTTTTCGATACTCCTTTCAAACATCGTAATGATGATACGAAACTATCCAGAACTGGATATGAATAATTTATAGAGTAAATTTACTCATGAATGTAGTTTAAGATTTATAGGATATCATTTCTTAAAAATTTATTTACTAAATAATTCTATTCCATTTTGCAGTCCAATAATAACAGATTTCCATAATAACAAACAAGAGAAAATAATAACTAACTGGGTTAACTAATGTACAAAACTTTCAAACAAAAGTTTTTTATTTTAAATCATGGAGCACTTCTTAAAATCTTTGTTCTATTTCTTGCGGTTTCAAAGATGGATATTTTTCGCATTCATGAACTTGATGGTACATTTCAGCTCTAAAACTCACAAACAATTTTAGTGCGTTATCTTAGCTCATTTTTGTGTAATATATAAATATATATATATATATATATATATATATGTATATATGTGTGTAAGGGTAAGTTTAGTACCGAATTTGAAATTATTGATCGCAGAGAAAAATTTAATATCGTTTTTAATGATCGACATAGTTTATTTCCTCAAGTTCGTCCCCGTGGACACGACCCGCCGACACGATATATATATATATATATATATACCGATATATATATATATATATATATATATATATATATATATATATATATATATATATATATGGGATGTCCCGTAAGTAGTCGAGTTACATAAGAGGGTAGGTAGAGAGTACGATTTTGGAACGAAAAGTCCTTTTTTTTTATTAGACACACCGTTAATTAATTATTAATTAATTAAGGAAACTAGGTTGAAACCAAAGAAAAGCTAGTATCTATGTAAAACTAGTATCTATGTGTCCCAAAGCTACTATGATTTTTATCTGTCGCTCGTATCGTATTAAAAAAATTAATCAATAAAATAATTTTATTAATGCACTTTTGAGAAAACTTTATAATTTAACGAACTTAATTTAATTTTTTTTAAATTCATTAATAAAACAATTTATTTATTACGATTTCCAAAAAATAAAATTAATGCACTTTTTAAGGAATTAATAATTTGAAAAATTTAAGCAATATTGTTCCAAAAATTGATAATTAAATCAAAAATGAATTATCAAAAAAATGCAATTTTTGCCACTCTGGGTTCAACCTAGTTTCTTTAATTAATTAACCAATAAAAAAGATGTCTCAGTTTTCGTTCCAAAATCGTATCCTCTACCTACCCTCTTATGGAACTCGACTACTTACGGGACACCCTATGTATACATATATATAAATATATACATTTATATATATATATATATATATATATATATATATATATATATATATATATATATATATATATATATATATATATACATATATTGGGTATAATAATATACCCTTGTATATATATATTTTACTTTTCTCTGAATTTAATTTTCTGTAAAAAAGAGAGTGGATCAAAACCCAGTGAAAAGTTAGGAAAATATTTGTTTATGAGAAATATCTTTAGTTTTTAATAAGAGATTTATAAAGAAAAATATCCAATGTGGATGAGTTTTTTTTCCTTTTCTTGAAAAATACAACAGATAAACATGAATACGAGTGATTATATCAATGACAAAAGACGGATTGAAAAAGAAACAAGAAGAAAATTCAGATAAATGCGTTTCTTTTTTACAAATAACCAATTCTTTTATTATTAATTTACCTCTATATATATATTTATGTATATATATTTTTATGTATATATATATATATATATATATATATATATATATATATATATATATATATATATATATATATATATATATATATATATATATATATATATGGGGAGAAATTGTTTTGATGTTGAAAATCGATATTTTTGCCTCACACGACTGCGGTATTTGCTGAAATAGTTAAACCGGAAATGGTCCTTTATTCTTAAAGAATTTTTCGAGAATTTATCAAAAACGATTCCGATGAGAATTTTTAATTTTATGGATTTCACCAGCAATTTGGTAAGGATTTATGGATAACTCAACGGAAATGAAAAAAATAGACAAAATGGCTCTATTTTGTCTATTTTGTCTATTTTTTACTCAGCCAACAAGAGCTCTAAATTATTTTAATAAAAATCCTCAGGCAAGTGTTTCAAGAGCTACGGGACATTTGAAAGTGAACTGGTCAACCGGTTGACTTACACTGCGCACTGAAAGGTGAAAATCATTTCACACGCAGTCAGTTCAGTATTTTCATCCAGAAGATCCACCTGAATGGCAAGCCTTCTTAGGCCACTAGAGATCGCGTTTTAAAAATGAATTTAAGGTGAATGTTTGGGCTGGAATAATCACTGGTTCCAACTTGACGGAGCACTAAACCACTTCGGGTGGATTGTTCGAGAATAGCCGGAGGAAAATTTCCCCTAGCGCCGGATGAGCGGATGAGTCGTATAGAACCAGTTGTTTGGCGCTCTAGGTTTCCCGATAATAACACTTTGGATTTTTGTGGGGGGTAGTAAAAAGAAAGGTATATGAAGCGGCTATTCACACCACGATCTAATTCTTCGAATCAAAAATGCATTAAACCAAGTTAAAGAAACTCCAGCCCAGATTTCTAGCACAGTTAAATCTGTTGTTCGCCGGTGTTGATGTTATATGTGATCGATTAGAGTAATTATTTCAATTTATTTTAATAAATTAATAAAAAAAATGTATACTATTTATTTATTGTATTATTGTATTAATTAAATTAAATTTACTTTTCCAGGGAAATTTTATATTTTTCTCGAAAGGTTAGCAAGATCGACAGGAAATGCTACGGAGAAAAAAAAAGGTATTTTAATTATACAATCTAAAAATAATATAAAACCTTGAAAAAATCAGTAATGTGCTAAAATTTTTCTTTAAAATATCTGGTTAAATTAAGCCACTCACTTTTACTAAAAACGTGCCTAGTTTAATCAAAATAAGTCAAATAGTTTTGGAGACATTTGCAAACATAACGTTTTTGTTATTAACTTTTAACAGTCTGTATCTCGAAAACGAAGCTTGAAAACATCCTAGTTCATATGAACTATTTTTTTTGTTTTTTGGGAGATCTATCGTCTATTTAAGCTTTGGGATGAAAAAGACACTCAGCATATTAAAGCCATTTGTAAAACTCTGTATACAGAGGTCGTGTGAGTGTTTCACAGCAGATTTTTTTATACGAATCTTATATTGTTAAATTATTATTATATTCCATTGGTATGGTTGTTTTTTCTTCGTTTTTTAACATTAATGAATATACCGTACGTGTTGGAAAGCATTGCTAATAGAGAATCCTTATTAAATATTATTTACTATAATAACTATACACTGTATGCTGAATAAAGAAATAAAAATAGTGGGGATACTCTTTAGTGTGTCTGTTGTGTATGCTTGCTGGACTGTTTTGTACTGCATTAACATGTAATGAGAGTGGGTTAAACATGTTCATTGTTGTCTTCTTAAACTTAGCATTACGTCTAACTATTAAAATTTTTTTTTGAATATCCCTTATTATATCCCTTATTATATATGTGGAATGTTTGAAAATAAATTCTATTAACGGTATAACATAAAACAACAATCCACACAAATTAAAAGAAAAATAAAACCCGCAAAAGAAAAAAATATATAATTCCGACAAAAAAAAAAGTTGAACCAACGGTTCGAATGTTCCTCCATTATTTGCTAAACAATATCCGAGTCGATTGTTGAAATCTACCCGGGATTTTCTAGCACTTGAGGAGAAATATTCGCACAATTGTCAGCAGTTCTTTGCCTTAATTGTTGCAAATTTTCAGGCCTATTCCGCGAATAGATCTATGTTTTGAGAAAACTCCACAAAAAAAAGTCGTTAGGAGATATATCTGGGGATAGATAGGCTGGCCACTTGAAGGTTCCAAAACCACTCATAAGACGTGCCTGGAAAGTTTGTTCCAGGAACAGCCTTACTATCATGGCATTGTGTGCAGGGCAATCATCTTGTTGGAACCATGTCTAAATTAGGAAGAACTCTTACATTTGGAAAATATTATTTTGTAACAAACTCAGATACTTTTGAGAATCTAAAGATCCAGTCAGTGAAGAATGGTCCTATAATATGGTCACCCAATATTCCAATCCAGACATTCAGTTTCAGTATGTATGTGTATGTATGGTTTTGTAGTATATATTTTATTTATTTATTTAACAGTTCTCTATTAGAAATGCTTTTGAAAACGGTCTGTATATTTTTTGAGTATAGAAGAGATTATTTGTATGAATATCAGTGTATTTGTTAATATTATATAATTATTTACATTTTATTATTATTTACAACTGAATAAGTAAATAATAAAAAAAAAATATTTCACACACTTTTCTTCTTCAATGTTGTATTTTAAATTTTAATTGAACAAAATTTTATTTAATCATTATATTTAAAAGTATCTCGTTAAATATTTTTTTAAATAATTGTAAATATCTTTCAGTTTTAACGAATTTTTGTTTTCGTATAATTTCGTATAATTTCCGTTTTCATTTTATAAGAAATTCTGGATGACTTGAGAAAATGCGGGCAGTTAGTTTATCTGTATTCAAAAATCTGTATTCTTTAAGTTGGGGAAATATCATATGTAAACGTATAGTAGTCATATATCAGTTTCATAAAGCTCTTGGATATAAGAATGTATGTATTTTGTAGGCATTCGTTTACAAAAACAGTATTGGCACGTAGTGTACTTGTACTAGATCTTGGGCTCAGTCGCCTAGGATCCAATCGCAGTCGCCTTAGTACAATATATATGTCGCCAGGTTACACATAGTTACGACTATCAACGTTGTATTATTCTTGAAAATGTATTCAATCCAAATTACCTTCATAATTTTTCATACCAGTCAGAGTGGTCGAGCTATTAAAGTGGTTCTGCTCGGAAATGGGAGGTTGCTGGTTTGATTCCCAACGGCGGCAGTTTGTCAATTAAATTAAAAAAAAATTAATAATAGTGCGGAATTGACTAAACTGTCGGCATATGAAGAAGAATGATTGTAACCAGCTATGCTTGTGAAGGTTTTCTGAAGTTTACTTTCACAAACTCCAGGTACTATCGGCATAATTCCTATTAAAGTCACACAACGTACCAATTCCTAGTCTAAATACAAATTCCTAGTCCTTTAGGGGTCGGTAAAAAAATCCTAGGAAGGCCTATTTGCCAGTCTTCGACCTCCTCTTGGCTACTATTACTACCTTCATACCTTGATATATTTCTTCCTACTGGCTCTTATAATAATAATAATTATTATTATAATAATAATCTTTATTGTCCATAAATTATTTTTACATAAAATAGACATTGTCAGAGTGCATACGAAATTACAATTTTATACAATTAAATATAATTATAAATCTAAAAATTAATTTATATTATATGGTGCTGATTGTATAAGCAATGCTCTGATTTTTGATTTGAAAAGCTTCGGGCTTGATGTCTTTGATCTCACGAGAAAGTTTGTTGTACAACTTTGATCCAATAAAAAGAGGACTCTTCTCAAACAAAGTTAAATTATGTTGCTGGACACAAATATCATCCCTATTTCTAGTTTGATAAGTGTGAAAAACACGATTACGTTTCAGACTGGAAGTGTCAATATTTTTAGGGTTTTAAAAGCTTCTCCGGACGAGTCTCTGTGTTTAAGGTTGGCTATCACTCGGAAGAATCTTTTTTGTGCAATGAATACTTTGTTCGCATGTGGTGATAGTCCACAAAATATAATGTCATACTTAAGTCGTAAAAAGACCTGAGTAGAGTAAAATTGAATAAGTGCATTAAAATCTTAAGTTGCTTGGCATTGAAGATCCCAACTGAAATTACTTTGCAATGAAACTCCTAGAAACTTCAATGATTCAGCTCGATGTAGCTGCGTATTATTAATAATATTTACGAAGAGAATATTTAAAATATTTAGGCTCTTTTCAATTATTTATGTTTCACTTTTCATCGAATCAATTGGATGTTTGTGAAATTTTGAAACCATCGAATTGTTATGCCGTAAAATTGTACAATTTTAATACTTCCACATGATGTAAATAAATGAATGAATAGCGGAATTATGGCTAATTTATTTCGACCGATTATTTAAAAATTTGACTAATCTGGTATTAAACATTGTTCAAAAAAATAATTCACAAATAAATTTTTATTATCCGAATAACATCAATATTTTAAAAGGCATATTTGCAATTGCAAATAAGTTAAATAGTTCAATAATAGCATAAACAAAAATATACAAATGAATTCAATAAAAAAAAAACAAAGAACAAGAATTTATGAAATTTAATTAAAAGAAAATTGTACGAAACTGTCGGTTGTCTTGTAGGAAAATTGTAGAAAACTAATTACATGCTACAATAAATATTACAACACTTCAATTTTTCATAATGAAAGAAAATCAATCTTCTCTTTTTTAATTTTTAGAAAACATTATTAAATACACAGTAGACAAAAAATAAACGTGTATACATATATATAATTAAATTGCAAAATAGAAGAATTGACATAATGACATAAAATTTATTATTTACCATAAATAAACATGTCAA
Organism: Nineta flava; assembly: GCA_963920215.1. Lineage (NCBI taxonomy): Eukaryota > Metazoa > Arthropoda > Insecta > Neuroptera > Chrysopidae > Nineta > Nineta flava. Next base: position 105,576,725 of record OY986040.1, on the reverse strand, counting down.
ATAAGCTCACAGAACCAGTAAAAGCAAATTAAAGTATAATAAAAAAAAAATCCAAAAAAATCTCATTACTTTACAGCTGATTTACTGCCATAATACAAACAGTATTCATTTAAAACTCAATATTGTAATATGTGTACCAAATACTGACAACACTATACTGTACAGTCAAAAGAGAATATTGGGCTGCATTAAATTACAAGAGTTATTTTTTTTTCTGAATGTAAATAAATAAAATCCTTATAAACTTCAACCCCGGAAGTGCCGCCATTTTTAGAAAAATTGTATCGGCCCATATCACCATTACCATTACTAGAGATATCGGTCAAAAAGTCAATAAATAAATAGTAATAGTCGTATAAGTTGTAAACGGTAAGTGATACAAAAAAAATTAATAAACAAAAAAATAGAAAATTCAATTATCTATAAGATAATTTATGATCACTTTTGGTCTAAAGTGCACGGTAATGGTGATATAGGCCGATACAGTTTTCTCAAAATGACGGCACTTCCGGGGTTGAAATTTATAAGGATTTTATTCATTTACATTCAGTATGTGATACTGAACCTAATTTTAAAAAAAATTACTCTTGTAATTAAGTGCAATGCGGACAAGAGTAACGGGCTTCTCTATTGACTAAACTATACATGTGTCATAGAATGTAATAAAATTCAGTTTACAATATTTTCTAGAGGAACCTACAAGTTTTATATAATTGAATCCCGCTCAAGTTCTTTGAAATCATAATATTTTGCTACTCTTTTTTTGACCATTTACAGATATTGAACTGTTTTTGTCTATCCATCCATTATTAGTATGATTTGCTTTCGAATATGTTATACTATAGGAAGTGATTAGCGTTTACTTATCCTGACATTTAAGTAATATGTTTGAACATTTGTTACATTATTTACATCACATACACTTACACATTTTGGCTGGGGATTGAACCAAGACCTCTGGCATTCCAGGCCAGTGTTCTGCCAACTGAGCTACCAAGATGCTATAAAGCAATACGTATATTTCTCACTATCTGATATACATGTGTTTAGACTAGTTGCATATATTTAACGTAATATTTTGTTGTTAAAAAGTCTTGATGGTCAAAAACTAAAAATGATCGTTTGATAGGAAAATTAAATGTCAATAGAAATTAATTAAAATCCTAAAATTTTTAGTTTATATTAACCTGATTAGAAGTCTTAATGGGAAAAAAGTTCTTCTATTAGCTTTGGTGGTATTGAGAACGAAAAATTTAAAAATAAATTTGATTGGCTGACATAATGAAATGTTGTAGATACTTTATATGCATGAGTCTCAATCGCCATACAGTTTTTATTTTAATGGGTTTTTTACCCTATATTCGATCAAAGTATTAATTCATGTAATATCATGATTTTAACTATAATGACCTAGATCAAATCCTTTTTTCACTTAAAATAATTTTTTACAATCAGCGCATTTTTACAATGAAATTAATTATTTTGTTAATAAAAATTATTTTCTACGATTTAGTTCGGCTAGCTATAAAAGCGTGTTCTTTAATTTTTTTAAACTATTTATTATTTTTGCTTGTTTAGTCTTGAAACGAACCCTAGGTTTTAATTTTTTGATCTTAAACCGTCAATATCTCTATATAAAAAATGATAAGGAACTTAATTATAGTTAAACTAATTTTCTACAACTTTACTTATTATGTGTTTTTCCGATTTTTTCAATATTAAGAGAGATATACCAAATTTGTGTTTCCCATTGCCTCCGGCCATGCTTACCATAAAAATGCATTGTCATCCGAACTACATATACATACAAAGTTTCATTTCGATACGACCATAAGAAGTAGGTTAAAATTTTCTTCAAAAATTCCGTTACATACATGCATAGATACATAGAAACAAACATACATACCAAGTTAATAAAAGCATGTTAATAGGTAAACGTTTTATATATTTTGATTGTCTAATGTTTCCAAATGTCAATTTTTTATGTATGAACCATTGAGAACTATGGGAACTATCATGAAAATTATCATGTATATCCAGTGAGGATATCCATCGCTTGGATCTATTTATACATTTTATACATTTTACCCAAGAAATATCTTCATTACATCACTTCTAGTTTGTCACGATTATGTAATGTGAGTTACAACAAGGTAAGGTTCCGTTAGAGGTAGAGGTAGATTGTAAAGGCTGCCCTGGACGGGCTACACTTCGGAATTTGTGAGTAGACTAGGAATTGGTAGGATATGCGGCTGCAGCTGACTATGATAGGAACTATGCCGGCATTCATCTGGAGTTCGTGAAGGAAACTGCAGAAAACCTTCTCAAGCATAGCCGGTTACTTCGTTCTTGTCCATACGCCGACAGTTTAGTCAATTAACCGACCCTTTTTTTTATTTTTATAATTGACAAACTGCCGATGTCGGGAATCGAACCCATAACCTCCCAGTTTCCAAGTACTGCATACTGCACAGACATAACGCCTTAGACCGCTCGGCTACTTGGACTGTTAAGGTTCCGTTAAGTAGTTGCGGCTGTCTTGGACGAGACACACTTAGACTGTGATGTCTGTTGTGTTACCGAAGTGGGGATAATCTACCTTGCCGATACTCATTAAACCATTTAGAGCTGTACATTTATAGCAATTAGGCTTTTTACGCCGGTAGACTTTATCTCAGAGAGGTTTTCAAAGAATTGTTGACCCAAACGAGTGAGCTTTTTCATAGTAAGAGCTGGACAGAACTGCTATAACTTTGCCTATAGACGATCTCCGTGGATAGATAGTACCTTCGGAACGTCTTGAGTTGTACTTTGGCCAGAAGGTTACAACAAAGCTTATATATTACAATGGAAAAAAGTCTCATCGATGGCATCTGGTGAATTACATTATTATAATCCTAAATTGTCGATGGGCGCATATACATAATTTTCACTCTTGAATAATTGTCGACCAGGATGTGCTTTGATGGTCATTCCCAAGACAATTATTTATTTACAGCTTTATTGATGTGTAATTACAAAAAAAGATTGGTATACAATAAAAAATATCTTTAAAAAAATTATTATTAATGTGTTTAATTTATTCAGGACACACAATATGTTTTTCACTTCCTTCAGTCAAAAGCATAAAAAAATTGAACACATTCCTTTAAGTTTTTTTTTTCTGCAATGAAAATGAATAGGAAATGACAAAAAGGGAAGAAGAAGATGATACAGTACGATACCTATCTATCTTTATACATATTTACAATGTATAAAAGTATAAAAAAGAATTTTTTTTTTTACATACTTATTTTTACTACAATGTCACTCTTAATGATGATAAAAGTCATTAAACTGGTATTCTTATTGCCAAAAAGAAAAATTGGAAAAATATTTGTACATAGAGTGAGAGTTATATCGAAGCAATCATTTTTTATATTTTGTCAATAAATGTTATACGGCGTGCACCAAAAAATTTTTCAATTAGTTTTGATGGTAAGTTCGAAAAAGTAGTTTAAACCATTTTACAAGCCTCATAGTATGAAAAATAAAACAAAAAAAAAGATTCAACAATTTATTGTTAATTAGTGTTAATTATCTGAAGCACATTGCATAGTTACTTTTTTTAATTTTAAAGTATTGCTCTGCTAGATCAGCCTTCAGCTAGCAGAGCATGCGGTTACACGATACAACAAAGAGCAGTTAATTTTTAATTAGGGCATTTAATTAGCATAGTAATTTGATATTAAATACAATATAATTAATTGATTTTTTAAACATGGCTGGGCTGGTTAAGCTAGCAGAGAATGCGGTTACACAGTACAACAAAGACCATTAAATTTTTTTAGAGCATTTAATTAGCTTAATATTTTGATATTAAATACAATATAACTAATTGATTTTTTAAATATGGGTCTGCTGGTTAAGCTAGCAGAGCATGCGGTTACACAGTTAATTAGAAAAAAGAGCATTAATTTTTTTTAGAGCATTTAATAGTATAATATTTGAGATCAAAAATAATATAATTACTTGATTTTTTAAATATTGCTCTGACAGCTTAACATTAAGCTAGCAGAGCATGTGGTAACGCACCACAACAAAGGGCATTTAATTTTTAATTAGGGAATTTAATTATTGAATAATGATTTTATGATTTTATTAATTTAATTATTATCATTGTGTTCTGCTCAGGTTGCTCTGCTGGCTGAATGGACATGACTTTCTCAAGACATCCGCATCCACAACAAGTGTTGGTTTAGATGCGAATGCAGATCACTACTACTACTACTACTTCTTGGCTCCACGGTACATTGGCCTCAATTAAAAGGGTCTTTCGGGCCATTCTGTCCCGGGCTTTGGCTGTCCAGTCCCTGATTCCATTCAGCGTAGATCTATTGCAACATCAATCATCCTTCGTTGCTTTGGTCTTCTTACTTGCCTTGAGCCTTTTGGATTGCTACCGTATACCGTTTTTGCACCTCTTTCACTTGGCAATCTTTCGAGGTGCCCCAACAAATGTAGCCTTCCTTTCTTAATTTCTGTGATAATATTTGTTTCCTTGAACACGTTTTGAAGTTTGACGTTAGTTCGTATCGTCCATCATATACCTTTATATTGCCACATAAAGGTCCAGAGATTTTTCTCAAGATGTTTCTTTCCCAGGCTCTTATTATGATTGTTTATCATGCAACAACTTTCAGAACACTACTACAGGATTTATTGCTGATTTAATATTTTCTTCTTAGTTGTTCTTGAGATGATCGACAACTTGAATATATTTAAGAGGGAGTAAAAGCATCTGTTACTAGCTGTTATTGTAGCTTTTATTTCTAAATACTTGTCATTGTTTTCATAAACTATATCTCCGAGATATTTGAGATGGGTAACTCGCTCAAATTGATGATTTTGTAACTTGAGCTGATTGACATGTCTGAATCTAGTTTTCCAGATCACTGCGAAGCTTCGGAAAACATCTCTAATTAAAACATGTTCATATGCTATTCAGCCATTTCCATATAAAATATTTTAAAAAAATAATCGGTTTATACAGGGCATGTTTTATTTTTAAATTAAGGATGTAAACTAACGTACAACCGAAATCTCTTACCATGTAAGCCGATTAGCAAAGTAAGTCAAGCCCCCGATAACATTCTCAAGATTTTTTTAACATCTGCATCCGCAACAAGTGTTGATCCAGATACGAATGCAGATCCCCGTAGAGATGCTGAAAACAATCTGTTTGAAGCCATTTCTATATAAAATATTTTTAAAAAATAATCGGTATATACAGGGTATGTTTTATTTTTAAATTAAGGATGTAAACTAACGTATAACCGAAATCTTTTAAAGTGGTTGATCCAGATACGAATGCAGATCCCCGCAGAGATGCGGACAACTCTCTGTTTAACATGTTAATACAATTCCTGTATAATATTGTAGTCTTACTTCCGCTTCTGAGACTCCACGATCTATAAAAGAGGCCACCCACATCATTATTTTTCTACTATTATTAATTTTTAACTATACATTTTTTTATGGTATGAGTGGAGAACAAGGTAATAAGGTGAACAAGGAGAACATGGAATGGAATTCGTGGTTGATAGATTGGTAGTAGCTGTGCCGTTATTCATCTGGAGTTCGGGAAAATATAAAATGATATTGATGTATAAAATGTTTAAAAAAACAATCGGTATACAAATAGTAGTCAGTAAGTCGTATAAAATTAACAATTTAATGTAATATTGTATGTATGATTATATATAGTAAATACATATATTTATTTTTATTCGTCTGAAAATTCAATTTACGATTAAAACATTTTATGTTCATGTCTTGTTTGTTGATAATATCATTATGTTAATCTGGTTGGTAGGTACACTATACACAAAATTTTTACTTGTGTATATCCGGTGTGTTTACGTTTTAAATGTATTTATTATAATAAATAAAATATATGGAACGTATCAAAATTTTATTATCATTTTCCTAAAAATATTCTTCTTCTTTCTTATCGTTGTTAAAAAATACTTAATGTATAATATCATCATATGGGTCATGGTTCGCTATTGGCATTATCTTTTGTGGCTTGTAAAAAACGGGTAAACATTTTGTATTTTATGAATTCGTTCCGTTACAAATAAAACAGATTTAACTGTTATGCACAAAAAAACAAAAACCGACAACGGTAAAAATTGATTGTCATACTATGAACTGAAAAATAAGAAGAAACTTCTGTTTAAGTTTGTGATTCAATAAAAACTTCCGACTACGATTTTACAAAATAAAACTCAAAATTGTTTTCTTGTACTTTTTAAATTTACGTATGTTAATCAATTCATAACGTAATTGGGTTTTTATTTTATTGGGAACCATTTTTTAGTTTTAGTAGGCATATAATTTAGATAATATTAGTCCGTATCAGAAATGTTGCAGATATTGGTATCCGCGTCCGCAATCGCGGAACTCCCGGATAAATTTTAGTATCCGCTTTCGCATGCGCAATAATCAATGCTTTTCACGGAGATTTTGCAGATGCGGGTGTTACTTCTTTTGTTAAAATCATAACGTGTTTAGACTTGTTATTATATGGATGTTTTTTTTTTATTATTGAATCAATTTACATTTTTGTTTGAGTGTGCGCCTTGAATAATGTATTTGACAAGTGAATCAACAATGCAGATATTCACATACCGACGTAAATCATGATTTAGTCTTATTTAGTCTAAACAAGATGTGCATTTTCCAGATCAATCCCAGTGTAAAATATGCAATAAAACATAATCTCGTAAGAAATCAAGCACGTCTTTGAGGAATTGATGCATCCGGAGCTGTTTAGCCTGTTTAGAGCGGGATTAATCTACGGAACTCTCCAAAATAGGATGGAACCTGAAAAGGCAGCGACATTGCTCTTTGTTAAATATAATGCACCAAATTTTAAATTTTTAAAAACTACTAAACAACTAAAACAACTAAAAATATGATTATAATTTGAAGATTTTTAGAAATTATTAACATCTTTGGCCTTTATTCATTTACCTAATTTAAGAATCTCCTAAACTCTTAATCCCAGCATCCGCGGATGTGATACTTAAAATAACAGCATCCGCAACATCCCTGGTCTGTATACATACTTTTAGAGATTGCATGCATAACCTGAAAAATTTAAGCAGTACCAATATATAACCTGTATCAAACTTAATGCATTATAGATATAATGAAGAACTATTATATATATTCGATAAAAATTATAAAAAAACACGTTGAGCAGTAGAGAAGGACCTTTGAAGACGCCACTGTGAAAATCAGTAATGTGTACTCGTGTACCGACAAAACAATAATTTATCTGTGAGGATAGTTAAATAGAATTTAATTACCCCCACAATTGCATCCGAAAAATATCCCACTATCGTGAAAAGAATAGGGGGATTTTTGAAGTGATGAACAATTGAAATATTTTGTTGACTAATTTTTTCAAGGTTATAAATAACAATCTGGAAATTAAAACTTGTTTTTATTTTAAAATAATATTTTTAAATGTTATACCGGATTTGATTCTGGAATTGTTTTACAGCTGCCTTTCTATTAGAAAATCGTGATGTAATTTTCCCTTTTTAATTATGAGTCGTTAGAAAGATACGATATTATTTAAAGAAATAAAACCCGTAATGTAAAATGTAACGATTTCAATTACATAGATGAAGGTGATATATTTGAAGGGAATTGGAAATGGTCATATTAATATGGGCTCCGATTTAGTAAAATGTATTGTTACAAGTAACTATTTTCTATTTGCATTTTTAGAAGAAGAATTTTTCACAACGAAAGTGCAAAAGCATCATGTCTATCGTAGAGTTTTCAACGGGTTTTCCATCTCATATTTTAATAAATAACTACAAAATATTTTGATCTTTATACATGGTTATTTTTTTTCATTCAAACTTACAACCACTTTCATCTTGCAACTAAACATGTAAAAAAGTGTATATATATATATATATATATATATGTATAAATGAAACATACGAACCTAACAACACTTCTTATCTTTTATTCCCGGTTTCACTGATAATAATATATACATAAAACGAAATATTATATCTCATACCCATAACCAAGAATATATATATATGTATATATATATATATATATGTATATATATATATATATATATATATATATATATATATATATATATATATATATATATGTATATATAAAAATATATATATTTTATAAAGGTTGATTTACAGGTTGATAAACATATATGAAATCATGGATCCAAATGAAGTTTTTAAAGGCTGTTGCTATTTCTCTTTAACATTCAAATAATGTTTTATATATGAATGGCATAAATTGATTTGGTTTCCCGTAAAAACAAAATATTAAGGCTCTGGGTTCGAGAAAACCGCTTTATATTTACACTACGCTTCCGGTTTAGGTCTAGTTTTCCGTCACTTTTTAACGATCGAAGCAAATAGTAAAAAAAAAATACATACATCGTATAAAAGTTCATTTAGTAATATTTCAATGGAAGAATTAGCTGAAAGAGCTATTTTTTGAGATGATGATGCGATAAATATCGAAGTACGCAAAAAACGGAAAGACGAATTCATACGAAGTTTTCACGGTAGGCGAAGGCGAATACTATAATTCTTTTAAAATGGATTCTGGACCATTTGAGATGATGCTCAGATATAGAAATGGAAGTTCGAAAGTTGAATATAAAAATTTCGATAAGCGATTATGCTTCCACAGAAACTAATGGTGCGCATAATTACAAGTAATTGGAATTTATTGAAATTTGAAAATTTTAACATTTTAGTATAGAAAAAATATCATTTAAAGTTAGTAAAATATTACCCGCTCTCAATAGATCCAGTGTGAATTCATTTTTGTTTTCTCCTGTAAACATATTTTATCGAACCTAGTATGGGTAAAGCTTAATCATCATGCGAGTTAACAAAATGAAAATTTATAAACAATTAAAAGATTACTTTCATAACTTCAGTAGAAGTCCAGAGTAGAAGCGGAGCTGGGGTTGTTGTTAGGATAAAATTGGTCGGCCCTTGGTTATTGTTAGGTGGCAAGTTTTATACATTAGATAGATAGATAGATTGTAGATTTTGCCCTGGACGGGCTACACTTCGAACACGAGGTCCATTGTGATGCCTAAGAATGTGAGTGGAGTGGAAGGAATTTTTGTGTATAGACTAGGAATTGGTAGAATATTCGGCTGCAGCCGACTATGATAGGAACTATGCCGGTATTCATCTGAAGTTCGAAACTGCAGAAAACCTTCTCAAGCATAGCCGGTTACTTCGTTCTTGTCCATACGCCGACAGTTTAGTAAATTTACCGCCCTTTTTTTTTCTTAATAATTGACAAACTGCCGATTTGACTAAACTGCCGGGGTTCGAACCCATAAACTCCCAGCTTCCAAGTAGGCAAACTGCGCAGAGATGACGCCTTAGACTGCTTGGCCACTTGGACTGGTGGCCGACAAGTGGCAATTTCCAATCGTTTAATTGATTCTAATGGGCATGTTCTCAGAAAATTAGCGTTATGTTTCACTTAAAATACTGGGTAATTACTCTCCAAATGGCACTAATAATTTTTGAGAAAATCCTATGACGTACCACTCGCAGCCGATCAACAACATTTTTTTAACTCTTTTTCCGATTTTTATAACTTTTGAAGTGTATTTTGTTATTTATAATATAACTAAAAATTCAGCTGTATATAAAGTTATAGGTGCTACCTTAACAACCAATGAAAAAAGCATGAACAACACTATTTGAATAAACGCATAACAACAACGTACAGTATATCTTTGTCATACAATATATTTTGAAACGTTATATTGATAGATTGTATAAGAATTGTTTACGTGTGATTTTTAAATTCATTATGTTAAGTGGCATTGTTTTAGATAACAGATGGATTTCTACATAATAACTAAGATGTCATTCATGGGTTAGACATATTTTACTATAAATCAAACAACATCTGTTTCATGGTTTCATATTATTCTATTTGTATCTTCGCATCAAGTGAAGTGGATGATTTTTAAATTAGATATATTTCTTTAAAAATGTCTAAATTAGAATCAATTTAACAGGAAAATTTTATGACTTATAAGGTAGTTCACTTGTGATCTTTTAGAAAACTAAATTACAGCCAATGTACTTTACTTAATTTTTTTAATGATTTTTTGACCGATTGTGATGATTGACATGACTGACTTGTATATGGTATACGTGAACAGTTGGTACCACATACCCTATTTCTAAAAAAATTTAATCAGGAAAACTTTTCTATAATTTGTTTCAAAAACAAGTATCTTATAAAATGAAACAAATTTATTTAAAACAAGTGAAAATAACAACTAATTGATTTAATTGCTTAAATACCCGTTATATACCGACTTAATGAAAAAAGTTTGTATTTAAAAAAGGGAGATTTTTCGTCTTTAAATTTTTGTTCTATTTCTTACGGTTTAAAATATAGACAGTTCTGCCCATTTTGCAACAACATGGTCCTGTCCATTCACGAATCGCACCTTGCATTTTACCTCCAGAATACACACACAAAATTTCGGCTCGCTATTTTCCTTTTTGAGTTATCGTGCTGACGAACAGGGGGACAGACGGGTAAGCGGAAATGGTCTAATTAGGTCATTTTATGAACACCTATACCACAGTTTTTTTCTGCGATCAATATTTTCAACCCTTACAAACTCGGGACTAAATTTATTATACCCTAGTATATATTATACACGGGCAATAAAAATACATATTTTGCGGATTTAAAAAAAAAGATATCAAGTTTAAAGGGCGTGGTCATATGCACTTCGGTTAATATATAAATGTTATAATTTAAAACTGCGACTGTCAACACAAGTCTTGCATTGTACAAGATAGACTATACATTATATGGTGCATGTAAAAACGCTGTATAAGTTATATTAGATATGTTCAATCAGCATAGAGCGTGAATCTAGAGCGTGGTAGTGCGAGAGGCTGAGTTGAAAGCGTTTTTGCCTGTGTTTATAATATATATCTTATGATATTAAAATTTGGATGAAAATTTTTAAATCAACGCCAAAATCATAATTGATAGTCTGTCCGATTGACTAGCTAGCTCGTCAAAAATCGACTTAATCGATTTGAATGATTCTCTGAAAGCTAAATTTTTATCGTTGAAAGGTTTAGTGTTTTATCTTTTCTCTACTATTATACAATTGTAAATGTATGTTTATTTGTTTGTTTGTCTGTTTGTTCATCACCAAAAACTGGATTGGATTGATTTTGACGAAACGATTTTTTTTCTTTAAAAGCTTCTGATTAGACTTAAAAACTGGTGCGTTATCTCGCTACGAGAGATAAAATTCGAAAGTATTCGCTGAAATAGAAATGTGGTCGATAAATATTTGATGTAGTGAAAGCGGTGGGAATTTACATATGTAAGTTTGTATTTTTCTAAAACGCGAGTATAAGCTAGTATAGAATATAACGATAAGATATTTTCGTTATATTTTGGGTTCTAGATAAAGTCGTACACAATTATCGTTACAAATTATCATACTTTCACCAAGTACTATTACATAAATGGTGATTGAATATAAAAGTAATAATTGAAACAGTTAGTCTAAGTACAAAAGAATCTACTGAGATTCTTTTATTTTAAAACTGGCGATAAAAATAGAATATTAATTTCCTTGTAATGTTACGATTTTCGCCGACTATAATGATTAAGGAATTTTAATATAAATTAGTATAAATTTTGGTTTTATATAGTTTGTTATAAATAACTTGCTCTACATTTTAATACACCAAACGGTAGATTTGTTGTTTCACACATAAATATCGAATGTTGCTCCATTATTTTTGTACGTTTACCAGTTACGCGATGTTTATAATTTAACTCGTAGATATAATGAGAAGGGTTGAATGGTAGCAGTGTGAAAATTGATCAATTGATCAAAGTCTTTTTTAAGAAATTTATAATTATTATCATTTATTCGAGATTCACAAAGCAAGATGTAAAACGTTTAATGTTAAAAAAAAATTATCTGAACTATTTATACCCGGTATATGTAAATATTCAAGGGTATATTAAGTTTAGCTCCGATTTTGTAACCCTTGAAAATACTGATTGTTGACATACGTTTTTGAAATAGGTGTCCATAAAATGGTATAATTCGGCCATTTCCACATGTCCGCCTGTCTGTCTGTGGACACGATAACTTGAAAACGAAAAGAGATAACGAGTTGAAATTTTGTGTGAGTATTCTAGAGCTAAAAAGTAAGGCTGATTCGAGAATGGGCAGAATGGACAATATATGGGCAAATGGGCGAATGGGCACACTTGGCCATCTTTGAAACCGTAAAAAAAATGTGAAGACAAAAAATGTTCCTTTTTTTAAATAAAAAAACTTTTGTTACATAAATTCACGATATACAGGCTATTTAAGCAATTAACCCCGTTAGTTGTTATTTTCATTTGTTTTATTATTAATTTGGTAAGTAAAAACTTAATAATCATCTACTCAAAATATTATTACTAAAAATATGTAATATTGCATATGTGCCCTTCTGAGCAGTTTTATATATGAATTCATATACATATAAAGTATGTAGATTCTCGATCATCAGTCACTAAGAGTAAGCTATCATATTTCGCTTATATTGCTTAAATAGCATGACAACCAAGAAGCACATAGCGTCTAGCTGGATGGCAAGGCAAGTCAAGGCATACAGTGAAAGAACTGTACGATTGGAATAGAAGAACTAGGTGTACGTATATGTGATGTGTGGATCGACAGATAGACAGACCGGGTGTGGTATATGTGTTTTTTTTTCCAAAATATTCCCCGTCACATGTGTCATCATATCACCAAACACATGCCACCATATTTCTATCATACATAGTTTAGTTGTTATATAGAACGGTAAAAAAGATAAGAAAACTATGATGAGTGTTTGTCAGTTTGTGTGTGTGTCGTCTGTCTCTGTACGAGTATCATCTATTTGTGCCTACCATATTTGCTAAAAAAAACTCTTCTATTGGAAGTAAATGCGTTGACAACCATATTTCCTAAAGTGCTATTATTATGGTTATTTTAATGTAGATCGTTGGCATACTTTTATCATGGGTGTATAGTATTTAATGTACTAACTATATAGACATTATGACCATATTCATTTTTCTGTATTCTTAACAGAGTTTATACGACGAACTCTAACATAAAATATTCGGAAATCCATAAACTTGACCAATTGGTCATTTTACGGTTTTGCTTTCTCAATTTATGAACAAACAACGAAAGATGATTCAAAAAAATTGTATAAGAACTGTATGCACATTTGTACAAAATAGGTTTTCAGAATGAATAGGTTTGCTTGGGAAAATAAGAGAAATCGTAGCGGGGAGAGGATTTGTATTCTGTGTAATGAAATTGAAACGGTTGAACATCTTAGGAGTGCTATGGGACAGAAGGAAATGAAAGGGAAGATCTTTACAGCCGCGGGTTAAATAATACAAAATTGATTTTGGATGCCAAGTTTAATATATATCTGATAGCAGATTGTGACCAGATTTCTTTTTATTTATTTTATTGATTTATGCCTGATTTACGATTTAGTTGAAAATTTGTATTATAATATGATTCATGATGTATTTGCTTTGTGTTATGTTTTAGTATCACTTTCATTTTTTGTGTTTATGTGATATTATGTTATACACAATGTATTACTTTGATTAGCCAATGAGCATATCAATAAAGATTATTATTATTATTATAAACTTGACCAATTGGTCATTTTGATGATTGCTCTCTCAATTTATGAACAAACAAGGAAAGATTCAAAAAAAATTGTATAAGAATTGTATGGACGTTTGTACAAAATAGGAAAACAAATTGAGTGTGATTCCAGGTTTCCAAACCAAGAACTTTCCAGTATAGCCCCCTGTCTCTATACAACAAACTTCATTTTTCAAATTTTTTATTTTATAACTTTAATAGTCTGCCAAATCCAAACCGCTGAGGAAAAATTTTCAACATTATAAACTATTTATTTTGTCATTATATTATCGAATGATAATTAGTGAGAACTCTAGGTTTTTGAAATAAAATTTCAAATTCGCCCCCTTTACCTAGATCAGTTTTTGTATTATAAATACATATTTCGACTACAATGTAGTCATCATCAGTATAAATTAGCTAGTCGTGATTTACTCTTTGACAATTAGAAATAGATAGAAAGTCGAGATCAATAGACAAAATTATATATATAAATATATATATATATATATATATATATATATATATATATATATATATATATGTATATATATATATATATATACATATATATATATATATATATATATATATATATATATATATATATATATATATATACACAAATATATTTATATATATGTATATGTACACATGAGTTTGTCTGTGGACTCTCTAGTGGTCACATATATTAGAGTAAGTTCAAACTTAAATGAGACACCATGCCCCTTTTGCGCAGAAAAAAAAAATTGGAATGGGTAAAAATACACTAATGCTATTTAATATATGAAAAAGGGGAATTGAATATAATAATTCAATAAAGGGAGAAGATCTACTTATCAATTATATAAAAAGAAATGGCATTATAATAAACATATCTTATATTTTATGTCTATTGGCTATGGCCATCGACAAAGATATTCACATATGCAAACTTCATAGTAAGAACGAGATGGCTATTATCAATAAAATATTATATTTATTTATATACCAGTGGACATCAAACAAAATGCAAGTGAACCAATGATGTAAATAGTGTGAAAATAAGTTATAGAATTGATATTCAATAAAATTTTCTGATTTGTTATTAAATAAAATGTTTTTGAACAAGCAATTAAATTAATACTATAACTGTGCAGACCTCAGGCCAACGTTTAAGTACAAGTAATTAAAATTCTATTACATTACCTTTAAATTATTATCATAATTTAACCCATTATGATTGTCGGCTATAATCTATATTAAATAAAAATCGCCTAGCCAAAATTATTCTTTGATAAATTTCAATTCTTTTATTAAGAATTTTTTAATCCTGTTGTAATATAATAGAATTTTAATTACTTGTACTTAAACGTTGGCCTGAGGTCTGCCCATGTTTTTGTAACAAGGAATTATAATTCTATTATATTATATTATATGACAGGATTAAAAATATTATTATTATAACAGGATTAAAAAATTCTTAATAAAATAATTAAAATTTATTAAAGAATAATTCTGGTTAGGCGATTTTTATTTAATAAAGCCGACAATCATAATTTAACCAAAAAATTATGACTACAAATTTTACCTGAATTAAAGAAAAATAAATATTTTTTTTTGAAGCGGAGTATAAATAAAAACAAATGTTTGAATTTTTTATAAAATTAAATTTTATTTGTGGATTCACACTTAAGTTCACACGAAACTGGTTGAGATTCACTGGATTAGTTGTTTACACACAGAAGTGTAGAATGATAATGATATACTACTTCACCCTAAATATCACATAGACTAGGTCCAAAAAAATTGTGTTTCTGCGACTGTCTCATTTAAGTTTGAACTTACTCTATATACGTATATATATATACGTATATAAAAATTTTAACGACAGTGATTTTGACATCTAGTAGGTAGGATCGATGGACATTAGCTAAATCATTTAGTTAAGGTTGTTATAAAAAAATTCAATTTAACAATTTGACAGGTTCTTCAAAATTTTACGATTTTTAAGAGATTTTAACACAGGTTAAATGGACTTGTCGGTAAAAATATGAATATAAAAATCTATATCTCGACTACCAGATATTCCAATGTTATGGAAAACTGTCATAATATTTATCAAAGTCTTATAAATACCTGAACCAAATTTCAAATTAATCTTGTTTTTTGTTTCTGAGATAATTAAATTTGTAGATCGAAAAATGTTCTAAATCTAGTTTTAATTTTAGTTATATTTATTTTTATCTAGTGATATTTAGTTTTATCTAGTTTTATCACCATGCAACTTTTTTGAAATACATAAAAACATATTTTTAATTATTAAAACTCTTCAAAAAAATGAAATTTAGTTTAATTATTCAGAGATAGGGTTACCTTAAAGGCGCTACGAGATTGGACTCAATGAGCTTAACTAAAATAAACGTGAATAACTTAAATCGTAATGCAGGTTAAGGTCAAACGAGGGTTGCATAGAATGGATCGAACGATAATATTACTGCGAGCTCCACGTGGTTGAAACGCTTGGGTTGGGACATAGTGACTAAATGGCAGCTCCGTGCCTGTCGGATCAGATGCAGCCGACGGAAGGTTGAGTAATTTGCGTTCTAAAAAACCTTATTACAGATCGGTTATCTGTATTCATACAGCCCATTTCTGAGACAAATAATCACCTGTATTTCTACGTAATACGCTCCTGGAATATACTTATTATGTAGATAAAATAACATAAGTATGTGTATTTTTATGTATCTATCGCTGATGTTTAACTTTTCAAAGCATCTGTGTCACTTCTTTTATAGAAATACTTTTGCAAGTAATATTATATACAGTAATATCTCATTATATTGTGATAAAATATATACACATATTTTGAAATTTCCATAGAAAGTGTAATAAAACAGCATTATCGTATTTAGTAACTTTATACGTTTACTACAAACACTTAACAATGCCTTTAGTCTCAAATACACACTATTGTACATGGAATTACTGAATTAGACAGTTCAAGAATTAAAAAACGTCGTTGCGCAGTAAGCTAAGCAGTAGCAGGAGCTACTTCAACTTAGCGAATTTCGTAAGAATACATAAATCACTCCTAGCAGTCACAACTTAAGTCTGATCAAAATGAAATGTCGTATATGATTTTAGTATTTGTAAGGCAATTTTATTAATAAATGACATTCGTCGAGGGGAATTGGGGGTATAAAGAAAGAAGAAAACACAAAATATCAAATATCTCTCTTAATATTAGAAAAATCGACAAATGCGTAAAGTTGTAGAAAATCAAATTTACTATTCATCTCCTTATATATAAATATATATAAGGAAAAATATATGTAGAAAATTATATATAAATATATATATATATATATATATATATATATATATAGATATATATATATATATATATATATATATATATATAGATATATATATATATATATATATATATATATATATATATATATATATATATATATATTATATATTATATATATGTATATATATATGTATATATATATGCTAGTATATATTTATATATACTAGCATTGCCCGTCGCAGCTTCAGCACGAAAATTGTAATTTTGCAGACCTTATATTACTTAGTATTTAAGTAAATATACTGAATGTTTATGCAACATTTGAAGTAGATTGGACCATGGAATCACGTTGTCCCATACAAACTTTGCCCCCGTTTTTTTTAAGGGTAGAATTTCGGAAAATCCTTTCGGATGCTTCCGTCATACAAAGAACGCACCCTCCAAGTTTCAGGTCTCTACGATCAGCGGTTTAGGCTGTGCGTTGATCCGCACAGCCTGAGGTCAATCATTCAGGACAAAGCATTATATATATATATATATATACATATATATATATATATATATATATATGTATATATATATATATATATATATATATATATATATATATATACATACATATATATATATATATATATATATATATATATATATATATATATATATATAAAGTTTTACAGGTGGTGATTTTCGACATCTACTAGGTAGGATCGATGGACATTTGAGGAAACTTTTGCAAAATTTTGTAATCGGTACGAGACCCTCTATTTCCTTTCAGGAATTTCGCTAACAAGCTGTAGGGTGGGTTTGTCACTGAGTGTCATATTTCTGAATTTGACCCCCAAGGATCACATGATCAATTTTGTCTTTTGATATAAACATTTTTTATAAGTAAAAATTTGATCTATCTTTGACCGTTTAAGAAATAGACCGTTCAAGTAATCGATAAAATCAGGTATATTTCTGCAAATAAATTCTTACAGAAAAAATGGTCAGTAGATAAAAAGTAGTAAAGTTATTTCCTACAATTTTACTTATGATAAATTCGCTCAACCAACTAGTATTAATACACGAAACTTTGTGTTTCACGGTGCGTATAGTACCTACCACGCGAAATTTAGGGTTCCATAGTCAGTTGCGAAGTTTACGGTATAAAAATTTTTTTCGAAAAACTAGGAAAGTAAGAGTTTTATAATGAGAAATGATATATCGGATTCAAAACATATCGTTGTTTTAATCGATCGAGAAACTTTTTTGCAGAAAATGTAACGATGTAGACTTTATGTTTTATAATAAAATTTCAAATTCGCCCCTTTACCTAGATCAGTTTTTGTATTATAAATACGTATTTCGACTAGAAAATAGTCATCATCAGTATAAATTAGCTAGTCGTAATTTACTCTTTGGCAATTAAAAATGCTTCATTTGATAATTTAATATTTATGTTTTATACTAAATTCATTTTGATTTCGAAAAATAGTTTGAAATAAAGTTTTCTGATGAAGAATAACTTTGTAATTTAAAGTTTGCTCTACTCTTTATTCCTTTCGAAAGACAGTTTAGTGGCAGTGACAGTGGTGAAACTATTATTAGTAACTAATTTGAATACAATTTAGGATCAGTACGTAAATTTTGAATTCTATATCTCATTTTATTTCAAGAATATATATAAAAGATGAGGAAAAATTTTATTTAAAAGTAAAAAATGAAAAAAAAAAACGTAATTTTAAAAAGACCTTCAGGCAACACCGTTTTGGCATCGTTGATTTTACACCAGATTTATGAAGTAATATTATTAATTTTAAGGATGTTGTATCCCTACCGTCATGTTTAGTTTTGTTAATTTGATTAAATTGTATAAAAATAATTCATTCGTTAATTCTAACTTACAAATCACAAAATCATTCCTTTTATTACAAGATTTTATTTAACTTGGAATGTATGTATGCATGCATGTATGTATGTATGTATGTGTGTTCGGGTCAAATCTTACAAACTGAATTACAACCACTTCCTCCTATCCTACGGAGTTGAATTTTTACATGTTGGTTCAGTTCTGATGACAATGCATTTTTATGGTAACTATGACAAGAATCGACCAGGGGGAAGGGGGGTTTACAGGATGGGAAACACAAAATTTGTTATATCTCTCTTAATATTGAAAAAATCGAAAAACACATAAGACTATAAAAAGCTTGTTAAAAAAAGTTTTTTTAATAGAAACTTATTAACATGTATACTAGCAATATATTTTTATCAGTACCTCAAAAAATGCGACATTATTTTAACGAATTGCGCTTGTCCATCCATTGTTAGTATGGTTGCATTAACGGTTATGTCATACCAGTGGAGGCGATTAGCCTTTAATTACTTTGGCATTTTAAGTAATGCGTCTGAATATTGGTAACATTATTTAAAATGCTCGATATAGTGTACTCAACAAGTTAAATAATGTGTTACTTCTTGCTATTGCAAATTAAAATACGTGCGATAGCCCGTTGAACTCGTTATGGCGTCTAGAAAAATGTGCAAAAATTTGAAATCCGCACATAAACAATTGTAAAAGTTATAAACAATTTATTTAAAAAAAAAAAGAAATTTTGTTTTTTGCAAATATCTCAGAAACTATTGTAGATATCGGAAATCGAAGGAAGATTCTTAAAGAGTAGGAAATTTCCTAAAAAACAGTTCCACCTGCGGGAACTGTATAATATATAATATATATAATTTTAATTGAGAGATGCAAATAGTGCCTGAAAACGGGTGATTCGGCTCCGCTTAATTCCGACACTTGAACATAAAAATTTTTTTGGCCCATTACATATGAATATTAAGGAAAGATAAAATTCAGGTACTTACTGGATACTTAAGTAAACAATAATCCGTCGGCAAAAAATTTTTCCCCCATTTTTTCCATTAACTATGCTTTTGTTGATTAAAAAATATTTCCAATCTGGATAGAAATAAAAAAACTTCGATAATTTTTACTGAAATATCACTGAATGGATCATATTGTCCCTAATTGATGATGCATAAAAATCGATTTAAACATACCGTAAGGTGGATTTGTCAGTAGACAAATTCTTGTAAATTTTATTTACTACAAATTTTCCTATAATAAATTTACCCGTTTAAGTAGTATTAAGAGACTATTTCAAACTTTAGAGATTATTTCAAACTTTATGTTACTCCTTCACTCCAAGACACATTTTCCAATTGACTGAATTAGATAAAATCTCTTTCAGATCATATTGACGTTAATACGCTTCAATTGACAGCTAAAAACGTGGAGATATGGTGAATATTTTGATCTCGAATTCGGACCGATTACTAACATTAATTTTCTAAGCGATATGCAAATTTAACTAATTTTATTTAATTCGTATATCAACAATAATTTATTGATTTGAAATATTTGTTTTCATTTTTGAAGTGGCCTAACGTCCTTAATATATATATATATATATATATATATATATATATATATATATATATATATATATATATATATATATATATATATACGAGTAAATGTTTCTAATAAATATATGTGAATTTTTCTTACATATTGTAAGCAGATTGAGTAATGTTTAGATTGTAAAACCATTAAATAGAAGAAGGGTAAAATATAAAACTGAATATCGATAAGTAATTTTTCCGGTCATATAACATGAAAATTCTCTTATCGATTATACACACTATTTACATGTAAAACTGGGGCATGTGATACAAACAAACGATAAGTGAAAAATTGAAGTATGGGTCATAAAAAAAAAATTCACAAATTTATGTACAAATTCTTTTCCAATAAAAGATAATCCAATGAAAAACATGAAACACCATCCCATGCACAATGAAATAGTCACATATACATATACAAATACACAGGTACTCTTTATCAATGGGAATTTATACGTAACAGAGAATTATCACCATTGAAGGCAGAGTTTGAAAACGCGTCACTCAAAAAAAAAGCTCAGTTTCCGAAGGTTACACAAAATACACAAAGATAAATTTGATACAAAAGTACTTGACAGAATGTTTTAGTATCCAATAAAAGTAGATGAAAATTCTTCATCGCACATCGCCTACTCTGTGTGTGTATATGTGTGTTTACAAAAGAGTGTATATTTTCCCTCAAAAACCTCATTCCTTTATATATTTAAGTTTTTCTCCACGTAATTTCTCATTCCATATCATCACCACTTCTTATCTTTTATGAAAAGCCATCAACTCATACACCCGTGTACAGTATTACTTTATAACTTTTTTATTTATTTTTTAATATTGACAATATCAAACATTAAATATTGTTTGACTACGTTTAGAATTTTTTATTTCACGCAATAAATATATTCTAGTTTCATATAAAGTATTCCTGTTAGTTTATTATTTAAAAATATGTGTATTATTTAAAAACACCACGCTAACTGTACATGTTAATAATATAATTTACTCATAATTTCAAAATAAGACCTCGCACTGCTTGCAAGGAAGCTATGCCCCTTGACATCCCGATACGGTTTTCGGTCTTGGCTTTGAGTCCTAGAAAGGAAGCATACACTGCGTAGTGTAA
Source organism: Nineta flava (assembly GCA_963920215.1). Lineage (NCBI taxonomy): Eukaryota > Metazoa > Arthropoda > Insecta > Neuroptera > Chrysopidae > Nineta > Nineta flava. Next base: position 105,555,065 of record OY986040.1, on the reverse strand, counting down.
ATTTGATAAAGTAAAGAACACACGAAACCAATAAATCAAGAAAAGTTAAATGGAGGGGGCAAGCGTGGGTCTTGGGCAGGTGAATCCCCTTGTTCAACGGGCAAATATTTACTTTAAGTTTCAAAGTACGCACCCTTCTAGCATATTAGGAGTGAAGAGGGTAATAGTTGGTTTTTTCTTGTTTTCAGGGGAGTTGCGTTGGAAAGATTAAATTTTTACGATATTTCTCGTAAATTTCAAAGTATTCTACGTCGAATGCAATCGCCATCTTTTAGCATGTATAGAAATCAAGAACGTGTGTTTGAGGGGGTTTTCTCATTTCCCAGTTGGCGGTTGCCTTGGGAAAATTAAATATTTTTATCGTAAGTTTGATGTAATTCCGAGTCGAATGCAAAAAATCGCACCCTTCTAACATATCTAGAAGTGAGTTAGATTTTGTATAGAAGAGTCAGTCAGTTAGCCAAAGGTACAGCCTTTGAGCTTGGCTCCGCGTCCTAAAAAGTAAATATATCCTGCGTCGTGTAAAGTTGCTAAAGTTTGGGGTTTTTCCCATTTTCGAGGTTTAAACTGGCATAGTTGGGGTTTTATTCTGGTATAGTTGGGTCCACTATTTTATTTTTTTACAGTGGCAGGTCAAACAAAAATATTTTGGTCTAACGCCAATCTATTATAAAAACTCGATTTTTAGTGGAACATTGATTCATTATCCTACATCTTTTAATAGTCACTCTGTACAATAAACTTTATGCGTACTCCATGTTTTATTGTGAGCCTCACTGTACAACGTGGATTTTTCATTATCACCATGATTTTTTTACTTTTATTCACAATAATCGGATATATATATGTCGACCTATATTGTCACAGCCATGTAATTGTAATAACCTTAGTGAAATAATTTATTTTTACATCTCACTAATCCTGACAAATCCATTATTATTGTTCATAGGGAACATCCGGGTAGCTATCGGTGTTTTTGATACTTTATAACCCTCAAAAACATTATTGAACTGTGTAAAGACTGTCAGCCAAGAGCCATTCTTGGTTTTCATACTCTCAATAAAACTAAACATAGTTTAGTTTTATCACTACATTTTTTCTCACTAGTTTTCTCACTATGTCGCTTGAAATTAAAAATCACGTAATTTGCAGCCACATAATTCAACTTGTCGCTGAAAAGGCGTGTCGAGCGATATCATGTACTATTAGAACACGTACTAATAGTACACTACATTTCGTCCCTTGATCATTGATATAAGTTATATATCTGAATGTTGGTAGTACTAAGGACTGTATTCATTATCCAGTCTTAGTTCACCTTGAGCATGATCTTAAGGCAGCTTTTAAATTCATAGACCATAGATCATTAGCTTGATCTTAGCTAAGAGTTATGTGATTGGATAAATATTCATAGTCATAGTTTAAGGCAATATTAAAAATTGAAAACTGTTGATGTATTCACAGTCAGACAAGACAGTCTTATTATGGACCTTATCCTTACTTTTTATTAAAAAAGAGGAAGTCGGGCTTTTAGTAGACTTAAGACAACCTAAATATATTTGCACTGAAAAAAGTACTGAGGAAAATGCATTTTTTGTGAAACTGTCACCAAGTTAGCAACAAGTAACATATCCTCAGACAATATAAGAGTAATTTTAATAAGAGTAAGGTAACAGGAATAAATGCGAATGAAAGAAATTTTAACAAGAGTTACTTCAATGAAATTTATTATATTTTAAAATATTTAAAATTTATTATATTTTAATTTATTTTAGTTAATTTTCTATTTATTTTTATTCTTGTGTATTGATCTCGACTTTCTATCTATTTCTAATTATCGAAGAGCAAATTACGACTAGCTAATTTATACTGATGATGACTACTTTGTAGTCGAAATACGTATTTATAATACAAAAAAACTGATCTAGGTAAAGAGGGGATTTGAAATTTTATAATTATACGTATTCTTGAGGTAAGCTTTATCACTTGCTTTAGACTGGACTATGAATACGGGCCTAAGGACTCTTGCATGTTGGTGTAGTACTAACATAAATAATATTGTATTTCCTTGTAATATGTTGTTGACATACAGTATTACAACTTAACAAAAACAAATAAAACTAAAAAAAGATTTTGTACTTTTATAACGTAGAATATTTTAAAAGATGAGAAACTTTTAATTAATATTTACTTTTTGTACTTCCTTTTTTACACATTATTTTGTGATTTAAAGTACGACGACCTTGGATTTTAAGGTCATGTCATGTTACATCCCTATACTCGACGACATTTTCTCTCTCTGTTTAATTTAAATTGATTTTATAAAAAAAAAGTAATTTTGTGAGAGAATGTTTTTCATCGTTTTGTATTAGATTAAAATGAAACTTTGCGTTGTTTTTCAACTAATGTCGTACTGTTTTTAATGCGTAGCTAACACATTCACTCACGATTTTAGTATAAAAGATTATTTGATCTTAAATAGTATAATCGTTATTTGATTATATATTAATACTACTGATTGTTGCATGGCTGAAGAGATTCTCGTATTGAGACATCTCTATGGAAGTTAAGTGTCTGAAGTAGGTCAAGGGATTTTATATTCCTACAGACACCTAGTAGGCATCCACACATCTTATTCTCTTATATATCAGGGTGCTACAGTTCCTTAGAAAGTATTACAAGTCAAAAATCAGTAATCGCTTTAGCGGTCATAATTTTAATACGATTGGAATGAAATTGGGTATATGGGGGCTTTTGGTATTTGAACGGTCCAGTTTATTCATGGTCAAAATCGGACAAGGTTTAGAGGGAGGGGAAACACAAAATTTGGTATATGTGTCTAAATGTTGGAAAAATCGAAAAATAATCTAAAGTAAAGTTATAGATAATTAATTTTACTATACTATAATTTTGTTTGTTATCATTTTTTCTGTTACCCTAATATTGACAAGAATATTTACGAACTAAAATTGAAAGTTACAATCCTAAAAATTTCTCTACACATTAGAATACACAAAGGATTTATGTATTTTAAGGAAATTCGCTAAGTTAACGCAGCTCCTGCGTAACGAATTTTTAAAAGTTTTTTATGACTATACCATAGATCACTCACTCTTGTTATGAAAGTTATTATGGATTATTTTTAGTTTGTCAGAACGGTCCCACGCATTCTTGCTTGGAAGTTTACGGGTTCGTATCCTAGCGATTGCAGTTTGTCAATTAAAATTAATGGGGCATTTAATTGACTAAACTGCCGGCATAAGAACGAAGTAACCGGCTATGATTGTGAAGATTTTCTGCAGTTTCCCTTCACAAACTCCAGATGAACCAGCGAAGCCCTAGTCTGCATATAAATTCCTTGTCCTCCGCTCACATCGTCAAAAGTAAATAAAAGTTAAAAATAATGATGTGGATGGCCTGTGTTAGAGGCTATAAAGTCTAAGAAACGGAAGTCAAACCCAATTATTGTTATTATTAATTTCTATATATGCATCCAATTATCTCGGTAGAAGCAGATTTCTCTGCAACTGTTGGAATGAAAATTAAATGTGAAACTAAGCAAGAACTACCAACTACTAAGTAGAACTACCTATACCTTGTATAAATGTCAAGTAAGCGCTGTTAGAAACTTTTAGTAGCATTATTACAAGAAAGCAACGCAATGAAATACAATGAAAGCAGTATGCTCACATATAAACACATACACAAACATATACACGCACCCACAACTATGCACACAAACACACACGCGCACTGGCTCTTACATAGGCTCTGATAGAAATCAGTAGAAATGATATCATTGTCATAATAAGGGTCAAGGCGTCAAACATCGTTGAATCGATTTTTGAGGTCGAACATGTAGCGGTGTCACTTCATGTAGCGGTATCACTCATTATTATTATAATTTTGTTCTTCATTTTTTATCTGTTGCATTTCAACTATAACCTCCCTCTATTGTCACGGTTGCTGTGAATGTTAACAACCTTGGTAATTTACATATAAAAATAATAACATTTCATAAATCAAATTAAAAAGATAAATTTTAATTAATAAAGATCAATTATATCTTTTATATATATTTATTATTTATTTAAATAATAATTATTTAATATAATAAACATCTACTTTACAAACACATAGTTTCTATATATGCTTTAGTCTATATATAAAGGTAAACAAGATCCGGAACAGAAAATTTTGAAGCATATAAACATCATATACTCAGCTCATTAATCGAAGCAAAGGGTATGCTCAATGTATCAAGATAATAGTACAATCGTACGGTACTGAACCTCCTACTTTTTATACTTGATTCTTGTTTTTCATTTTTTATTTATCATAAAAAAGGTGTGAAAATTGTACTCAGTAAATCTCGGTAAATAATATAAATATATAGGTCTATGGGAAACGTAGGCTATATGAAGAATGTATACATACATACATACATCTATATATCTAAAGCAAAATAACGTGGATACACAAAAATAAATAGTTGCTGTGAGCAAAAAGGGATGATGATATATATTGTGGATTTTACTTTACACTAACAAAAAACACCTTATATCAAAGTTATATTTTTCACTTACTTTGTGTTGTTTAGACCGTTTGTTTGTTAATAATATTTTTCTAAAGACTTTGTGTTTACTTTAGTATGCATAAATTTAAGTATATGTATATGTACGGTATATAATATATTCAGCTAATTTTAAAAATAGTTTTTTTTTTTACATTGAAAATAAAAATATGTCAAGTTCATTTATGTTGTACATCATATAACGTTTCCATATACGAGTTATAAATATCTTTTGATTTTTTAAATGATTTTTATACCTTGTATATACAGGGTAAATCGAACCAGCCGTATAATAGCACACGCCTCCCCTTCCTGTCATGATCGGAATTGGTCTTCCTCAAAAATAATCAAAACTAATTCAGTCGATACTAATATAATAATTGAAGAACCATAAACCCACCAATTCTAATAAATTCTCTACAAACCTTCTATACAGTCTTGTAGAGCGGAGAGGGTTTAAGAGGAATAAAAAAAAATAACCCCTTCAAAAATTGTTAATTTCATAAAAATAAGTACCTGGTAACTATTTTCAATTTTATGACATTTATTCTTGATAGACTACCTTAAAAACCCTTAAGACACGAACTATCTTAAAAACCCTCATGTACAAATGTTCCACGTGCATAAAACTCTAAATATATTTTGAAGCGATGAAAATCTCAACCTATCTCCAGAATTTCGGGATATAAGTCTCCCGGTCCAGGCAAGGTAGCAGACTCTTTATATGATAAACCTTAAAAGTTAACTCATAGGGTTTCAAGGGAATTGATTCACGCTCTTTTTATGAACGGATTATCAACTATATTTACTGGACTATTTACAGAAAATAATATTTTAATGCTTACAATTAGTAACAATATATGTATTATATCTCATGTTTCTAAATGTGAATTTGTGTATATAAATACCATGACAGAACGATTTGGGCGTATACAAGAAAATTGTATTTTAAGATACGCTCATACAGACGGATATTTATAACAATAATTCTTTTTGTTAGTGTTTTTTCTGTATGTGCTATTTTGCATATATTTTCTGGGCCAGATAATTTTTGCGTATGTTAGATATTATGAAGAAAATTTCTTGAACATAAATGTTTATCTGTGTATTGTACAATATTATTTACTAGATTCTTTCCTGTAATAAATTGTTAAAAATTTTTCTTCATTTATTTTTTCACATTTAACTTAATCTACTTATTTCGACAAAAAAATAAGGTTTTTGAACCTATTTTGTTGAAATAGACAATCCAAAGTATGCTAATGTTATTTTGTGTATAAGTGTAAAAACTGATATATCTCGATGTTCATGATTTGTCTGACTACTAGGGAGCGCAACTTTACCGACACACACCATTATTTGCAATCCCTAATGTCTATATAAACTAGATAGATACGGCATCCCATGTGACGCCATTAACCTCAATTGAAGCGATACTTAACTAGCCAAGAAACTAACTGTTGCTCCAGCGCGCCTGTGTCTAAAATTATTAAATTGTAACAAAACAAAACGAATACTTATTTTAAGAATGTTCCAGCATGAAACCACTTATCGACAGATTTTGCTTCTTTTTTTCACAGGCTAAAAAAGCGTTTGCGTAACGTTTTCTAATAAATCCCGAAGCTTCAGAATTTTTGACTGTTTAGAACGCGAGATAAATACTAGCAAAGTAATCTTTCTCTCTAACTCTCCCTCATTAGAAGCATGTAAAACTTCATGCCCGCCCAACTATTATCTGTTGTATTGAAAAAAACTACTCGACAGAATTTAAAAAAAAACTAGAATACTAAAGATAAATATTTATTAAATAAATTAAAAAGAAATTGGCTTTTACCGTTTTGTTTTCGAAATATAAAAGTTTAAAAGTATTTTTAACCCGACTTCAAAAAGGAGGATTTTATTTTTTATTTCTTTTATGATTGTTACCTCAGAACTCCGTCATTTATGAACCGATTTTGAATTTTTGTTTTTTGTTTTAAAGGATTTGATTTCCGATTGGTCCCATGGTCACCAAATCGCATTCTGATGAGGGGATCCCCGGAAAATCGAGGAAAACCCTCATTTTATATGTGATCGCCGATTTCTGCGAAAATTTTTGTTTTCTTTGAAAGGGTATACTCATTCATAATGGAAACATAGGAAACTTTTTTTAAAAACCGACTTCAAATAAAAAAATTTTTACAAAAAAAAACCGACCCCAAAAAAAAAATAACATAATAACAATAATTGTACATATATATTTAAAAATTTTTGCTTAGGTGAACTTAAATTGACACAAGAATACGCAATTATTTTTTTACTTTTTAGTGCATTTTTGGTTTAAGAATATTTGGTTTTTAAAATTGTGTTTCCATTTTGTCAAAATATTTTTTATTTATTTCAAAATTACATTAAGTTGTATATATGAATAGTGAATATATCTATGTGTTGTGTATGTGTGTATAAGTTTTTGTCCTATAATAAAAGCAAACAGGTTTTTTGTCCTGATTATACAAGACAGTGCTGGAACTATCTTAAATAAGAATTCAAAATTCAGTACTAATCAAAATTTTCCATTACCGATATGTTTAAGATTTAAAAAACTATAATTATTACTACGCGAGTATCATAAAATGAATGTATGACTGAATTGTAACAATACCAAAAATAAAAAAATAAATTTATTTTTAAATAAGATTCAAAATTTAGTTCTTGGCTAGTTGAAGCGTATGATGTATGTGTGATAAGAATGTGTGTTAGTGTATGAGTGGCTGTCACATGTATTTCCATCACACACATTTTATTACCTTGGCGGCACTGACTATCATTAAGTTCTGGCCGTTATTTCATGATTATACCTGAATGAAACTGGACATCTATATGCAAAATTGCAAAAATAAAAATATAGATTTGGCATTTATCGATCTGATGATTACATAAATCCAATTAAAAAATTCCTGTTTTATTCAATTTATAGTTGAAAAAACATGTTGATTTAAGTCAGGAATAGGGTAGTATAGATCAAATAGTTCATCGATCATCATGAAAAAGAATATATATTAAAATTTCATAGTAAAACCGCATAGTAAAATCATTAGCAAATTCAATTCTTTAGATTCCAAATGTTAAAATGTTAGAAACCTTAAATTCGAGGCCATAGATTTGGACGCGCTAAAATCACGTGTTTTAATTATAGTGAGTAAACCCGAATATTGATTCCTAGTATTTTCTCCTAATACTATCCTTATAATCTACATGGTACGCTGAAGAATCTAAGGTGAGTGGTAGTAAATTCAGTTTCTTAATTTTTGTCATATTCCAAAAATTAGAACTATTCACGGTTGCGAATCAGCGCATTTTCTTAGAATCAATAGTTAAATATTATTTTTTCCCCAAATAATAAGTCGTAGAACCAATACCAAACAATTTCCATAAACATAACTGTCCAGTTTAAATAGAGGTCAGTGAATAAAAGCACAGAGGTTTATATCTGCATTATAATTTATTCAATTACAAATTACATTTATGCTAACGATCCGTAAATTGTAACAGCACATGCAATTTTATATCAATCATCAAGTTTTTCCATTATTATATATTTTTCTTTTATTTCAATAAAAAAAAAAACAATTTTTCTGTAGTACGATTTTTATCCATTATTACCACTGAAGAATATTGTAAAAAAATAATTCATTCGAGTCTGCATTGTTATTTTTTATTGTCCTATTTTATGGGCTTATAAAGTGTAAAATGATTTATTATGACAGAAATGTTGAATGATTTCTGTTGAATGATTCATTTGACTAGAAATAAAATACCCTGATCTAGAATAATGGTAAAACGTCTAGCTATTTTTCTAACTTTCACTGTAGCAATTCTAGCAATGGATGGATAGACGATTAAAAATATGTAAGCAGCTAATAACAAATACAGAAATAATTGAAGAAATTGAGAAATTATCCCAAACAAATAGTATTTTTGTGGTTTAGTTGGAGCAGTTGGCTTGAAATCTAGAGCTCTTGAATACGATTCCCATCCAAGATGAGTATGACTCCAATGTTCAAGCATATTGCTTTAATATCAAATTATATAAACACTAGTCACCTCCATTAGTCAAACATAACCATACTGGCCACTATAATATCTAATTGACCAGTCCAAGTAGTCGAGATGTCAAAAGTGCTCTGTTCGGAACTGGAAAATTGCTGGTTCGGTTCCCAATGGTGGCAGTTTGTCAATTAAATTAATTTTAAAAAAACAAAAATTAATGGGGCGATTAATTGGATTAATTGGCGACTAAATTGTCGGCGTATGGACAAAAACGAAGTACCCGGCTATGCTCGTGAAGATTTTCTACATCTTCGTTTCACAAACTCCAGAAGAATATCGGCATAGTTTCTATCAAAGTCGGCTGCAGTCGCCCAACCTACAAATTTCTAGTCTTGATACAAATTGTTTGTCCTTTAGGGGTCTGTAAAAAAAACCTAGAAAGGGTTACTTGCCAGGATTCGGCTCCCTTCCGCTACTAGTTAACAATTAACTAATTGTTTGAACTTTAGTTTGCATACACTGAAACTGATAATGTTTGTCTTAAATCAATCCAAACAACTTTCCTCTACAGATGTTGGGAGGGGTCCTTAAGCCTTTTTTGCTTTTCTGTCCAGTCATTGTCAAAAACAAGTGAAGCATACACTGAAACTGATAATGTTTGTCTAAAATCAATCAAAACAACTTTCCTCTGGAATCAACAGATGTTGGGAGGGGTCCTTAAGCCTTTTTGTTTTTCTGTCCAGCCATTGTCTTTCTTATCAAAACAAACCAGTTTAATTCAATTTTTGGATAGGTTATAGGTTGTATACAATATATATATATATATATATATATATATATATATATTTAAATCAAAAAAACTTTGATCCAGAAAATTAATGTATTTCTAGGAAATAAATTGCTCTAAATTAAAAAAAAAGCATTTACTCTAAATGCCATAAATCAGTCTATATTGTGTGCTATTTTCGAGCTCATATATGTAATTTTTATTACAGACTCACACACTTTCCTTTTGATTTTTATTGTAGAAAAGATTTATGTAATATAACGCAATATATATATATATATATATGTTGTTGTTATATTGTTCTGTTATGGAGGGAATATTATAAAATAGATTTCATAATAAAATTGTCAATGCCATTCATTCTTTTGTAGCTTTTTATTTATATTTTGGCTTTTGTTTTCCATAGAGGGTGTTCTTATGTAGCATGTATGTATATTTTGTGTATTTGAAATTTGCCTCACTCGACAAATATTCTTTTGAAGATTCCACTCGATCCTTTATTAAAATTAACAACTCAAAATACATAAAATTCAAATAACTAACATAATATTCTTTATCTTATTCTTGGCATCAATCTTTTATTCTTAATGGATAATTGTAAAGTTAATATAAATATTAGCCGGAAAGTCAGAGGTCGTGGATTTGATCCACCAACAATATTTGCATGATTTTTCAAATCAAGAATTGCAATCAAGTACCACTATTCAGGTAGATTGGCACTCGTTAGCTTTCAAAGAAGCGGTGTAGAACCTACAACAGATTCCGATACTCAACACACACAAAAAAACACAAAATATAAGTAAAATTTACTAAATTTATATCAATTGGAAAACACGCACTTTGAAAAAAAAAACTTAAGTGAAACAAAAACTTTAACATTTTTTTCGAACCTGAATTTTATTTAACTTGAAAAAAAAATTTAATTTAAATTCCACAATTGATTCTATTTCTCTTTAATATAATTCAACAATGTAAAACTGATAATTTATAACCGACTGAAAAAATATTACTTTTATACTGATCTTAAATGATCGAATGTAAAATTTAAACTGATGATAATCGAACAAGTGTTAATTTTAAACTCATTTTGAACTGGCGAATGTCGGTGCTTATATAGAGACCATGGAGCGTTCTAGAAAAATACTTCTTGATACTAATAGGAAATAATGTTTTTGAAAACATATTTTTTTTATAGATTCTTCTAGAACAAATGATTAGTTTTCCAACAACGATAATTTATATTGGTTCAATTGGGATACGAACCAATGTATAAATGTGATACCTCTCTGTTAGAATGCCCATTTAGTATGCTCGGCCCATGGCAGTACATCCATCAGTTCAAAATTTATATACATATCTACATAACATAATTACTGTTTATCAACTAGGCACCTACTTGTTTGTGTAAACGTATTTTTAACAAAATTCAATTTGTGAAAACATTGAATTATTACTTTTTTTTTTATATTTTTTTTTAAGTTATATTTGATTTTATAATTTTTTTTCATTCATTTGATTTTTAAAATATACTTTGTTTAAAGAAAAAAAAAATTCTTCAAAATTAGTTACCTAAAAATATGTGTAAGGTCCAAAAAAATTATTCTTAATAATTTTCAACAAAACATAGTATACTGTAAAAAATAAAATAGTGGATCCAGATAAGCGCCAAGACGATAATACTAAAGGCAAATGAATAGCACTGAAGCTACATACCTAAACATTTTAATGTAACGAAACTGATTTTGGTGAAGCAACTAAATTGTGTGCTTATACTTACATAATAAATAAATCGTTTCAAAATATTATGAAAATATTAGTAATTGGTATAAAATAACATCAAAGCAATTACTAAATTTACTCTTCTCGCTTGTGACATGTTCTATTATAGTAGTTACATATAGTTACCAAACCAAAGCAGTTAGTTAGGGTCTTATTGGAAATAATATATAGTGTTGTATATGCGAACAACATGTGTTTATGTAGACAAAGATAGTGTAGGGATACGTCTAATGCATGTCGCAACCTAAAGTTATAAGGAACGTTTTCGTAATTCGGATGAGCGATACATCAAATGAAATTTATTTTTTTAATTTTTAATAATTCATATTTTTTGTTCAAGTGATAATCACTTTCAAAAAATTTTTAAATTTAGGATAATTTTTTCAATTATTCCGCATAGTTCAGAAAACTGATTCATTCGGTTCGCGGTATTTATACCCGCCGCGTAGTTATTTCTACAAATCAAACAACTTTCAGTTTACCCCAGTTTTTTACCGTGGAAAAAAGCAACCCATCTAACAATGGATAGAAAGATATATTATCAGGAGAAGAAAAATCCGTTTCTTCTCACCGTTGCCGATGTCGATATCCTATCGATGATCTAAATACCGAAGTGAAACTTTGGTGTCTGAGATTGGGCATTCATGTATCGTAAAACCATCAACTAAACTGAAGGCAGCTGGGAAACAGTATCTAATATAGCGCTTACCATAAATTAAATTAGGGTATTGCAAACATTACTCAGACTATAACTTCAATTGACTCCGCTTACAATCATGTTATATCAAACTTGTGATATCCTGATTAATGCCAAAATAAACTATCAAAATAATTTGTTTAGATTTTGAAAACAAAACTATGTTACTTACATCTAGGAGGATATGACATGTAGACTCTATACGAAAATTAACGATATTATTGGCTTACCTGAAAATAAAAGAAACAAAGATTAAAATTATATTATACAATCTCTCTCTATTCTATAAATATATCGAATGGTTTTTTGGAATAAAAAGTTTTCCAAAAAAACAAACATATAAAAAAAAATATACTGGCTCGGGGGACCCAGGACTGAAGTTCACTCGCTTTATATTGAAACAAAATTTATATAAACTATAAATATTTGTAATTGATTACGTAAAATGGCTTTAAATTGTAATAAATGTTAGTGCCATAGTACTAAAAAAACAAAAGTTTATGAACGTACGGAGATTAACTTACTACATTATATTATAGGTATATAATACTAGCTGTTTCCCGCGACTTCATCCGCATTTATATGAAAGGTAAATATATATGTATTGAAAATAATAATAATAATAATCACTCTATATGATATATGTGTACAATATAGTATTAGTTACTATGGAAATGACAATCAAAGTGGACATTTCAAAATTGAAACAAAATTTTAATATTATAATTTTATAGTTATTTTTTAGAAGTATAGTCCTGTGGAAATGGCAAAATCAACAACGGGAGGGAGAGAGTCCCTACACACCAATATATGCTGGAGTAGCAGTGAGAAGAAACGGTACGCAATTTCGTTACATTCCAAAGTGAGGACGTCACGTTTTTTTACCAATTCACTCTCTGTATTTAAAATATATATATTCTGTATGAATTTGAGAGGTGCACGTAAAGAAGTTTCACTTCAATAAATCTTCAATTATTAAAAAAACAAAAATGTTTGTTCCATAACATCAAGTACAAACACAAATATATATTTTCTTCTCATCTACAGTGATTGCTTTCAACTTTCATCAATTTTTTTTAGTTTTGGGCATAGTGTAAAGTTTTTAGTGTGAAGTCTTGGGCGTAAAATATACCTTGCAGATAAATAACACTGAGCATGTAAAATGTTAACAACCTATTTTAAATTCTTTAAATATGCAAAAAATATTACATTTTGTTAGTGACTATTTGTTGATTCGATTTGACCCGTCTTCGTTGCATGCTTACGATGGAATTATTTTTATTTTTAATAATAATGAATTTTAAAATTCATATTTAATATGAATTTTTAAGTATGTCATATTCTAACATTAACAAATTTTTGCGATAACATTTATTTTAAATAGGGGCACATCTAATGTAACTCGAAATCATTAAAACAAACCACATTTACCAAACTGTGAAATTAAAGGTTTTATATTTAGCATTTATAATTATAATACCGTTAACAATATCTACTAATGGTATTAATAACAATACCTGTAACTATCTGTAATAAAGTGAGATATTTACCAGAAAATCTAGGTTAAGTTAGGTTTGGATACAGTTCATAATATATTAAATACAGAGTGTTTTGGAACGGCATGCCACTATTTCAGTTGTGTGTTCTCCAACACAATACAAATAAAAGAGTACAGAGTTTTTCTTAAAGTAATTTATCACCGAGATCACCACTCAAGTGATCGCGTTGTCAAAGGCACTCTCTAACTGGAACTGGGAGGTTGCAAGTTCGGTGGTTGCAGTCTCTTAATTATAGTTAATGGGTCGGTTAATTACCTAAACTGGGGCCTATGCTTGTGAAGGTTTTCTGCAGTTTCTTTTGACGAAATCCAGATGAATATCGGCATAGTTCCTATCAAAGTCGGCTGCAGCCGCACAACCTACCAATTGCTGGTCTGCATACAAATTTCTTGTACTCCACCCACATCATTAATGTTTGCCTATAAATTAATTGGGTTAAAAAAACAATCTGGGTCACCTCTGTTATAGACTGTTGAGTCACAGAAACTGATGAGTCCATTCTTATTATTGTTATTACCGAGATACTAAAAGCAAAAAGAGAATACATTCCTGAAATAGAGCTGTGCAATTCTAGAATAGTACCGCGGCAGGCAGGGGGTATGGTGTTTATCTTTCGATGCCCTTGCACATTTTACTCATTTGTTACTGATATTTAATATAGTTGTTAAATGAATGAGTTATTTTGTTTTGTGTGGGGCTGGATGAAATTTATGGTTGATTCTTCGTCTATTGTCACGCTAGAAGACCTATGAAATCGCACCTTAAAAGATGCAGAAATTATCCTGTATAATTCGCCAAATATGGAAAGAGTCTACGTGCTAAATGTTGTATTCAACAAAACTGCGACCAATTTGAACAGTTACTCGGAATGATTTATTGTTAAATTAAATTCTTTAACTTGAAACATCTCGGCAATAAGATAATTTGAGCCATACATTTATATACCTTTTTTAAAATTTATTTTCCGCTGAAGAACACACCTCTAAAATACTGCCGTTCACTTCCGAAACACTCTATATATATGATGATAGGGAAGTAAGTTTATATTATAATACCTGTGCCTACCTTCGAACTTTAAATAATGATTCAATGATGTTATTTGAGGTAGTAGAGATATTATTATTATACACGTTGTTGCAGAATTCTGTTCCATATGTTTAAAAGGTGACCCATCAAAAAGGGTTTGATTTAGCAGATCGATAAAAAGCAATACCATGTCCCGTTATTCATATTTCACGTAGAGTGGAATTTTTAAATGGCATTTTTTTAAATAATCTTATAAATTATATTTTTCAAATATCTGATAATTGAACCGAATTAACTGTTTAATTTAAAATAATGTAATGATGACTGTACTTTTATCTTCCGAGAAGTGGGAAATTATTGAAATTAGCTTGAAAATCCAAGTAAATGGTTGGACTATACATGTTTCTAGGTCATCACAGCTATTCTTATATTTAACTTTTTTTTTATGAATTGTCAAAATTCATAATATATAAAATCCATTTATGCATAAAATTTAGGTTAGTTGCCCTGATGAATGACTGAGGTCAAGATCAAAACATGTCGCTAAACTTGAAAAAATTTGTTTTTTTTTAAATGACATTTAAACAAAACAAAATTAAACCATAGTTTTAAATAAATATTGATATGAAAAAATTACCAGGAATCAAACCTCGGGCCTCGGCATCTAGTCCAGCGTATTTACCGCTGCACCAAAGGCAACTGTCACGTCAAAGGCGGATCTTACGTCAGAGGATAAATACGAAACGGTACAAATCATAATACAGTATATATATATATATATATATATATATATATATATATATATATATATATATATATATATATATATATAATATATATATATATATATATATATATAAGTGAGATGTTACCTCTCACTCATACACACACTTAATGGTGAACAGCCAACACCAATCCATTCTTCACCCATTGCGTGTATGTCACATGCGGAAATGAAATAATTAGAATATTTTATGAACACCTATACCAAAATTTTTTTCAACGATCAATATATCCAACCCTTTCATAGATACTCTCGAATATATTATATTTACCGCCTATAAAACAACTTAAGATAACCTCGGTATTTGTTATGTATACCGCGTATAAAAATTGAACAAATGTGAAATATGTGAAATGAAATACTTCTTCTAATAGTTTATTAAACCGGCAGGCATTATAAATAAAAAAAGTATTTAAGGAATCTAAAAACAATTACCTTTCGTAGTTTTCAGTAGACAGACGTCTTTGACAAACGAACATTTAAGGAACATTTAAGGAACATTATTAGGCATCAAATGCTTGATATGAAAAATCATACTCCTCTAGGGTGGGAATCGAGCCCAGTACCTCTGGCATTCTAGACCAATGATCTGCATTTGAGTATGGTAGTAGAATGCATATTATCTTTCTCTCTCTTTTGATGAATTATTTATTAGTTTATTTTTCTATTTACATATTTATTAATTATTTTTTGGTAAACTATGGTAGTATGGTTGTCTTTCGGTTATATTATACCAACGGATGTGACTAAAGTTTACTTAGTTTGACATTTAAGTAATATGCCTGTAGGAACATTCTTTGCATCAAATGCTTGATTTTTAGTAGTAAACAATCGTCTGCAAAAACTACTAGAGTGGATGTCTTTAGAGACATTATCGGCAGAAGCTTTTCATCGATAGCAGTTTTTAGTTGGCTTTCTTTAGTTCATCCATTTGTATTACAAAACAAAAGTTTAAATATTAGATTATCAAATGATAATTAATGAGAACTCTAGGTTTTTGAAATAAAATTTCAAATTCGCCCCAACATCTAGATCAGTTTCTGTATTATAAATACATATTTCGACTACAAAGTAGTCATCATCAGTATACATTAGCTAGTCGTAATTTACTCTTTGACAATTAGAAATAGATAGAAAATCGAAATCAATAGACAAAAAAAAAAAAATTAAACAAAATAAATTAAAATATAACAAATTTTATTGAAATTACTCTTGTTAAAATTACTTTCATTTAATTTACTCTTGTTAACATCACTCTTATTAAAATTACTCTTATATTGTCTCAGGATATGTTATTCGTTGCTAATTTGGTGACAGTTTCACAGAACTGAAAATTGCCACTGAATTAGCAACGAATAACATATCCAGAGACAAAATAAGAGTAATTTTAATAAGAGTGATGTTAACAAGAGTAAACTTGAATGAAAGAAATTTTAACAAGAGTAATTTTAACAAAAGTTGTTTAAATTGAAATTTAATGTATGGCATGTGCAAATATAAGATTTACAAATAGAAATAACCACCTTGTATATAATTTGAATATCATTGTTATACGTTTATTTACGTGCGTGATTATATAAAATTAATATAGTTCTTAAACATGAAATTCCTTG
The DNA here is from genome assembly GCA_963920215.1 of Nineta flava. Classification (NCBI taxonomy): domain Eukaryota; kingdom Metazoa; phylum Arthropoda; class Insecta; order Neuroptera; family Chrysopidae; genus Nineta; species Nineta flava. The sequence continues at coordinate 105,538,218 of OY986040.1, read as the reverse complement.
CAGTGGTAATTTCCGATTGATATAAAATCAAGTGTGCTAAATAGAATTTCCTCCACCATCGTCATTATTGAAATAATAAACAGTATTTGATAATATTTCTTGATTTTATCCGGATTTATAATGTTGATTTAACCACAAAGTTTTAAACTATTGATATTAACATTGTAAAATGGTTTTCATTAGACATTATCGGTAATTGGTAACATAAATATATTATGCCAGGTTCAAATATTTATTATAAAAGGTCATTGTCACAAATATAAACCCTTATGTTGAAATATTCCTTTTTGGATATTTTATCAAAACTTTGAATTGGAATATTAGTGAATTTCCTCCAAAGGAAATGCAGCTGTTGTTTTTGCACCAATGTTGGAATTTCGTGAAAATTTCTTCAAATGTCCTTCGATCCTACCTATTAGATGTTAAAAATCACTATCGCTAAAATTTGTATAAATTTATATACATGAAAGAGAATGATATCCGTGAAAGAGAAAACGATTCGCCGAATATTTGGAGGTAAGAGGTAGAAAATAATGTTTGCTACAATTCATCACCTTATCATTTTTGCTCAAACTCTAATGTGCACAGAGATATTAAGGAATTTAATTTTAAATCTTAACACGTCATTATTTCTGTAAATATTAGTGTAACAGAAAAAATGATTGACAACAAAATTACAGTAAGATAACTGTGACCGCTAGAGGGATTATAGATTATATATATATATATATATATGTGCATATATATATAAATTTTACAGATGGTGATTTTTGACATCTACTAGGTAGGATCGATGGAGATTTGTAGAAATTTTTGCGAAATTTTGACTTCGGTATGGGACCAATAGTTCTATTTCCTTACTGGAAATTTGCTAATAATTAACTGAATAAATTCTTATCACATACCCGTGAATATTTCATGTGTATATTCAGGGTACCAAATACCTGGACATCATTTACAGGGAAAAAAATACCTTTATACACTGAGTTCCTGAGTTCATTATCAGTGTGTAGTTTGTTTATTTTACTTTATACACACATGGCTGGTGAATATGCGAACGTATAAAAACGTAGTAAAAAATAAGTTCTGTAATTATTGTTATTATCTGATATTTGAGCTGAAATTAGAGCCATACTGTTCAGACACATAAGAGTAATGAGAAAGAAGAAAACAATCAAATCTTAATTTAATTTTAAACCAAAAGTCAAGTAAATACAAGTTGAATTTTTTTGAATAACATAAATACGTAAACAATTCAAATTAAGCTTGTTATTATATTGTTATGAATGATCTATATGTTGTAAAATTGTATATAAACTTTAAATTGGCAATAGTCGTGTCAGTTAAGGCATTACCAGAGGGGTGTTGTGCTGGTTCAATCCCTGGCGGACCCTCATAATTTTTAATAAGTTTTGTTAATAATTAGCCTCTCTGGATGCGCCAATGACTGTTAAAAAACTGAATTGTTCTAGAGAAGTCGATGCAAAAATGTTTTGAAAAACTATATTTCTAAAATATCAACAACCGTGTTCTAGAAAGATCCATTATGGGTATAAAAGCCGCGGTAATTGCTAATTCAAAGTCAGTTTAAATTTGGCATTGTTCAGTTTAAAATTAAACAGTTTAAAACTAAACTGTAATATGTTTACAGGACATAAAAGCCCCTCTTGTTCCGCGCTCAAAAATAAGTTGGCTAAATCAATTATCCAAACAAATAACATTCACAATAAATAATAAATGAATAATAATAATAAACAAAATTAATAGGTAAATAAAAACATATTAAAGGCTAAAATATATAAAGTTTTCTTACAAAAACCATTATTATACGGCTTTTGAAAGAATCACAAAAAGCTCTCTAATACACACACATATACACAAAACTTCACAGAATATTTTTAAAACAATAACAAAATGCCAACATTAAAAACTTGTAAACAAATTATAATTATTATAATAATGCTCTATTATAATAATTAATATCCTATTGAAATAAAAACTCTTAGAATATTCTACTACTTCGAAGTAGAAACCGAACAACATAAATTTATCTAAAATAAAGAAAGCAATTGTGTTATATGTAGAATAAATGGCAGTCATAAGCAAGCAGCTGTATAAGGGTTGTTGTACGTAGAGGTGGAGTGCGGGTGGATGAGGGTTAAAGAGTGTGTTGAAATTCTATGAAAAACTAATTACCAAGCAAATTTAAAGGTGTGAATATAAATATTTGTTAGAGGGAAATTTACATAATGGTTTGTTCGTAGTTTCAGTTCATAGTATTGGAGTTGATGTGTGCATATATTCTGGAAGGTTTAGGTTTGTTTTTAATTGTTCAAAATTGGGAAATTATGTAGTTTGGTGCTTGAAACTTGAAACGCTAGTTAGATATATTTATAGCTTTTGAAAGTAGATAGACAGATAGGTATATCTAGGGGTATAAAAAGTATTTCACTTAGACCTTATGGTGCATTGCGCCAAGTGCGAATCCACCGTTTGGGCATGCCAAATAACCCTATTGACGTCACACTTTCACGGTCTATTGAGGTCGATAGGCTGATAGTCCAGATGTACCGGCTATTCATTAACGATAGTGCATCAACTGTTATAAATAAATACCGACTCTGGATGGCGAAATGGAAAAGAGAATGTGAAAATAATACCACCATACCAGAGTCGGTAGCTCATCTCATTTAAGCATGTGACCAAGATTTGTACCGTAACATAAAAATTTTCTTACAAATACTGGCAACTCTCCCGGTTAGCGTAGCTACTTCAGAGAGATCGTTTTCTACTCTTCGCAGAGTAAAATCTTGGTTGCGTGCCTCAATGGCACAGCAATGATTATCCGGGCTAGCTCTCCTAAATATACACAAAGATGTGAATCTGGATATCGATGAAATTATAAACGTTTTCGCGAAAAAGAAACGTAAGCTTGAATTTGTAATTTAAGTAAGCACCTAAATAAAATTATTTAATGTAAAATGTATACTGTTTAATTTAATTTGATATCGTTTGAAGTAAAACTTTAATAAAAATCGGTTCAGTAGTTTAGAGTTTAATTGTGACACTGTAATGTACAAACATACATTTACTTTTGTAATTGTCGTGAGCGAACAAACTAACATTTTACAGGTTTATTAATTTACTAGTGTTCGCCCCAACGCATTGCCTACGTGGAACAATACAGTATACACTGTACAAAATCATGGTCAGGGCGTCATATATTTTGTAAACATCTCCTTTGTAAGAATGCACTATATCGATCATGACCGAGTTCATAATCCGACTCGCACTTGGCCGATTTTCAGGGGGCTGTGACCACAAGTTATTTGAGGGCAGGATCAGCGCCTGCATTGCGCTTCCCCTTCTACTTCAAGTAGATGGGATTTGCTTCTTCTATACTTGCTAATCAAGTTTTTAGAAGATTTATGTATTCGAGGTGAGATGCATCGAATATCTTATATCTGATCTGCAACCGAAAGATTCGCACTTAGATTTACATGATGTGGCTGGATGTTTCTTCCTCCGATGGCTGGATGTTCCTTTTCGCCGCACAGACTCCATCATCCATAATTTGCGCCATTGTTTACTTCTATAATTTCGTTAACACTCATGTTCTTGAATCTTGACTATTTTGGGTGAATCCTGACTTACAACGCGATCTTTATTGATGCCACGCAAAAATAAATTTAGAAATACAAAAATTGTTGGGGGTGGATTAGGTTATTATGGAAATTCTTACAGGATATTGATTGGTGATTGATTTTATATTGGGATCTAAAACTATTGCACTTCGACCTTATGGTCCATTGTGCTCCCCTTTATACTTCAGTTGAACGAGATTCGCTTCTCCCATATGTTGACAATAGTCAGAAGCTTGCTTATCAGGTGTTCCTGAAGGTTCTTATATTCGGGGTGAGATGCACCGAATATCCTGTATCTGCTGTAACCTAGGGGTTGGCAGTCAAAGATAATGTGGCTGGATGTTTCTTCCTCCTCACCACACAGTCTGCACACAATGCACACGTTATGGAGTCCCATTGTGTGTAGATGCTTCCGCAGGGGATAATGTTCGGTAATGAATCCGGTTACCCTCCGCAGTTGCATCTTGTTCAGCTTCAATGCATCGAGAGATAGCCTTTTTGTTGCACTCTGAAGCAGTGCCTTCCCGAGTTCTTGCCGCAGTACTTTTTCCCAGTGATCACAGGATATTATAAAGACATGAGATTTCAACATATAATTAAATAATATAACAGAAATTGAATTACTGTGGCTGTTTATGTTTGAAAAAGAAAGTCCCGAAGTGGTAGAATATAATCAGAAATGAAAAATATTCTCAATTAAATAAACATGAAAATCATTTAATTGAAATGTTTCATATCGTTACATTCACTTTAACAATATTCAATTGTAATTGTTTCATTTTCAATTAAGATTTGTCTGCAGTTTATACAAAAATGAGCAAGAAAACTCAAACTAACTGATTTAATTCGTTAAAATATGAAAATGCTTATTGTCTAGTAAAGATGAAATGAAATCTAACGTAGCAATGTTAAATGAAATTGTAATATATTTAATTTGTGCTTCAGGTTAAAACAAACCTTGTATCTATTTAAATATTGGACGATTATATTTTATCATATTTGATATATATATATATATGGCTAATAAGTGTGCAGCATAATTTTCCGATAAAAAGTTTCCAAAATTTGTAATACTATTAAGTTTTTTTTTTGGTTGTTTATGAGTATTTATTCGACATTGGTTTGGTTTGGAAAAGTGTTTAATAACAACGGAACACTAAAAAGAATATTTTCTGAAAAACTACACAGTTTCCAGTTCAAGAAACGTGATTCATGTCTAGCAACCAGCAATGAACTAGATATTTGACTAAGGAAACGTATCAATTTTCTAAATCAACCTGAAACGTCTATTCTTATTTACATCTATCAATTGTTTATACATAGCGCGGTAACAGAATAGCTGAACAATGACCAAGAAAAATGGAACAATGTTTCTAACTTACAAATAACAATGCATATGCTTAATATTGTGTTACTAACAATATTTACGATCAGAATAAAAGGCTCCGTCCCTCATTATTATACAGGGAAAAATTAAATAATAAAACTTATCAGAATTTTATATTTGCTAGTAAATACCAAAGCTGTAGAATTAAGTAATATAGAAATATTAAAAAAACAGTTCAGGTGATTTTTAGGCCATAGAAAACGAGATCTTCCGAATTGCCAAACTTGGTTTACTACAGATTTACAACATACATAAGTAACTAAATAATCGCATGTGAGACCTTTGCTCGTTAAATGTGCAAATGTCAATTAATTCAAGTGGTGCTAACAATAGCGGACAGTGACTACATTAAACCACTATTGATATATAGATAGATAAATCTTGGGATATGAAAATTATTGCACCTATGGTTTATCGTGCTTCCCTTTCTACTCAAGTTTATCAAGTCTAACAAGGTTCGCTTCTTCCTTATCTTGGAATTAGCCAGAAGCTATTTCAGGGTTTCTTGAAGGCTCATATATTCGGGGTTAGATGCACTGAATTTATTGTATCTGCGTTAATCGAGAGATTTACAGTTAAAAATGATGTTTCTTCTTCCTCGTCCCACAGTCTACACATAATGGATTCATTGTGGAGTACTATTGTAAGTAGGTGCTTTTGAGGTGATAATATCCGGTGATGAATCCGGTAACGTTTCGAAGTTGTATCCAGATCAGGTTGAGGGCATCGAGGGGCTGCCTCTTGGATGCATTCTGAAACCACTTTACTAAAATACATAATTTAAAAGGAGATATATTGTACAGTACCTACCGTCATTGTTATTACCAATTATGTCCACTAACGGTGCATAGCTACTGAGCGAATATGCATGTTTCGATAGATAATGGCTCTACTCTGTCCACAAATGTATACTATAGATAGATAGATTATAGAGGCTGCCCTGGACGGGCTACACTTCGACCATAAGGTCCATTGCCTAAGGATGTGAGGATATGCGGCATGCAGCCAACTTAGGAACTATGCCGATATTCATCTGGAGTTCGTGAAGGAAACTACAGAAAACCATCTCAAGTGTAGCCGGTTACTTCGTTCTTGTCCATAGGCCAGCAGTTTAGTCAATTAACCGCCCGTACCCTTTTTTTTTCTTAATAATTGACAAACTGCCGATGTCGGTATTCAAACCCATAGCCTCCCAGTTTCCAAGTAGGCGTACTGCGCAGACATAACGCCTTAGACCGCGCGGTCGCTTGGATTGGTCAATGTATACTATACTATATACTATAGTCGCACACTTTACACTATAGCTATGATAAAATTGTACATTTTATCAATAACTCTTTTACATTGAAGATATAGATTTTATAGCTTGTTCTCAGTTGATAGAACTAAAATATTCCATTTAGATATCATATCGTTTTAAATATTGTTTAGTTGGCAATTCTGTTATAAACTATTATGAACTATAATGGTTTTTTCTTCTTCTTATATTTTCTCTCTACCTCAACAAATTATAACTATAGTAAGCAGTTGGTATTTGTATAATATTTTCATTTACAGGATGTACATTTAATTTGCAAACTCTGGAAGATCTGAGGAAAATAGACGCTGAACCGAAGAAAATTAACTTCAAGTGAGAGGGATAGGCCTATATGTGTAGTTAAAAAATATTGGGCAGGATTTAAATAATTTTTTGATCGCGATAGTCTAAATAGATTTAAAAAAAGGAGACCAATAGCTACTACATAGTTGAATATCAAACAGGTGGAATAACTTTGAAATAACAAGATTGTAATGGAATAACGATACACTTAACGATATTTATATACTTTATTTCGTTTACGCAAAAATGTTTAACACAAAATTTCTTCATATTTTTATCAGGAGTAATTTTATAGTACAAATTTTTGCTATGTCGTACTGTTTATGTAAAAATTTACACGAGTTAAGCGCCGCTTTCGATTTTGTGAATTTTTATAGGATTTGGAATCCTTTGATGCTATAATATCCACGGTTAAAATTTTGTATCTCTAGTTCAAAAGTTTTTTACTTCGCTCACCAGTAAACTACTATTTCAAACAAAGATAAAGTGCGTTTGTAACAAGTGCGTAAAAATCTAGGTCTCATTTTGGTACACATTAAATAAAAACATCGTTGGCATCGTTTTTGAGAAATTCAAAAACAATAAAACAAAAAGTCATTACCGGTTTAGCGATTTAATAATAAACTTCACGTTCAAGTTTTATACAGTGTCGCTATTTCTGCTTTTTTTTATATCTTGTTCACTGACACACATCTATCCAGCCACCCCTACAAAATATATATTTACACAGCCATAGACCCACCAACAACCAAAGTGGGTTTTGACTTTGGAAATGTCAAATATCCCTTAAGCAGGCAAAGAAAACTCAGAATATAGAACATAGAGGTATCGTTTTCGTTGCTGAAAATCGATATTAAAATTTTTTCAAATCATTACATGTACCTTAATCAGTCGGAGCAAGCTCAGCAGTCCACAATTATACTCATCTCATAATTGGGTGCTAAAAACATGCTAATTAAATACAAAGTTAATTAAATGCGCTTTAAACATTGTAAAAAAGAGCATTAATTTTAAATAGTGCATTTAATTAACAATTCATAGATATATTAAAACATCTGGGAGTCTAAAAAGTAGTGCACTTCTTCCTTATGGTCCTTATACACGATATGCTTCCTTATACACGAAATTCGTATCTCCCTAACAATTCATTATGATATAAGTATAATTACGCCAGTCAGTAGAGGATAGAAAACAGGGGAGATAATGCACAAAGGTGGTGTAGTACTTTCTATTTTTTAACTTGCTAATACTTTTTTCAGGGCGACCTCGGGACAACTTTTGGCGACCAAAAAACCTTGAAATTTTTGGACTATTTTGCGCCTATAACTCCAAGTTAGGATTCTTATGAACAGACACTTCAAAACGTAAAATTTTAATATTGATTTTCAGCAACGAAATAATAATTTGTTTGAATACATTTATTGTTGAAAATCCTACGTTTTGAATATTCTGGTCAAAATTTATATTTGACCAATAATTATTCTTTCTCGTTTGTAACACAAATTTAGAAATTAAACGTGATTATTTTACAAAAAATATTTTTATTTTATTTTCTGCAATATTAAGCATTTTATTTTATAATGTTTTAAAATTTGTACATTATTGGAAAACCGTTTAGTAGTAAAGTAATTATTATAATGTAAATTTTATGCAAATTGCTTTTATGATAAGGCATTTAATATTTAAGAAGGTTTTGTCTACGAGCTTTGCATATTCGTTGAAAAATATAATTTTTTTTTCTTCATATTATAAAATGTCATAAAATATATTTATTATGATTGAAATGAGCTTAAAACAATGACCGTTTTGTATAGTTTGTATTGAATTGAATGAATAAAGTTTCTATATGGCAATGAATAGTTTTTTATGGAAAAGCTTCTTTTTTTCTTTTTTTTCTTCTTTTTATTATAATTTACACATGAATGAGTATGAGTTTACACATTATGGAAAATAGATACAGATAATATATTTTTCTTTTTTGAATAGCAATTGTTTCTTTCTTTTAGAAGTCAAGGATCTCATTCGGAATAGACCGACATAAAAATATAATTTTTTTATGCTTAGCAACGTGAATCTAAAAAAATCATTCTATTAGCCGAGAAATGCGTTTCCGGGTGCGAACATTTAAATTTTCAAATTATAAATAAATCTGTAAAATACTTACAAGGACGATAAATAAAATAAAATAACGATCAATAAGGATCCAACATGGGTGATGGGTTGGGTTGTTTAAAACAGGGGGCTTGGGGTTATATTAGATTTCAATAGTTTTTGTCACAATACCTGAAATATATTCAACGACTTTTAGTGCGGGGCCTCAAAGAAATTCGCCTAGTATACGCAGCTCCTCCGTGACGAATTTATCTTTTGTACATTTCGTGTGATTCCAAGATATTTAGTTTTAATCGATATAAGCACGTGATATAATATATTCATTTGATCATTAGTATTGCATCCTGTTTGTATTATAAGTGTTACAATTGTATCATTCATTTTGTTCCTGTGTGATCTCTGAACAAAAATTAAACCCACAAATAATGCCGCAATTAAGTAATTCTACAAATTAAAGTTCCATACAATTAATATTACAATGTACTGTCGTTTTTGCTAAAAATATAATGAATCCCACATAGATCAAACCATTTTCAGTATAAAATAATTATAGAAATAATTCTAAAGAATTTAATTATATTTCCTACAAGATATAAAAATAAAAACTTATTAGTGAATGATGACGAATCATCGAAAATAACAAAAGAAAAACAAAACTGTAATTAGTTATTTAACCATGGGGAACAAATACGTATTTTTATAAAATGAGATTTCCTCATCTTGCATATACTAGTTCAAAAATATTGATCAAATATAGCGGCCATTCAAATAAAACTGATCTGATATGGAAATGCGGTTTTGTCAATGAGCAAATGAAATTAAAAAATTCGTTACGCAGAGCTGCTTCAACTGCTTCAGCGAATTTTTCCTTAGAATACATAAATGACGATCTAGTGGTTATAATACTAAAAAGCATTGTTCAAGGGGAAAGGGGGCATAGAGAAAGATATATCTCTCTCTTAATATTAATATCTCTCTTAATATATCTCTTAATATTAGAAAAATGTATAAGGAGTAAAGTTGTAGAAAATCAAGTTTGTTACAATTCATTACCTGATCATTTTTTCCAATATCTAATGTGAACAGAGATATTTAGAATTTTAACTTTCAATCTTCAATTGTAAATATTTCTGTAAATATTAGTAAGATAAGAAACAAAATTATAGTAAAACTAATTACCTATAACTGTACTTTCTTTACAACTTAAAATTTAGTACCTACAAGTATACTTCTTATAAATTTTTCGGTTTTTCGAATTTTTAGGGAGATATGTCAAATTTTGTTTTTCTCCCTTTCTTCTAAACCCCCCTTTCCCCTGGTCGGATTTTACCCATTATCAAACTAGACCTTTTGAATACCAAAAGTGGCCGCAAATATCAAATTTCATTCCAATCGGAATAAAACTGGGACCGCTAGAGAGTCCACAGATACATAAACGTATATATATCTTGACATCTAGTAGGTAGGATCGATGGACATTTGAAGAAATTTTTACGAACTTCCATAATCGGTACAAAAACAATAGTTGCATTTCGTTTGGAGGAAATTCGCTAAATATTTATTTAACCAATATGTACAATAAGCCGTCAGCTCTAAATAGACCTTAAAAAAATGAGCAATGCCTCTGATTCTTTTCGTGTAGAAAAGTGATCAATGTGTTCTTTATTCTCACAATCCATTCAGTGATATTTGTCAATCACCAAACTTTCTGTGTTAAAGGGGAATTTTGTGTCGCAAATTGACACAAATTGTTGCAATAATTCGATCTGAAGGCATGAAATAAATACGAATTTAATTATTGCAACAATTTGTGACAAATTTCTTGGCGAAATCCCCGTTTAACACAACGTCAGATAATCTACTGTGGCAATGGGGGATTTTGCCCTGCAATTGAATTGTTATTGCAGGTATATATCAAAATTATTGCAGTACGTTTTTGTGGAGTATAAATTTTTGAGATGATCAATTATTTGAAAAAAAATGTAAAAAAACCGATTCGTTTGGAAGTTATAATCAAAACATGAAAAATTGATTCCCATGAAAAATTTGTTTAATTTACGTAGTAGCTTCTACGTAATGAAATTTTTTCATTTTGATAGGTTCCGTATTTTTTGAACAGACTGATACATATTGATTGGAAAAAAATAAAATAAAATGTTAGAATGTACAATAATGCGTCAAAAAAAAGGTATGTCGAAACAGAAAAACATTTACTACATAAACAAAAAACATAACAAAAATGTGTCTTTGAAACATTACGAATAAACAGTTTTTTTTTTGAAATGTGAAAAAGGCGTATTACATCTCTAATGTGAACCTTTATGTATGGCGAGTATACTTAAAAATAACAAATTAGAAATTATTTTATTTTATTTTTATTATTATGGAAAAACATCAAAGTAAATTTGTTATTTTTTCTGTGAAATATTTTTTCTGACTTTGGTGCAAAATCATATAATGGTTTTTTATAAAATTTCTAATTAATTTTATACTACAAACAGTCCAGAGCTGAGCAAACAGTAGTACTCTTAATAATAAGAACAAAGTATTGAAAAAAATTATTTCAGTAATGGGTACATTAGAAAAACATAAAATAAATAATCTACCATACTATAAAGCTAGACATGAAGCTGACTGATCACTCACTGATCTATACAAATTCTAAGGCACTTCTAGACATGTTAGAAAGATGCGGATTTTTGCATTCGACGCGAAATTGCTTGAAACTGACGAGAAGAAATGGAAAACTCAATATTTTCATTATAACCCTCCGGAAAATCGGAACAACACACCCCAAAATAACGTTTTTCAGTTCGATACATGCTAGAAAGATGATATTTTTACCAATCGACCTGAAATAAAATCCAATTAAGAGAACTCTTTGAAAAATTTCATTTTCTATATCGCAATTCCCCCGAAAATCGGAAAAACCACCTTAAAAATGCCCTTTTCACTTCTATTCAGGTTAGAACGATCGGATTTTTGCCAACCCACGTGGAACAAGTTCAAAATAACAGAATTTCGTAATTTTTTACTGAAAAATATTGAAATTGTATCAGCCTTTTTGCAAATTTAATCCCTAAGGGGGTTAAATAGGGAACGAAAGTTTCTTATAGGAAGTGCGTCATTTTTGAAGTTATAAACATGGAAGTTGATATTTTCTTTTTACATTTGAGAAAAGTCAGTTTCCTGAGATATTGGCACACGGCTGCGCCTTATAATAATTATATAAATACAAAACTTAAACAACACAGTCAGTCTACAACAAAAATCTTATTTATCATTGTAGCAAATGAAAATAATCGTTTCACTGCTGCAAATGACGGCAAACATGTACACACCCGTTCAAAAAAAAGAACTAGTTGAAACATTTTAAGTGTTACTATGTAAAATATATTGAATTTGAGTGAATTTCATATTCTTCATTTCAGAAATCTTGACTTGACAAAGAGATATTAGTCTAGTACTTGCAGTGGTTTATTTTTGCCTTCTAAATATAAAAGAGCTCCGATTGTATTTCTTCGAATAAATTCTACGAATATCCTGTTAATGGTTCAAGTATAGATAATACTTAGACAATAGAAATTTAACTTGGAATGCAATTATATCAGCTCTCTGCCCGCCGTGATGAACAATTGTACTTGTAATACAAGTATTGTAAGTATTACCCCACAGTACTATATGTAATGTTGCTGTATGTATTGAGGATTGATTTCATAGTATAAGTACAAGTATCCAGTACTACAATAGTACTATACGTACTTTTCTTAAAGCACTGCCCAGCTCTAAACACACACATACATAAACGTACACAAACTGATATTTATGAGTAAATGCTATAATGTACAAAAACTTACCCCAAGAGGATTCGGCACATGAGTACCGAAAACTATTTGTCCACATATTTTCTGCAATTCTCTTCAACATATGTAGTACTGATAATGAGAGTGAATTTAACATGGCGTACCTTGGTACTATACTTTTTAAAACCAAATTTCTTAAACAATTATAAAAGAATGGAACTTTAGAATGAGACTAATTTTTCTTGAAGTTTCTTGAACATTGAACATACGAAACTTTTCTACGAAAATTGAAAAGTGGTGGCAGGGTTAATAAAGTTGAAAGACAATTATATACCACAGAAAAGAAAAAAAAATTTTAAACTTGATTTAATGTTAAATGACAAATTCTAATCTTCTATTCTTTGTTTTTGCAACTGATGTCATAATGCCATCGAAATCAATGGCCTTACCTTGATGGATAATTAGTAACGCAAGACCCCGCAGCCATGTCTTAAGTCGTCGTAGGGTGGAAAATGATCGTTTCACTGTAGGAACGCACTTATAGGAAGCGTAGCGAGTATTTGCAACATTACTTGAATGTTTGGATACTGGTTTGCGTTCACACCATTCTTTCATCTCAACGTAAGAATTGAGAACGAAGGAAAATTATACCTTTATAAAAATTGTATTTTTATAAAGGTATAACAGGGGGCTGATGACTCCCAAAACCATCCCTAGATCCGCGCTTGCTAAAATATTCAATATTTTTTTAACAGACAGTAAATGCTTTATTAAAATGAATGCATTAAGCTCAATTATATAAGATTTTAGTATTATTTTTTTAAAGAAGTTTCAGAATGATTTTCCTATTTAAAAAAAACACCTAGATATGCTTGAATTGAGCTATGGGTTCAAATCCCGACATCGGCATTTGTCAATTATTAAGAAGAAAAAAGGGGGTAGCGGTTAATTGAGTAAATTATCGGCGTATGGACAAGAACGAAGTAACCGGCTATGCTTGAGCAGGTTTTCTGCAGTTTCTTTCTCGAACTCCAGATTAATATCGGTATAGTTCCTATCATAGTCGGATGCTGCCGCATATCCTACCAATTCCTAGTCTATACTCAAAAATACTTCCACTCCACTCACATCCTCACATCCTTAGGCATCACAATGGTCCTTATGGTCGAAGTGTAGCCCGTCCAGGGCAGCCTCTACAATCTATATATCTATATATAAATATATGTATGTGAGTATATGTGTGTATTTGTATTTGTTCTAAAATAAAACCAAACCGGTTTTTCTGTTTCTGATTATACCATTCAATGCTGGAACTACCTTCACAATCGTTTTTAAACTTTAGTATTAAAGACTAGAAGATTATTGTCATATTTCAATTACATGAAATTGAAATTCTTTTGAAAAATGTACCTTTTTCTGTATGTATCTTTTTCTGACAGCGTGTATAAAAAAACTCATTTTTATTGTTTTATTATTTACATTTCAACTTTATTAATAAAATGCCCCATTTACATGTCATTTGTGAAAACAAAAATTAAACAAAAAACAAAAAGTCATTTTAATTACAAAAAAATATTACAAAAATTATATCAAATATGATGATAATATTTGTATCCAGCTAGGTAGATAGATATATAGGATATACCTTTTCAATGTCAGCATTTATTTATTTGATATAAAACATTAAGTAAGTGAAATTAAATTTAATTGTATTTAATATTAACGAAACGTAGGAACGAACTTATCATATATCAAACTTGCTTGGTTGCTGATATTTTATATAAGACTGGGTATTTACTTTGATGTAAGTTAGTATTACAAATACGAATATAAATTATGTCACGAATATGTCAACAACTAAAGTCACATTTCTTACTCCAATGTTTAATTAATATAATGCCTGATACATAATATCTTATAACCTCAATATATATATATATATATATATATATATATATATATATATATATATATATATATATAATATATAAATATATATATATATACATATATATATATATATATATATATATATATATATATATATATATATATATATATATATATATATATATATATATATATGTTTAATTTACATCTTCGTATCATAGATCCCACGAGTATGAGAGAGTACATATGTACATATACATTAAGCAATGTGTATGAGAAGGAGGTCTTATATGTTTGATGAACAAGCATATTTTTCATAACTGTTCGAGTGGTCACCAACTACTCAAACCTATAAGACCTCCTTCTCATACGCATTGCTGAATGTATACTTATGTACTCTCTCATACTCGTTATGAATATTTTTCACTATTTTGAAAAATATTCTTGTTTATCAAACCTATAAGACATCCTTCTCATACACATTGCTTAATGTATATGTACATATGTACTCTCTCATACTCGTGGGATATATGATACGAAGATGTAAACTAAACAGACGGTATATACACTTCAATAACATAAAACAGCGTTGCTTGTTAATCCTTTTGACAAGCATAGTTTTTTTTTGCGTCATTATGCGACCCAATTATATATTTTATAAAATAAATGTTAGGATATAATGGTGACAGTTGATAAGAGTAATATTAATTCGACAATGGTGCAGATATTATATTAGATTCGAATTAGGACTTAGCCATTTAAAGAGCTTTTGTAGTGCGACCAATTTGATACATTGTACAATTGGCTGTAAAAGTTAATGTAATTTTTTTAAATTTTATAGCTGATTTGCGCCTTATTCATTCAGTTTTCGAATAAAAGTTGTTACTATTATATATTTCTAATGAACAACTTTCATCCGAAGCGTTTTCTCGAAAACAGAATCAATAAGGCACAAGTAAATTATAAAATAAAATAAAAATAATATCAACTTTTGCAGAAAATGGTACCTTCTATCCTTCAAAGATGTTCCAGGAATCCGATAGTTCGATAGTTAGAATATCTCTTGACGATATTTCATGGATTTCATCTGGTTTCACACAGAAGCTGAATTTCGGCCTCCTTCTCTTCATGACTGATCTGCAAAGATCATTCTCTGTGAGATTGATTTTGTGCATATGTTCATTGAGTTTGTAGCCAGTTAGAACGCCAGTAAGTATCCTTAGTTGTGTTTTTCCAAGTTATAAACTCTCAGAGGGCTTTTTCCAATAACAGCTTTTTGAAAAAGCCTTTGCATAATCCTGGCCATGAGTATTTACTCAAGAACGGTGTGTCCGCCCATTCTTATAGGGGATAGTAACATCAGTGAAAGAAATTAGCCTAATAGAAGTTCTCAATTTTTGAAGTCGTTTAAAAGATTGAGAGAAGTGAGAAAGATTTAAGAATATGTAATAATGTAATGAATACACTGCAGAAACCAAAGCTTAATATATAAGAGCATTGCCCGATTGTATTTCAAAGTTTAATTTTATAATATAAATTCCCAGACATACTGATATTATATCTGCAATTAAATAACATCAGTGCATGGAATCCTAATAGTTTTAGTGAAAATCGCAAACATACAATCTTTCAAGCATGGGAACATATTCTATTTTTTTGGAAGCGTTTTAACATACAATTCATTGAAATAAAACTTCGCTTAATACTATACTTATTATGGATCAGACATTGTCCAATACAATATCCAAACAGAACGTACTTCCCTAATACACAACGTGTATGTATACGTTCATTTTGCATTAAACTAAGTTTGTTGTCGATAAGTACTTAGAGGTATTAAAACTTAATAACCACATAGTTACCATACACAAAACCATATATTTAATAATCTTATAAAATCATTATCACTTTTACCCATTCCTCCAAATGCAAAGAAACGAGAGGTATACCTACAAGGTATATTTTATGTGTGAGATATATTATGACGAAATTTTGTATTCTATAGTTGAAAATTCACTTTTCATAATTTCTGTTGAAAACTTCAAACTCATATCTATCAACACAAAATTTGAAAGTTGGCAGCATATGTAAATATCATATTTGAGTAGAATTATTAAATGTTCGGAATACATTATCGAATATTTCTCATAAATGTATGGTATTTATATTATAGTTATGTAACGAATGTGTTAATTAGTGTAGTAGTTGCAGCAACGGAGATGTCGAAACTTGTCAAGTAGAACTTTCTAGGCGTTTTTTTACCAATAAAGGGCAAGGAAAGTGCAGAAACTGAGCTTTTACTTTGCGGAATTGCATATTATTAATTTATTTCACAAAATATTCCAATAATATATTGAGGGAGTTTGACCACAAACCGGAAATTAACCAAGAGATTCTATCTAAAATCTCTAGAAATTTATAAACAAAAAAATAACTAATTATTGCCTACAAAAACTATTATATGACCAAACGGATTCGGTTTTTTCTAGCTTTTATAAAAGAACTATGATAATTATTTAAATTTGATTTTTTATTCTTCATCGTAAATTAATTGTAACATACGTTGAGGTTGTTATGAAACTGGAAGGGATAAGTTAGGGTGAGGAGTTTGTCCTATGCTAAATGCATTGATATCGCATCCATTGCCAACTATAAATAAGTAAAAATTTTGCAATTAAATCGTTTCAAACAATTAAATTTTTGTAAAAAAAATATATTTTTGTAAAAAAACTTTGTAAAAAAGTTGTTTAAAAATTATTCCTAAATTTCATTTTTTTGAAAAGTTTTAATAATAAAAAATATGTTTTTATGTGTATAAAAAAAGTTACATTGTGACGTATAGAGTACGGGAACGTTATATTTAGAATATTTTTCGATCTACAAATTTAATTATCTCAAAAACCAAAAACAGGAATAATTTTAAATTGGGTCCAGGTATCTATAAGACTTTGATAATTATTATGACTGTTCATAAATCTGGCATTTCTGGTTGTCGAGATATAGATATTTATATCACTGTGATTACCACCAAGTCCATTTAACGCTATGTATAACCTTATTTCAAAACTGTAACTTTTAACCTTTTTTTACTCAAAAACTAAAAACAGGAACAAGTTCAAACTTTGAAAGGATATTCTTTATTATTGAAATAATAAGCTGTTAAATTTTGAAGAACCTGCCAATAAATTGAATTTTCTTCATAACAACCTTAAATGAAATAATTAATTCCTTTTAACAAATTATAATTCCCATCAAGAAGTGATTGTTATTGAATTCATTTTAGTCATTTGTATAATTGTATACATTTATTTAACATTAATTGTTTATCTCCGTATGAGTACGTGAATTGGTTACGTCACTTAAATATACCGTCCATTTTGTTAATAATTTATTCTTTTTTTAACAACCTTAAATGAAATAATTAATTCCTTTTAACAAATTATAATTCCCATCAAGAAGTGATTGTTATTGAATTCATTTTAGTCATTTGTATAATTGTATACATTTATTTAACATTAATTGTTTATCTCCGTATGAGTACGTGAATTGGTTACGTCACTTAAATATACCGTCCATTTTGTTAATAATTTATTCTTTTGATAAATTGCTGAAATATATTGTTATTACAAGTCGCAATAAGTTACGGATGAAAGTTACAATTTTAAAGGTACCTAATAATTTTGGTATAATTTTTAATAATTAATTAATAAAGAAGTATATTCATAAATTCTCGTAATTTTATACTTAACTTAAATATCTTAAGCGTGTAATTAGTTTTTGGCTTCTATTAGAAAATCGGTTTATTCAGTGTATTATTATTAATAGTCGTTTCAATGAATTTTCAATAAACTGTCGTGAAGCGCAACTTTTATTATAAAGCATACAAAGATAATATAGATACGATTAGTTTTCATTAATTCTCTTGACATATTTACTACATACTTTCGAATAAAGTAAAAGTTTATTGAATTAACGTATCAAAAATGTGTATTATAAAACATTAAAATGTCAGCTCATTTAGGGCACCCTATATTATGAAAAAGAGCATGTGATTGACTGATTGATTCAATATTATGGTCTAAAACTATTGCACTTCGACTTTATGGTCTATTGTGCTCCCCCTTCTGCTCCGGTCTGACGAGATTCGCTTCTCCCATATGTTGGAAACAGCCAGGAGTTTGCTTATCAGGACTTCCTGAAGGTTTATATATTCTGGGTGAGATGCACTCCTCCTGGGTATGGTATCACATTGCCGCGGTGGAGAAGCTTGCGTGTGTCAATGAAGTTTTGTGCTATGCCGACGGTATCTATGATGCTGGCAGGTATAACCATGTCGGAGACGACAACTCTGAGACACCAGACTAAGAAACCATGAAAAAAAACACAAGCCAAGGTGCGAAGCATTGTGCTGATGGCTGAATGGCAGCAGGGTATGCTGTTTCAAACAATCCCCTTGGAGCACTTGGCAAACTCCACTGTATACATGCCCACCCCACCAGGTAGCCGATGGGGTAGTACACGGCCCGATTTACTCGTGGGACCAAAAATGGTTAAACAATGTAAAAAAAAACAATAACTCAGGGGCTCATATCCCCTCAAAACGTGAATCAACCGAGGCTGCACAAGCTAACTTCGTCGAGACCAAAAAAAAATGCAGGTGCATCCAGGACATGTATTAATTTCTCTATTTTATTAATTATTCCAATCTGGAAAATCCTAAGATCACATAAGTAAACAGATTGGCTCAAAGTTTTGCAACTAAAAATCAAGCTTTTATTTGTCTAAATATACATTTTTATACCCGGTATTGAATATATAACAAGGTATATTTAAAGATATAATATTATAAGTTTAGCCCCGACTTTTTTTTTGGAAATGTTGATCGCAGAAATAAAATTTTGGTATTGGTGTTCATAAATGACCTCATTAGTCCATGCCCGCCTGTGTGTTTGTCTATCAACACGATAACTCCAAACGAAAAGAGATAACGAACAGAAATTTTGTGTTCTAGAGCTAAAAATTAAGGTCAAGTTTGTGAATGTACAAAATGGTCAAAACTATCCATCTTTGAAACCGAAAGAGATAGAACAAAAATTGAAGGACAAATAATGTTCCCCTTTTAAAAATACATATTTTTCATACATTCAGTATATACCGGGTATTTAAGCAATTTACTCAATTTAGTTGTTATTTTCACTTGTTTATGCTGTATTGATTATGATAAAAAAATTATATGATTTTACACTGATTTGTCTAGTAAAATGAAATATATTCAATGAAAATTGTTTGACATTTTGACAACTGGCACAAAAATCTATGTATAATTATGCAAGATATATAAGATTGCAAAATTTGTACTTAAAAACTTGGAAATTAGTATTGATTTCAGAAGTACACTATTTACAAAAGTATTTCCGACATTTTGAAACTACCATCGTTGATAGTGATCTAAAATATACTTCTAAAATTTATACCAAACAGGATAGGAAGTTAATTCTGACAAATTGGTAAAAAAAAACCAAGTTAGTTAAATATTTTAAAATACATCATTCTATTCTATAATTAGCTATTTCTGTACTTTTCCAGAATAAACATTTTTTGATATAAAAACAATTGCTTCAGTTTATTACAGGACCAAAAACATCAAGCTTAGTATATTGAAAATATATTCATTAGGAAGTGAATATACAATAATATTTAAGTATAGTCGATTGTTCAGATATATAAAGCCGTAAAATGTAATGTAATTTTGAAAATTCTTAAGAAAACGTGCCGAAATTATTTACAAAAATATGAATATACTCAATATTGTATATTGGAAGTTTGTGTGGCAAATAAGAACGTTGTAGGTATTTTTAGATCTAGTAGCTATGTTCCTTGTATATTAGATATACATGATGTCAATTTTAAATACAGAAACACTTATCGATCGTTGCATATTTTAAAGAATCCATGTGTATTCCCAAAACTATCTTAATAAAATAAATATTAGTGATTTTTGTATCAATATTTGATTTATTTACTAATTATAATGGATTTTCATCAAGTAACGACTCATTCAATACAAAAAAAAATATCAGCAAATTCAAATGATTGGCTCATATGAACATGCTATAAAAACTATAAAATAAAATTTTGTAATCTTACTATCTGTAATAGACAATGTTTTCAGAAATTGTAAAAAAATTACGTACATCCCGTTCATAAAAGTTGAACCACCAGTAAGTCACCTTCTAAGCATATATATTAGTAGATATATGTTTATTATGGTGCGTCTACATATGCGCGCAGCGCGGTACTCGCGCCGCTCGTGCGCATAGAATTCGTCATAATTGGACGGTGTGCGCGTGCGGCACACAACGATCCATCTGGAGTCGGTTTTTCAACGAACACTTTGTATGTTCGCAGGTCATATTTGGATGTGTTCGTGAAATGTTGGTCGTTTTTAGCGCGCATGCGATTATTGTTTTTTTTAAATATTAATTGAAATGTAGTATTTTAGTTCAACTCTAACATTTTTCAAACTGAACTAAAATGTAAAAATTTTAATTAATATCTTTGGATTATTTTCAGGCTTAAATAACGGGTTTTTGTGATTGATTCAACTTCACTGCAATATGAATATATGTTTGTGTGTTTCCTATGGATCGCTGGAGGTTTGTTGAAATCAACAATTCCAATGAACCGAGCGGAGCGCATCCGACTCGGGGTTCGTGGCGCGCATATGTGGACGCACCATTACATACAATAAGAATATTTCAACTGGTTCAATTTTTATGAACGGGAGTTTACTGGAGAATAATTTTTTTTAGTACTCCACTGTTTAAAATTTATTATTATTTTGTTTTCATATTTTTATTATTCAAAAAATAATAATTTATATAATTATTGGTTTATGCGAGTTGAGAATTTACATAATTTCAACAAACATTTACTTAGATCGGATATGACTTGCGTATATCCAAGCTTACTTCGACATTTCCGCACATATTTCAAATCAGTTACAAAAAGTACTTGTCTCAAGACAGTTACTAAAATTAGTTGGCTCAGTACAGTTACTGAAAGTAGTTGTCTCACATGAATTAATCAGATGGTATTTTGAATTTTTATTTCTTCAATTTACAAATTGAATATTTATTATGGATTGTGCTGAAGTATCGAATAGGCGAATTAATGGTTTCTATCGTATCTAAGTATATTTTTTTTGTATAATTTATTTAATTCACCATTCCGAAACTTGTGGTTTTTCAAACTTGTCACATTTCAATACACATTCTATACACATTTTGGCTGTACAATTTATGTATTTTATGTGAATATGCAATGACCTTTTCAATTTATAACTATATTGTTTTGTATACGCTTGGTATTTTTGGCCTTGTAGTTTTTCTTTACAGAAGCGTAAAGTCCCCTTTATATACAACTATGTATCTGAATTAAATTTGTAGTGTATATTTATATTTTTGCAAATCAGACATATTTGAACATTTTTTTTTTTACTGTAGTGTCGTTTTTTTTTTATATACGATATTTCTTTTTACTACAGTTCAATCTAGTACATATTCATGTAATTTTTTTTATAACTTGTACAACCAAACTTAGTATTTTAAGGATAGTTATACTATCAACATATTAAATGAAAAATTATTTATTTCAAATATATTTTATTTTTACATATATTTTGTTTTGTTCTTTTTTTGTACTTTTTTTTTATTTTCAGTATTTCTGATTCGAATCACTAGTCGATAACTTAGACACTTACTGGATAGTAAAGATCTTACTACCTCAATATTATCTTTTTTAATGGGCCCAGCTTTTATTGAAAGACTTTCGGTTCAACGTGTTATTTTTTTTATATTTACGTGTATCGCGTTAGCACCGATCGTTTTCCAATTTTCATAATTCCACATACAATACTCTGCTTTGGATTTTTTTTTCTAAAGTACCGTATATTTAGTTTTCATTATTTTTTTTTTAAAATACATCATAATACCTCTTTTAATTAAAATTACTAAATTACCAAAATTTCATTTTTATGAAAATAATTGATAATTCAATTATTTTCAATAAAGTGTTTAGTTTTTTTTTTAAACTAAACACTTTTAATTTATTTATTTTTTTTTTTAAATACATTACATAGCCCTTAATTTTCGAAAAATCTAAAAGAGGTATAGAAAAGTAAAGTATAGAAGTTAGTTTATAGTGGTTATGTGGCTGTTTACACTGAATTATTTTATTAAGCACAACTAAAGAAGAAAAATTCTTGAATTTTAATTAATTTTTTGATTCTTGGATGAAAAAAAATAACGTTAATAAAAATAATAAGTCTGTGATGTATGGTAACCAAATGTTTACGTATTATATAAGGGTCCAAAACGAAAAGAGTTGTTTAGAAGAGGTACTATGCTAAGACTTTCTTTGTTTGAATTTTCACCGCTGCCATAAAAGCAATAAGGCTTTATATACCATAATTAATTTTCTGAAAGACAAAATAAATAATACAAATTCAAAAAAGATAAACTTTTAAAAGTTTTATTGGACTAAAATTTACAAAAATTGATTATTCTATTGGTTTATGTGCTCGAAATGTGTTGTGGTCGGTGGACTTCCAAACGTTACGATTCAATATAAACGTTACGATATAACAAACTACAATATTGTAGTTTGTATCTTTACTAATTTATAAAAAATTTAAAAAAAAAAACCAAATCCTTGTAAAAAAAACTAAAAATCTGTTATGAAAAAATGCACTATTATTAATTATTTTTGGAGTCGGTGTCAGCATAGCGAAATTCACATAACTTTTGGACACCGCCTCCAAAAATAACAATAATTGTACATATATGTTTAAAAATTTTTGCTTAGGTGAACTAAAATTGGCACAAGAATATGCAATTATTTTTTACTTTTTAGTGCATTTTTTGTTATAGAATATTTGATTTTTGAAGTCGGGTTTCCATTTTGTTAAAATAAGGTTTATTTCTCGCTTTTTAGTGACTTTGAAGTTCTAAACTAAACGACCTACTAACTTTAAGTGCATTTCTTTATAACACATTTTTTTTTATCCGTTTTTTTTTTTTTTTTTTTTTAATTTTTAGTGCATTTTTTCATAACAGATTTTTATTTTTTTTTACAAAGAATTGGGTTTTTTTTAAAAAATTTTTTTTTTTGGGGTCGGTTTTTTTTTTGTAAAAAATATACTTCTAAAAATTAAAAAAAAAATAGTCTGACGAAGAGTTTTGTAAATATCTTAATTAAAAAGATAAAAAATTCACGAAAATTTTCATCAAATCGTCAAAATAATCGTCAAAAGATGATTATTTATTATTTTTAGTAATTAAATAATTACATACATCCGATAACTAGTGATGTTAGTTGCTTTCTAAATTGAAATAATTAACTTACTTATTAAAATTTTTTTTATTTATTAAAAAGAGTGTTTCTTTTTATTATGAAATATACTGTACTGTCATTTTTATTAAAACACACAGATTTCTATTATCTTTCACTTGTTTAATTTAATTAAAAAATAAATAAAAATTAAAAAAAATAATTATAAGACAATAAAAATTTGAAAATTATTGCAAAGATCGAAACATGTCGCAATAGATAAAGTGGAAAATTTTTTTTTAAATTGTTTTTTTTCAATCACAGATTTTCCTAACAATAACCTATATTTATTGGTATACATGGTGTTAAAAACATCATTTTTAAAAACTAGAGAACAGAATACCGGATATATTTCAGTAAATATTAGAGTTTCAGAAAAAATGTTCAGTAGATAAGTTATTGTAAATTTTATTTACTACAACTTTACTTCTGATATTTGTCCATTTAACTAGTATTAAGATAGGCATGCCAAATTTTGTGTTTCACTCTCTCTATCAGTTTCTCTTTACCCCTGAATTAGATAAAATTTCATTCAGATCATATTGATGTTTATATATACTTCATTTATATCTTAAGCAAGTCGATATCATGTTTTGTTCTCAAAATTTCAGGTACGAAACAAGGTTTCACAGACATAAGTCCCACTTCTTAGTAAAGGCCACCCAGGTACGTATTATTTTCGCACAAAAATGTCTATATATTCCATTTTTGACACCGCATTATTGTTAAACCTCTTGAGTGGGTAAAGCCAAAGACTCCCTAGGATAGGATCCCATATTGCCGTTAGCCAATTTCCATATAAATATGTAAATAAGAATGGAAAAATATTTTTAATCTTTAAAATATTTCAAAATGTCTTAGTATTCCATGTGTTAGTATTTTTGAAGTTATACTTCTTCAGGCGCGTTATGAGAATCCGATCAGAGTCTATTTTCAGCATGTAACGAATCCTTGATACAATACTCGATTGATGTAGCAAGATGATTCTAACGTAAATTATGGACTAAATGTCAGCCTTGCAAACTCGAATTTTAACGGAAGAAGTAATGACGGTTCTGTTCTACCGTGATAAAATGTTGTCACATTGGTTTTAGATACAATATATAATTTTTCTATTTTAGTTTTTCACTACTGTATCATTTTATTAAACTTTTGTGTCTTAATAATATTGTTGACCTTATTTAATATTATTTGAATAAATTATTTAAAAAGAAGGATAACTTCTTACGTGCGTACATAAGTACACACACACACACACTTTTTTTCTGAATCCCACTAGCGTAAGATCCACTATTAGCAAAAACTGCCGATGCCTATGTACAAGATTACCATCCAAAGTTACCACCATTGTGTACATAATAATGGATAGATGTTTTGAATCACAGTGTAGATTTAGAAGTTTCCAAAACTTTAATAGTTTTACTTTGTACAGTATACAACCCACTATATAGTATTGGCGTTATATTAATAATGTTTTCGGTAATGGGCTTTTGTTGATTACTACAACTATGGCTATACTAAACTACCCCATTTCAACCACTCTCGATCTATCCATTCTAAGAGTAACACGGAAAAGTATAAAGTAGAAATATCGACCGACACCAACATCAAACCTATTTTAAATAAATTATGTATATGATGAGCTTAGACAACTCTATGTGTTGTGTAACTTTATACCATACGATGAACTCAACGACTATGAAATGTGTGTTAGGTGCCTGCCTACTCTAATGGTATTCTCTCAATACCGGTAATTGTATTAACGGAAACGGATATAAAAGTTCGTCGACTATCATTTGTCCGTATATACCCAATATACATGTATGGTGTTGTATGTAGGTACCGACTAGATTACTATTATTCCATTTACATATTTTAACTAAGTTATATAAGTTAGATGTTCAAAATGGACTTTTGAAATGGACGAAGATCAATCCTTTTTTTCTGTTTTGTTTAAATTAATGTAATTTTATGTAGCATTTTTCTATTCTGAAAAACTAGTTTTCACAGTGAATTAAATTACTTGTTGATGCAACAGACTCTATTTTATTTCTATATCTCGTGATTATTTTAGTATTCTTATTTTCACTCGACAAGATAGAAGTATAGATAGCGTCCGTACGAACCTACGTAGAGGCTACATAAACCAGAACGTATGTATTATCTCGGATAGTCAAGCTGCTCTAAAAGCCTTGCGTGGAACTGAGGTCACGTCAAGGGTAGTCAAGGATTGTTTGGAGAAACTCCTGGAGCTGGCAAAACGGCACAAGGTTAAATTGATCTGGGTGCCGGGTTAAATGAAAAAGCAGATGCCTTTGCAAAGATGAGAGTCGGAATACCCTTCATAGTCCCAGAGCCTATTTTAGAAATTCCAGGTACTGTATGTGAATAGGTGATCAACGAGAGGTCAAATGCTAAACACCGTGGTCACTGGGAAAAAGTAGCACGGCAGGAGCTCGGAAAAATACTGCTTCAGAGTGCAACCAAGAGGCTATCTCTCGATGCACTGAATCTAACAAGATGCAACTGCGGAGGGTGACCGGATTCATTACCGGGCATTATCCCCTGCGGAACCATTTGCACACAATTGGAGTCCATAACGGGTCCATTGTGTGCAGATTGTCTGGCGAGGAGGAGGAAACACCCAGCCACAATATCTTTGACTCTGGATTTCAGCAGATACAGGATATTCGGAGCATCTCACCCCGAATATATGAACCTTCAGGAAGACCTGATAAGCAAGCTGCTAGCTATTGCCAACATATTAGAAAAGCGAATCTCGTCGGACTGAAGTAGAAGGGGGAGCACAATGACCATAAGGTCGAAGTGCAATAATTTTTAGACCCCAAGATATATCTATCTATCTATCTATCTAGAAGTATGGAACTTTTGTAGTCGGACAAACCAACAGTTTAAGATTATGTTTCATAATAATTTATATTGTTTTTACGCCATATAGCTATTCGGTCCACAGTAAAAAAAATTAAATTCGATACGTAGGAGCCAAAAACTAAAGGAATTTTCTTTGAGGAACGTATTATTCATCTGAAATAGAGGTACCTTGGATACAATTTTTATTTTTCATAATTAATACATTAATACAATAATACATTAAATGGTAAAACTTCATACTAAGACACATATTCCCTTTGCCCTTTCAACCCCCCGCACTATTGACCGTTAATGGACTTAATCGGACAATTGGACGAAAACCTGTAACCTGTATATAATGACAATCTACTTGGTAAGATTGAAGTACGTCTGAGTACGTACATATATATATATATATATATATATGTATATATATATATATATATATATATATATATATATATATATATATATATATATATATATATTAGCGTTACCTGTTGCGCCTTAAATATTTTCAGACGTACTTCAATCTTACCAAGTAGATTGTCATTATATACAGGTTACAGGTTTTCGTCCAATTGTCCGATTAAGTCCATTAACGGTCAATAGTGCGGGGGGTTGAAAGGGCAATATATGTATGTATAATTAGCGAATTTCCTGAAAGGAAATAGAGCTATTGGTCCCGTACCGAAGTCAAAATTTCGCAAAAATTTCTTCAAATGTCCATCGATCCTAGTTAGTAGATGTCAAAAATCACCATCTGTAAAATTTATATATATATATCTATGGACATATATATATATATACATATATATATATATATGTGTCTGTAATCACTCTAGCGGTCACAGTTTTCATTTTATCGGAATGAAATTTGGTATTTGAGGCGATTTTGGTATTCAAAAGGTCAAGTTCGTTAATGGGTAAAATCGGACAAGGGGAAAGGGGGGTTTAGAGGGAGGGGTAAACACAAAATTTGACATATCTCCCTTAATATTCGAAAAATCGAAAAATTTATAAGAAATAAAGTTGTAGGTATTAAGTTTTACTGTAATTTTGTTTCTTATCATTTTTTCTGTTACGCTAATATTTACAGAAATATTGACGGTTTAAGATTGAAAATTAAATTCCTCACTATCTCTGTACATATTAGAGTTTGAGCAAAAATGATAAGGTGATGAATTGTAGCAAACATGATTTTCTACAACTTTATTCCTTACACATTTTTTGATTGTTCTAATATTAAGAGAGATATTTTGTGTTTTCTTCTTTCTTTATGACTCCATTTCCCCTTGACGTATGTCATTTATTAAAAAATTGGCCTTGCAAATACTAAAATCATATACAACATTTCATTTTGATCAGACTAACAGTGTGACCGCTAGAAAGTGATTTTTGTATTTTAAGGAAATTCGCTAAGTTGAAGCAGCTCCTGCGTAACGAATTTTATATGTATGTAATATATATATATATATATATATGTATATATATATATATATATACTCGGTACAATTGCAATTGAATATTTCTAACATGAAAAAAATTGAACTTCCAAACAAATTCTCACCCCGGGTTTTACTCCCTTGAGGGTCTATTTTCCAAAAACTCGGAAACACGTATTATGTGGTGTATAACTTAAATAACAACTATCATGTCTCAAAAAAAAAAGAAACTCTGCCTCCCTATTTTATCCCCTTAAGGGTTGATTTTCAAAAGAAGCGTTAACATATGGTAAGTTGTTTATTTTTTTAACTTCACCCAATTTCAACCCGTGAGAAGTTATTTTTCGAAAACTCGTTTTCGGATCACCTCCACATTTTCTTACCACCTCCACATTTTCACGTTCTTAGGAACATATTTTCCAATGTTTCTAAATTAAAAATATACTGGGATCCCAATACAAACTTTAACACCCAATTTCACTCTCTTTGGAGTTTATTTACGAAAAATACTACTTAAATGGACCTCCACACTCTCTAAAGAATATATCTTCCAAATTTCATGTTTGTAACTCCAATAGTTTAGACTAGGCGATTATATATTGCGATTACAATAATGACACAGTCGACAAATCATTTTCGACATTTATCAACTACATCGGTGCAGCCTAAATAGCTTCATTTTCTTTGTAAAATCGTTTGAAGCATAAAGTTTTTTGCTTCGCTGCTTCACATAAAAAAATTAAATAAAATAGGCAATATTCACGCTATGACAGGAAAAAACTGAAATGACATACAGAATAAAACCAATTAACCACGACTTTAACTACAAACACTTTAACTAATATCTTCTTAAGGTAAGTTAATCCTAATAATGATAATAAGTTTCTCAAGATACAATTATCTTAATAATGGATCCCTTTATAATAAGTATTTTATTTAGAGAAATGAATGTTGAATTCGATGAAGTGAAAACGTTTAAAATATACAAAAAGACTATCACAATTATTTTGCAAAATAAGATATTTAATAAAAAAAACCAGTATTTTTGTTTGTTTTTTGCAATTAAAATTTTTAATGAAGAATCCTTTTCATTTCAAAAACTTGTTACAAAAATGAAAGGCAAAAAAGAATATACATATATACAATACATTGTTTAAAAATGATTCTATATAAGAAAAAATAAAATGAAAATTTCAATTTGTACGAGGGGAATCTTCACAATGTTCATCCAAAAATACTAGATTATTCAGTTGTTTCCTAAGAATCGCTCTTGAATTCTTCATTTACTTTTCTATATACATATATAATGATAACATAACAGCTATGTATACTATAAAACACAAAAGTTGATGCCCTTTTTTAAAATTTTATACTTATTAATTCGGTTTTCGAAAAAATGCTCCGGATAAAAGTTGTTCATTATAAAAATAGTAACTACTTTTATTCGAAAATTTGTTTCGAAAACCGAATGAAAAAGGCACAAATCAACTAAAAATCAATATATAAAAAAATGACCTAAATTTTTGTGGCCAAGTGTAACATAGCTTTGTAATCTGAATCATTTTTCACATGATTGTAAAGAACGGATTATGTGTCCATAGCGAATGTGTTCTTTTTCTACTATCAAAATATATCTTTCCCAGGCTTTACGAGAATTTTTTTTGAAATTAGGGAAGACCTATAAATGACAGGGAAAAGTTAATGATAGATTCGGAGTTAGCGGCTTAATATACATGAGATTAATATATAGTTAAAGCAATGGCACGTAAAATTTGGACGGGCAAGCAACCGGATGGCGAGTGGTCATCTAGGTCTTGAAGTGATACTGAACCTCTCTGTACCGTCCGAATGGACCCCAAATGGTTGGGGGCGGAGATAGGAGGGGGAAGGGGGAAAAACGTAAAAAATTTTGACGGGCAACCGGATGAAAATGCGATTGCTTTGAAGTTTATACCCTATTTATATCGCGAATTTAGAAAAAAAAAGTTATGAGGCAAACGCTCCAAAATTTGTGAAATTATTTATTGGTACCACTATATGCAGTTCCAAGCAAGATCACGTTTGACCGCGTGGCCAGTTGAATTTTTCTAGTTTCTTACTGTTTACAACATACTGTGAATATTGATAACTGACCATTATAGTCACGTCGTCGGTTGGCAAAAAAAAACCCAAATTTAGTATGCAGTATTGCCTTTTTAATGTATAAAAGAGAAAATGTCGAGTTGTTTGGAGAAAACAATAGGAGATGGTGAAATAATGATGAGAGAAGACCCTACGTAAATTTTCTTAACGACTCCAAAATTCCAAAGCTAAATCGATTTTCTGAACGTTCCAAAGTGATAACCGGCCTAGAACTCTAACATAGTTTATAGGATTTTCTACAGTTTCTATAGAAACACCCACATTAACAAAATTTTGGAAATAAATGATTTGTCAATACATTTAAAATATACAAAAATTGTCATTCAAATTGTGAAAGTTTAGAAAAAAAACAATTAATGTAACAACTAACTGAGTTAATTTTTTGAATACCCAGTAAATATTGAGTTGTATATCAACGAATGGACTGTTAACAATTCTGCGTATTCGAATTGTTAATAATTCGCTTTCCGAGGAACATTAAATCACAAACTATGAGAAAAATATTGAGTTTATAAAAAAGTTTTTTAAACAAAAGTTGTTTATTTTAAAAAGAAGAAGATTTTTTGTTATTAAATTTTTGTTTTATTTCTTACGGTTTCAAAGATTGGCAGTTTTGCCCATTTTGCGCAAACATGGTCCGATTTTGCGCATTACAACATAAATTTTATTCGGCGATCAATATTTTTAAGCATTACAATGTCGGAACTAAACTTAATATACCCTGTATATTTACATATACTGGGTATAATTATTATTTGTCATTAAAACAAAATATTTTATTTCACTCAATAAACAACCATTTTTTAAGCTTAAACCTCAGGACAGTTCTCAATTCTAAATTTTAAAATCAGTATCCATTTGCAGATTTGGCGTGACCCTGATGATATGTTTGATTATTTACTTCAAATAACACTGTACTTATGTACTCGTATGTGCTTTATTACAAATAAAATATCAAAAGAGGCAAAAAAAAACATTGTCAACCATATTAAAAGTGTAGTAGTGAAAAAACAAAGAGAATGTGTCAAATCATTTATCTAGAAATCACTCAGACTTACTTTTGTTACAAAAAAATAAAAATCTCGAACCAGACACAACTCTATATCGAATGTACTTCATGCTTTTATGAGAGAGGAAACAAAGAGCGTTTGTTCTGTGTACGAGAAGTGTTGTGATAAACCCCATACTACATGCACGGTCATATTGTTACACGTTTGCCAGTCCATCGTTTTAATGTTTCTCGTGTGACCAGGCGCAGCCAGACGGACAAGAGAATTATAACTAAATTATATATATTACCACAATTTTAGTGGACATAGAATAATATTTATTTTTTATGAAGAAATATTATTCCTTTTAAATTTAGAATTCAATGATAGTATGTTGTACCAGTACCAGCCAAGTAGCCGAGCGGTCTATGGCGTTATTTGGGGACTGGAAGGTTATGGGTTCAAATCCCGACATCGGTAGTTTTTCAATTATTAAAAATAAAAAGGAGGGCGGTTAATAGATTAAAACTGTCGGCGTATGGACAAGAAAAAAGTAACCGGCTATGCTTGTGAAGGTTTTCTGCAGTTTCCTGCACGAACTCCAGATGAAAAACGGCATAGGAACTGGCACAAATTTGGAAGTATACCAGCTAGATGGCTCAATGGTAGAAGTTAATTGATCAAAATTAGTTACCAATTTGTCGAATATCATTTTTCTCTGCCTTCATGTACCACTCAATTGGTGCAACATAGATAGATAGATAGATAGATTGTAGAGGCTGCTCTGGACGGCCTACACTTCGATCATAAGATCCATTGTGATGCCTAAGGATGTGAGGATGTGAGTGGAGTGGAAGGAGTTTTTGTGTATAGACTAGGAATTGGTAGGATATGCGGCTGCAGCCGACTACGATATTCATCTGGAGTTCGTGAAGGAAACTGCAGAAAACCTTCTCAAGCATAGCCGCTTACTTCGTTCTTGTCCATACGCCGACAGTTTAGTCAATTAACCACCTCCCCTTTTTTTTTTTTATAATTGACAAACTCCCGATGTCGGGATTCGAACCCATAATCTCCCAATTTAGGCATACTGCGCAGACATAACGCCTTAGACCGCCTGGCCACTTGGACTGGTAAAAATGAGACTTAATTATGTTATTATCATTTTTCGCTGGTTTAATAATGTTGTTGACATTTTTCGAACACTGGTGCTCCGCGAAACACAAGAAAGAAACAGTCTAAGAAACAGTGGTAGATAAATAATTGAAGGCTTTTCGATTATTCAGTTTTCGTTAAGTGATATGAATTTATGAATTTCTATCATTTTTGATTATTAAATAATTTATTAATAATTTATAATTTATTAATTAAATGATCTTTCACTTTCTCTTTAAATTTTAAATAAAAATTAACTATAATAATAATTATAATGGGATTTTACCTCAGTTTCTGGCTACATAGTTTATATCAGAGACCAAACACATAATTTTTTTAAACCTTCATTATGATACATTAATGATGTGAGTAGAGGACAATTAATTTATTTGTATGCAGACTAGAAATTGGAAGGCTGTGCGGCTACGGCCGACTTTTATAGGAACTATGTCAATATTCATCTGAAGTTTGTGAAGGGAAACTGCAGAAAACCTTCATAAGAATGGCCGGTTACATCGTTCTTGTCCATACGCCAACAGCTAATGAATTAACCGCCTATTAATTTTAATTGACA
Organism: Nineta flava; assembly: GCA_963920215.1. NCBI lineage: Eukaryota > Metazoa > Arthropoda > Insecta > Neuroptera > Chrysopidae > Nineta > Nineta flava. The sequence goes on along the minus strand of OY986040.1, from coordinate 105,505,216 downwards.
CAAACTACTACCACCGGCATACGAATCTGTAACCTTCCAGTTCCAAGTAGAGCGCGTAAGTCCGCTCGTCAACTTGGACTCATCGTGAACCGAACACTCAAAATATTAAGTAATAATGAGCTAACATTTCTTAAACGTATTTTAGTTCTGAAAAGTGGCTTATGAATGGACAAAATCGTTCAAAACCACCCTACGTTAAGTGGGGACATAATCTCTTTGAAAAGCCGTAAGAGATAAAAGAAAAATTTAGACTCATAAATAAAAACGTTTAGCCACAATTTCAGATCAAACTTATGAATTTATAACATTGTTGATTGTATGTAAATACGCCTAAGTCATAACTCATAATAATCAGTTCACGTAGTGATTATGAACGCTGTTATGTCAGGCGCGGATCTACAGTTAAATTTGGGGGAGGGGGTTACAGGCTAAACAAAAATTTATTAGAACAAGTAAAAAATCGTATTCTCCTAAAAATTGTAATAAATTAACCATTAAAAAAATAATTTAGTATAAATTTATGACAAAAAATAATTGTTAACATACTATATTTTTTACTTTAATTGGCCTAAAGCTTTCTGACAAACGTCGACCTAATATAAATTCGCAATTTTTAATATTTGTTGAGTATTGTCATTTGAATGAAGAATAATTTTAATGTGTGATATTTCTAACCACATTACTTTGTAGATACTTGAATGATTAAGCGTTTTGTTTTGTTCGTGTTTAATTGTGGATAATAATCCTAGACTATACAGAACAAATAAAGGAAATAAATGAAATTTTTGTCGAAACAAATTGAAAAAAATTTTAGAAAAAGACGTTACAATAAAAAATAATAATAAATTTAAATATATCCTACAGCTAAAAAAGGAAAACAGTGGATAATGAAAATTAATTGAGTTATAAAATTATTATTATCATTATTTAAATATGAGTTTTTTATTATTATGATCATTTAAATTGTAGTAGATCGTTTATACAAAATTTTAATATTATTATTTTTCATTTCAGTATCATATACTTATTAGGGTTCTGTATCAAACAATATATCATCATATATAAATAGTATTTTGTTTTTTTATGTGAAAACAACTATAGCGAGACGATAAAAATTTATATGGGGAAATGAATTTTTAGATTTTACAATGTTACGTTTTTTTGTAACGATCGTGACAGTCGCAAATCATCGACATTGTTAAGAAAAGAGATATCCATTGCCAGCCAATCACATTGTTGACTAACGACATTACTTTTACTAACGTAAGTGATTTCTTTTTCAGAAAAATTAATATTCACTAAAGATCATTAAAATAATCAAAGAGCACTCTAGGTTTTTTTGAAATTATATTTCTAATTTTTCCCCATTCCTAGAATATTTGTTTGTATTTTATAAATACGTATTTCGACTACAATGTAGTCATCATCAGTATGAATTAGCTAATCGTAACTATCTCTGGGATATGGATTCAGAGATATGTTGCTTGTTGCTAATTTGGTGCGTGTTTCACAATGACATTAAAAAAGTTTTGTCCTTTTATACGATTTGATTGAGGGTATAATCTGACCTGAGGATTATTTGAGTTGACTGATTAACCGATTAGGTGTGTGAGGAGCCCCACCTATTTATTGGCGGTATTCTTTGGTGACTATGCGGCGTTTGTTTTGTCACTAAAGTGAGGGTATCGAAGCTAACCTTGACATTCAGGTATTAACTTTTTTTGAAAATGGTTTAATTTTATTAAATCAGAATTTGGAATTGGGCCAATGTCTAAATTCATTATCTGTTTTCTCAATTTGTATATGTAAATACTTGTGGTGAGACACGCACCAAATTACCAACAAGCAACATATCTCTGAATCCATATCCCAGAGACAGTTACGATTAGCTAATTCATACTGATGATGACTAAATTGTAGTCGAAATACGTATTTATAAAATACAAACAAATGTTCTAGGAATGGGGGCAAAATTTGAAATATAATTTAATATTCACTACTTGAAAAAACTTGACCTTAAAAAGTTTATTTTCTTTTAATCTTACTTATGATTAATTTGTAAACATATGGGTCGGCATAAACCAGAACGTATTGTACGATAAATTTTGTCCCTTTTAAAACCCAATTTCACAGTTTATAGCACTGTTACGAAAAACGATTCTCAGCCATATATTTCGAGAACTATCGGTCCTTTATCCCTTTGAACAGGGTCGGTTTTGTATAGAATAAATTTAGAAATGACCAATTTAAACGAAATACTATTAGTATACGAGATATTTAAGACAAGCTGATTTTCGGGACCTTTGACCTTCAATAACTTTTTTTGCTCATGTTTTCAGAGTAATTTTTGACATGTTTTCATAGTGCCAAAACAAAGATAATTCCATTGGAAAATCTCCATGTGTATTTTTTAAGAGGAAAGCTCATTTTTGTATACTATTTCACTGGGCATTTACAGTATGTGTAATATTTATAAGGGTATTTAAACGATTAGAAAATATTTATCGTTGAAAAGATATTTTTTAGAATAGGTATTCATTAAAACGTTAATTATTCTGTTTACGATTGGCCGCTCGTCAACCTTCCGTCAACACCGAACACTCAAAATATTAAGTAATAGTGAGCTAACATTTCTTAAACGTATTTTAGTTCTGAAAAGTGGCTTATGAATGGACAAAATCGTTCAAAGCTACCCTACGTTAAGTGGGGACATAATCTCTTTGAAAAGCCGTAAAGAGATAAAAGAAAAATTTAGACTCAAAAATAAAAACGTTTAGCCACAATTTCAGATCAAACATATGAATTTATAACATTGTTGATTGTATGTAAATACGCCTAAGTCATAACTCATAATAATCAGTTCACGTTGTGATTATGAACGATGTTATGTCAGGCGCGGATCTAGAGTTAAATTTCGGGGAGGGGGTTACAGGCTAAACAAAAATTTATTAGAAGTAAAAAATCGTATTCTCTTGAAAATTGTAATAAATTAACCATTAAAAAAATGTCGATTATGAAATTCGTATTATTTCAATTACTAAAGCACTAGAAAAAATATCTTGGGAAAATAATTTTCATTATTATTCTTGTAAAACTTTCAAATTGAAAATTTTAATTTAAAAAAAACTTTTTTTTTAAAACTAATTAAATATTTGAATGCTTAATTTATACAACTGGAAATAAAGTATTATTTATGTTTAAAAAGTAAATAAATATAATGAAAACAAAAATTTATAAAGTACTTGAAGATCTCAATATTCGAATAATTGCTAAAGATAATTTTATTCAATTGATAGTGGAATTAGTTTTCTTCAGATAGTTATTTTTATTCATAATTTAAAAAAAAATATCATTGAAAATTATTTTGAATAATTAATTAACTTATATCAAATCAACCATGCTATCACTATAACCAATTGGAAAATATTTGTTACATATGAATTGATAAAGATTGATTAAAGAAAAGCATTTTTTCAGTAGTAATAAATTACGTAACACTCTAGATTTCACTCCCACCATTTAATTATCTCAATATACGATTTGAGTAAGAAGCAATAAAATTATAATTAAAAAATAAATTATATTCAGTTTGGGAGGAGGGAAGGGTCATGACCTTCAGGACCACCCTCCTGGATGCGCGCTTGGTTTATGCTGGGTATTTAAACAATTCATTAAGTTTTTTCTTTCATTTCTTGTTAAACATAATAAAACTTTCCAGGTTTGTTATTTTGGAGAAGTTTTGGACAGAAGCCATCGTAAATTCAATTAATTTCTATATATTCAGGGTGTGAAGATCATGAAAATAAAAATTTGTTCATTTAACTTATATATTTAAAAGAATAGTTTTGAACGTTGAATTGAAACAGTTTGTGTAAAATATCACCCTCCTACACAACAAACACTTATATTGTTTTAATCAATATAACTTATATAAAATAAAGTTTTGCCAATTGTTGTTAACAAACAACAAGAAACACAACAACAACAGTAGTATTGTTAGCTAACAGTATAACGTACCTACCAATATATATTGAGTATCATCAATATATAAATGTAGGTAGGTAGGTAGATGTAGATACTCCATACAGAAACTTTGGAAAATATTGAAAATTGAACGAAAAACCCAAATTTCTAGAAATATCTATTCAATATACAAACTTTAACTATCATCTATAAATATAAAGATTATTAAAATAATCCAAGAGAACTCTAGGTTTTTTGAAATTACTTTTAAAATTTTGCCTCAATTCCTAGAACATTTATTTGTATTTTATAAATACGTATTTCAACTACAATATAGTCATCATCGGTATGAATTAGCTAATCGTAACTATCTCTGGGATAGGAAGTCAGAGATATGTTGCTCGTTGCTAATTTGGTGCGTGTCTCACAATGATATTAAAATGTTATTAAAGTTTTGTCTTTTATATGATTTGCCTGAGGATATCATCTGGCCTGAAGGATTATTTGAGTTGACTGACCAACTAAAGGATTTAGTGTGTGAAAAACCTCACCCATTTATTGGCGTTATAAGGTGAGGGTGTTGCTAACCTTGATATTCAGGTACACAAATTGAGAAAACAGATAATGAATTTAGACAATGGCCCAATTCCATATTCTGATTTAATAAAATTAAACCATTTTCAAAATTTAATACCTGAATATCATGGTTAGCAACACCCTCACTTTAGTGACAATAACAACGCCGCATGGCCACAAAAGGATACCGCCAATGTAAACCCGTAAACCCGATTTTGGTAATAAAAGTAATTTTGAGTCAGGTAATTTTAAAACTATCCAGCTTTTATCAGCGTTTTTGAAAAAAGATCCTATAAATGATGATATTATTTTTAAATATTTATTATTGTTTTTGTAAATGCTAATAAAAATACCGCGGCAAGAGCTCGGGAACTGCTTCAGAGTGTAACAAGAAGGCTATCTCTCGATGCACTGAGGCTGAACAGGATGCAACTGTGGAGGGTTACCGGATTCATTACCGGGCATAATCCCCTGCGGAAGGTGCATTATGTGCAGATTGTGTGGCGAGGAGTAAGAAACATCCAGCCACATAATCTTTGACTGCGAAACTCTGGGTTACAGCAGATACAGGATATTCGGTGCATCTCACCCCGAATAAATGAACCTTCGGGAGAACCTGATAAGTAAGCACCAGGCTATTGCCAACATATGGGAGAAGCGAATCTCGTCAGACTGAAGTAGAAGGGGGAGCACAATGGGCCATAAGGTCGAAGTACCTTAGTTTTTTACCCCGATATAAATCAATCAATCAATTGCTTTTGTAAAATCACATGCGAGTACATATCCTTAGTCACACTTAGTCACAAAAGTTAGTGATTTTTTTAAATTTTATAGTATATTTGTGCCTTATTCATTCGGTTTTCGAAAAAAAATTTCGAATAACAATGTTACAATTTTTATATTGAACAACTTTTACCCAAATGATTTTTTTCGAAAACTGGGTCAATACGGCACAAATCTATTAGAAAATTTAAAAAAATGACATTAACTTCTGTGCTCCAGAATACGTACGTACTTTGTGTACTAGTGTAAGAGTATTGCCTACATTATAGGGTACCATAGAATGTAAATAATGCGTAGTATTATATATTATCAAAAATACAAATTTATTTTAAAATATTAAAAAATAGTAGCAATTTTTTTATGTATATATAAACCAAAGCGGTATTTTGATTATGTGTAGTTATAAAGATGTCCTTGAATGTGTTGTTGTTGTGAAACGTATTGTCTATCTCATTCTGTCAAATTTGAATGTTAATTAGCTGTGTCACTCGAGGGAGTCGAGGGATTTGGTATAAACAAATATTAATGATAAAGATTATTAAAATAATCAAAGAGAACTCTAGGTTTTTTTGAAATTATATTTCAAATTTTGCCCCTATTCCTAGAATATTTGTTTGTATTTTATAAATACGTATTTCGATTACAATGTAGTCATCATCAGTATGAATTAACTAATCGTAACTATCTCTGGGATATGGATTCAGAGATATGTTGCTTGTTGCTAATTTGGTGCCTGTGCGACAATGATATTAAAAAATTATGTCCTTTTATACGATTTGGCTGAGGGTATAATCTGACTTGAGGATTATTTAAGTTGCCTGACTACTGGATTAGGTGTGTGGAAAGCCCCACCTATTTATTGGCGGTATTCTTTGGTGACTATGCGGCGTTTGTTTTATCACTAAAGTGAGTGTACCTACGTTAACCTCAGTGAGTGTACCTACGTTAGACGCAGTTGATAGCCAAAATAGCGACTGAACAGCAGAGATTAGCAAGCAAACGATATACATGGACAGACATTAAGAAGTAAGCAAACAATAGACGCGGACAGACATTAAGAGATTAGCAAAAAAACTATAGACATGAGTAGACATCATTATTAACGTGGAAGAAATTTTGTTTTAACAATAAATTACAATGTTATACAAAAAATTTATATAATTATTGTCAGTAAAAATATTAAAAATCAATAAAATAATAGCATTCCAATAACATTCCAATAAAAAAAAAAGATTAATCTGTGACAAAAAATAAAATGGAAAACAAATGGAATACACACCGTTTCCATTGTATCGTTACACTAGGACACTGTAGAGTTGCAATTCAACCGATTTTGATTACTTCTTTTTCACCAGAGTAGAATCCAATTGATTTTCATTAAGATTCGTCGAATTAAGTTTTATAAACAATTTTCAACTAAAAATTATCCGCACAACTTAAATTTATAAAAAAGTGGAAGCGCTGGGAAGGATTTATAAATAATTGGCATATTGACTTAAAAACTAACTTTTATTTTATGAGTTTGAAAAATAATTCTATATCTATTAGTATATGATATTATTAATATTAAAAAGATATGATTGTAAAATTTTTGCTCACAAGTGAAAAATAAAACAATCAGAAAATGAAATTAAATAAAAGTTTGTAATTATCTAATTCTAACTGCAAATATAAGACATAACTAGGAAAAATAACCATTAACTGTATTAATTGTTTATTCTGAGTTTATGAAAAAAGACCTAAGTATATACATGGTATTTAAAAATTTTGCTTAGTTTATTCACCTCAACACTTCAGAAACTCTCTGTACAAAATGTGTGAATACTCTCTCGTTCTCATTATATACATATATATATATATATATATATATATACAGAGTGAGTCAAAAGTCATGGAGTTTTTTAAACGGGCGGGTAGGAGATGAAATTCTAAAATGAAAAGTCCTTGGATATTCGATTAACGCGCTTCTCTAATTGGTTACTTTATTTAATTAATATCTCATTAACGGTGGGTCAGGTGCAAAATTTTCCAAGGACTTTTCATCTTAGAACTTCATCCCCTATCCACCCTTTCAAAAAACTCCATGACTTTTGACTCACTCTGTATATGTATACAACAGTACAATACAATTTATGATTTGAATCAAGATATTAATGTCGAAGTTTAGATTGATTTTGGCTTCTTCGTATTTAGAACAATACAATATACCTACCTATGTATGTATTGTATGTATGTATGTACTATAATATTGTATAAAACTAACTGTTCTGCTATCCTATATTACACTTATTTACTGTACACGTTCTACTTTATGTGTAAATATTTCTTTAACCAATCAAATTTTATATTGTGTGATGTAATATATATGTATATATATATATATAAATATATCGAAAATAATTGGTTTTGTTTGGTTTGTTCGTATATGTTAAAGCATGTGTTATGATGTTGTTGTTTGCACTGGTGAATCTGTCAATATTGATATAATTCTCATTCCTTTATCGATGAAATGATTGTGTCTGGTTGTGACTTTCAGACACTATAAAAATGATACTTTGGGAACTTTCCATAAATTTATATTATTATTAAGATATTTATTATAGTTACTTAATTATTAAAAATAATACTTGAGTATAGCGGTATAAGTTTTATTATTTGAATAATTATGTCTCAACTTGAAGCCAACAAAAATTTATTTAAATATGAATATGAAAAAAAAAATATTTTATTGTACTGTGACGCTTAATAGCGTCTCTCCTGACACCGTAATATATTTTATTAAATTTAAGGTTTCTCCTTTTAAACATGACTTGAGATAATAAAATTTTCGTATATCTGAAATTCTGTCGTTATTATGAAACATAGTCGTAAATAAATTCCTAAAACTATACCAATCTGCATAGTTTTCTAAAAATTTCCTATTTAATTCGGGGCAAAGTTGTTGATTGACTCGAATTAATATTTATTTGATAAGATTCTGTTAAACTTGCATACGATTTATTGGAGTTTACTCCTTAAGAATCGATTTCAATTTAAAGCCCCCGGTACGATAATTGGATCGGTATTGAAATCAAGTGTAAAAAGAAGAGAAATGTTTTTTTTCTACCAGCTAAGACTTAATTCGCTATTAATACGATATTAAATTTTTATTTATGATGTTTTACAATATCTTTTCAGATTTATTTTCCATTATAAATTTTCTTTTTTCGTAGGTCATTAATTTATTTTAAGAAAAATAAAATAAAATAAATTGTTTATGCAGATTGAAATAATATTTTGAGTTGTATATTAAATGTTAGATTCTAAAAAAAAATTTATTTTAAAATTTTGTTTCGATTTTGAAATGTCAATTTTGATTGTCATTTCCATAGAAACTATAAACTATACTAGCACACTATAGATCGTTATATATAAGTTAGAAATATGCAAATTTGTATTTTGGCCATTAATATATTTAAATTTTTAGCAAATTTCCTCCAGAGGAATTTCGTAAAAATTTCTTCAAATGTTCATCGTACTAGATGTTAAAATTCACTATGGCTAAAATTTGTATATATATACGTTTATGTGTCTGTGGACTCTCTAGTGGTCACAATTTAATTCCGATTAGAATGTAATTTGGTATTTTAGGCGCTTTTAGGCTCCAAATATCTCAAATACTATCGCTAATATTGTAATGAAAATCAAAGCAAATAAAATTATGAAAAGATGTATATACATTTTTTGATAAATGGATTTTGATAGATATTAGAATGGCTGTTATTTTTTGGAAAATATTTTACTGAAATCAGTAATAACTAATTAATTTTTTGTCACATGGTTCCCAAAAAAGAAGAAAGATATTCGGTTCCCAATTGTCGAATATCTTATGTTGGGTTGAAATTTCAAATAAATTATAACTTATATATTTCACTATATATTTTTTCGAAAGTTTTTTTCAAAAACCAATTTGAACAAGTGAAAATAACAACTAACTGAGTTAATTGCTAAAATATCCGGCATATACTTAATTTATGAAAAAAAGTTTCGAACAAAACTTGTTTATTTTAAAAAAAGGAACATTTTTTGTCCTCAAATATTTGTTCTATCTCATACGGTTTCAAAGGTACACATTTTCGTCAATTTTTCCCAAACATTGTCCGATTTTGCCCATTCACGACATGATCTTAATTTTTAGCTCTAGAATACACATACAAAATTTCAGCTTGCAATATCTTTTTGTTTTTGAGTTATCTTGTTTACAGGCGGACAGCCGTTACAAAGTCGGAACTAAACTTATTATACCCTGGTATATATTATATACTGGGTATAAAAAGCAATGTGTGTGATTAATATTTAGATATTTGAAAAAGAAACCATCCTACCACCTTTCAATTCTATAAATTAATTTTCTGTTACATCTCCAAATTCGACAACACATTCTTTTTAATAACAGAGTTCAACGAACTTCCATGGTTCGATCCAAAAGTGCAACGATTCTTTCGTAATAATTCGGTAAACAGTGCCGATTTTAAGATTTATTCTGTCAAGTTGACTTGATGTCAACTGGACTATCGCAGGTATTTTACATCATCATTCCAGTGTAATCATTCTAACAGAAGCAAGTCTGTTTTCATAAGATATAATGTCGTATAGATAATTTTTTTTTCATTGGAACAAAATAGTTTTAGTAGTTCAGAAGTAACAAACGAAAGTAAAAGTACTACAGCATCCATTGTCTTGATCTATTATACATATTAGAAAAAACTTACCATTTGAATGACATACATTTTCGGCAAAACAAAATACTAAAAGTAAATAATAAAATTGAATACTTGTAACAGCTTAATTAGTACGAACCACGCAATACAATCAAAAACATGGGTTGAGACAAATAGGCATATGTTTCTCGCCTTTGTCAAAATGTATCTTTCCCCCGCTGTGCTTGGTTTTCTCGAATATCAAAACAATTTTGAAATACCACCAAAAAATTAAGTTATTTCAAAAAATGAAACACATAGTACTTTTTAGCATTATACTGGCCATGTAGCCGCGCATGTTAAGGCGCTCTACTTGAGACTGGGAGGTTATGGGTTCGAATCCCGACATCGGCAGTTTTTTAATTAATTTTAAAAAAAGGAGCGGCGGTTAATTGACTTAACTGTTGTCTAATGGACAAGAACGAAGTAACCGGCTATGCTTGGGAAGGGTTTCTGCAGTTTCCTTCACGAACTCCAGTTGTATATCGGTATAGTTGCTATCAAAAAGTCGGCTGCAGCCGCACAACCTATCAATTTCTAGTCTAAACACAAATTCCTTGTCCTCCACTCATATCCCTAGGTACCATAATAGACCTCATGGTCTAAGTGTGTCCCGTCTCAGGACTGCCGCTACAACCTAACCTAACCTAACCTTTAGTATTATTATTATCTTGCAAAATGTCGGGAATATTTTATTTTGGGAAACCTACAAACAAATCTGCATATATATACCTTGTTTCAAAACGTAATGGCTATTTTTGAAAAATGGACTAAAAAAAGTTTGTATAATATTTTATGACAACTAGAAGTTGTATACACCTTTGAAGAAAATGCTACAACTCTTCTGCTTAACACTTTTATTAAAGAGCTAAACTGTTTGCCAGATAAAGTTGTTTTTTTACACCACAGTTGGAATTTAATATAATAGTTCTTAACCAGTAACATAGCTTACACAAATATATATAACTCTGAGTTATTTCATGTTGAGAAGACACTAATTAAATATATATTCGAACAGTAAGTTTGATCCAAAAATAAAACAATTCATTTCGTTTAGAATTAAAGCCGATAAATTTATTCATTACACAAATTACCCTGTACATCAACCGAACATAATTATGATACGTTTAAAAAGTTATAATATTCATGCTAGGTGTTTTACCAAGTCAATATAACATTTCCTCGAATATTTCCAATGCTTCACATGTTCATCGATAAGATATAATGGGAAACTTTATAAATAAAATAATATTTGTAGCAAAAAAATAAATATTTATACCAACCAAGAAAATATCAATAAAAACTTTTTGATATTCAAAAACCAATAAACACTTTAGAATATCATCTAACAATTTTCATATCCGCGCTAATTCAAGAAGAACTTATTTTATTATACCCGGTATATTAAGTTTAGACCCGACTTTGTGACGCTAAAAAATATTTATCGCAGAAGATAGATAGATTCAAGAGGCTGTTCTGGACGGGACACACTTCGACCATTAGGACCATTGTGATGCCTAAGGAAGTGAGGATGTGAGCGGAGGACAAGGAATTTTGTGTGAAGACTAGGAACTGGTAGGATGTACGGCTGCAGCCGACTTTGATAGAAACTTTAGTCAGTTAACCACCCCCTTTTTATTTAGTTATTAATAATTGACAAACTGCCGATATCGAGATTCGAACCCATAACCTCCCAGTTCCAAGTACACATAACGCCTCTACAAGCGCGGCTACTTGGCTGGTTATCGCAGAAAAAAACTTTTGGAAATAAACCTGTTTACTTTTGATGGCCTAACTAGTCCATTTCCGCATATCCGTCCGCCCATCTGTTTATCAACATGGTTACTCAAAAACCAAAAGACATAACGAGCTAAAATTTTGTATATGAGTATATTCTACTGCTAAAAAATGGGCACCAGTTCGTGAGTGTGCAAAATTTTTGAAACCGTAAGAGATATATAATAAAAAATAAACTTTTTTTCATAAACTGAATTGTTTCCACTCAATATCATCTCAAACATCTGTAATTACTCTTGATTACAAAACCATATATGTATATAGCCATATATGTATATTTTTATACATTTGTGTATGTAAAGTAAAGTAAAATAAACAGTTTACACATTAATAATGAACTATGTATATATCGGGTATTTGAACAAGTGAATGAACTGTTAGTTATTATTTTCACTGGTTTTTAAGTTTACTTAAATCCAACATATTTTGAAATGGTGCGTCAAATACAAAAGGCCCGGGATGACAAACCTTTATTAATTAACGTGTTATTTATTCTAAAAAAAATTCCATGACCTGACGTCAAAGAATCTTTATTTAGTGATTTATATGGGGAAAAATATAAAACTAAATGCTATCATCTTAGAACTCTTTTTTTCAATCCGAAATATTCATTTTGTACAGCAATAATAATTATTAACAGTTTTATATTTATTTAAATGAAAGAAAAATTAGTGAGAGTTCGGCTGTTACAAATTAGAGGCCAAATAACTCATATTAAATTCATATATTGTTATTTTTAGCAGAATGAAAGCTAAACTGGAGTCATCTGAGGTAGCTAGTTCTTACACTTGTAATACAAAATTTGTTACAACAGTGTTCTATATAAGAAAAAAAAAGGGGTTACGCAGGAGCTGCGTCAACTTAGCGATTTCCTTAGAATACATAAATCACACTCTATAGTCACAATTTAATTCTGATCAAAATGAAATGTCGTATCTGAAATCATTTTAGTATTTTCAAGGCCAATTTTATTAATAAATGGCTTACGTCAAGGGGAAAGGGGGCATAAAGACAGAAGAAAACACAAAATATAAAAAATATTAGGATAATCGAAAAATGTATAAGGAGTAAAGTTGTAGAAAATCAAGTTTGTTACAATTCATCGCCATATCATTTTTTCAAAACTCTAATGTGAACAGAGATATTTAGAATTTTAACTTTCAATCTTTAATTGTAAATATTAGTGTAACAGAAAAATGATAAGAAACAAAATTACAGTAAAACTAAGTACCTACAACTTAACTCCTAATAAATTTTTCGATTTTTCAAATAGTAAGGGAGATATGTCAAATTTTGTGTTTCTCCTTCCTTCTACACCCCTCTTTCCTCTCGTCCGACTTTACCCATTAACGAAGTTAACTTTTTGAATACCAAAAGTGCCTCAAATACCAAATTTCATTCCAATCGGAATATAAGTGTGACCACTAGAGAGTCCACAGACACATAAACTTATATGTACATATGGAGGAAAAACCATTAATGGTTATGGAAGTGATATATGATGTATTATCTTCACTCATTATATTGAAGAATGAATGCATTTTTTATAGGTTTTTCATTTTTGTTATGATTATTATTTTTCAAAATGAAGATTTTGATTGACATTGGGTTTGATATATAGCAGACTACTATTACTACGTATGACGTATGATGTAGGTATGTATGTATGAATGTATGTATGAATGTATGTATATTTAATATGTATATACTAAATCGTACAAATATGTGTGAGATATTTAGTGTAACTGTATTCCTTTATAAAATGATATACATAATGTTCAAACATTCTAAAAATAGAAAGGCAAACTACAAATTGAAGTATTGGTCAAAATAAGTTCAGGACGATGTAAAGTATAATGTCGAGTTTTCAATTTTTTTTTAGAAATCGTTTACAATGTATTAAAAAAAAACAAACAAGTAAAGATAATGCCTATCTCAGTTAATTGCTTAAAAAAAACGATATAAACTGATTTTATGAAAAAAAGTTCCAAATTTTTGTTCTACCTCTTACGGTTTCAAAGATAAACAGTTTTCCTCATTTTGCTGAAACATGGTCCAATTTTCCCCACTCACAAACTTACTTTTTAACTTTTAAACATACATACGGAACTTCAGCTCGCTACCTCTTTTCGTTTATGAGTTATCGTGTTTACACACGGACGGAGGGACAACTTTGCGGAAATGGACTAATAAGGCCATTTTTATGAACACTTAAACCAAATTTTTTTTTCTGCGATCAATATTTTCAACCGTTATAGATTTTGAATTAATATTAATATACCCTGGTATATATTATATACCGGGTATAAAAATGTATTGATCAAAAGTTGCAGAACATAAAATTTTATACACAAAACTCTTTTGCCCTTCCTTATATGTAGTGTGAAGAATTAATATCCATAGTGCATTTTTTTTCCGCCAAACTCTGCTCAATTTTTATAACAAAATAACACTATTCAATTAAACAAGAACGAAAAGCTTACCTCAAACAATAGCCATCATTAAAGTCTGGTTCTTCTTTGTTGCGCATTAATGATAAAAGGAAAATTCAGTGTTGTGAGGAATACTACTAAGCGAGTGCATTGAGGGAAGTTAACGAAATACGTCTCTTACTTGCTATATGACTCTAAACCACTACGAGGGAGGTGCTCAGTATCTCATTATAGCAAAAAGAGGCGATAGGAAAGTTATTTATAATTTTATAATGTTTAGATTTGGATGGCAAAATAAGAGAGTGGATTGAACGGCGAAAAGATATGTATTATGTGGATGACAGATTGAAAGTATGAGGTACTTAGTGGCAGATTTTATAGGAACAGCCGGGGAGGACATATTGAAAGTATGAGGTACCTAGTGGAAGACTTTATGGGAACAGCTGGGGAAGAAAAGAAAAAATTTATTAGGAAAGGATACAAACGTACGATGAATATTCTTAGGATAGCTATACGAAAGAGCTATAAGCGAGCTTCATTTATTCGTGGGGGAACCCAGTCCAATTTTAGAACACATACACAAAATTTCAGATTGTTATCTTTTTTCGTTTTTGAGTTATCGTGTTGACAAGCAGACGGGCGGACATGTGGAAATGGGAAAACTAGGGACATCACTTATTACAAAATTTTTTTTCTGCGATCAATATTTTCAACCGTTTTAAAATTTGCAACTAAACTTAATATACTCTGATATATATTATATAAACCAGGTTACTCGTGAAAATACCTGAATTTTAAATACTTCTGTCGGGAAATTGCGAGACTTAGCTCCTTTTGTCAATAATAAATCACATACCGGTGGGGTATGCTATAATAACTTACCAAGAATTGAATAATATTATAGTATTTATAGTATTATCGAGTATAACATATTTTAAGGACGATTTGTTTAACAACCAAACACACTGTACATGGCCAAAAATACTATATTCGTTAGGGTAAAAAGAATACGGTACTATAATTTGATGTGATGTATATGAATGGGTTCGTTTCCTGTAAGAGACTTAATGTATTTATTAAGATATTTTTTATTGTTAAGAAATAAATTTAATGTGAAATAAAAATAACATGATTACTGATATAATCATTTTAGATCGAACAAAATTATAAACTGTTTTAAAAATAAATGAAAAAACTTTTTAACAAAAAATAGAACCGACGAAAGAAGAAAGAAACTGAAAAGCAAAAAATAAGAACTTTGTAACAGAAAATAAAACTTTAGAAAAAAGAACGGAAAAAATTAAAAAGTAACTTTTTAGTCTAACCAAGTTCTACAATAATGTAAATACCTAAATATTGAATCTGATTTTCGGCTAAAAGTAAATATTACAAAATATTACATTGTGTTTGTTTGGCGCCGACTCAAAATTATTTAGGTATTTACATTAGTGTAGGACTTAGTTAGACTAAAAAGTTACTTTTTTTTATTTTCCTTTCTTTTTTCGAAGGTTTAATTACAAAGTTATTATTTTTTGCCTTTCAGTTACTTTCTTATTACTTTCTTATTTTTTATTATGGTTTTGTTACAAAGTTATTATTTTTTGCCTTTCAGTTACTTTCTTATTTCGTTCGTTCAATTTTTTGTTAAAAAGTTTTATTTTTTATTTTTTTGTGGCTTATAGTGTCATTAGAACTACATATGTGTGTCAAGTTTTAACAGAATCGGTTCACAGATGAAAATTCAGGTGAAAAATCAACTATTCCCTTTTTTTCTACACTTTGGGCCGAAAGCTTTTTTTTAAAAATTATATGAGACCAACTTGAAGTATACCCTATCCAACAAAAAAAGAATTGTCAAAATCGGACTACTCTGTAAAAAGTTATGCGTGATCATACATAAAAAAAATATACAGGTTGAATTGAGTACCTCCTTCTTTTGTCGGTAAAAATATTTCAATATATAAGGAGTCTTTCAATATGGATAATATTGCTTTGATGACTGAGACCCTTCGTATCAGTGCATTTTTATCTGGTATACTTCAATGTTTGAAATTATAAGGAACTATTTCACTATTAACCATAATTTTCCTTTAAAATCATATAAAACTCTATAAAACCATAATTTAGATAGCCCAGCATTCGATGTAATATCACTAACCTACCAAATATTTTAATGATGGCTGATAAATTAATTAAAAAATAATAATAATGGGGCGGTTAATTGACTAAACTGTCGGCATGCTTGGGTAGGTTTTCTGAACACATAACTGTAATACAGTACTAATGCTGAAACATAATAAATACTAAGGTCTATTTCCATTACGGTTTTGAAGACACACTCTCCCGTTCATAAAAATTGCTCCAGTAAGTCACACATTCTAAGCGTTTATATTACTAAATATATGTATAATATTACATGCAGTAACACTTAAAATGTTTCAAGTGGTTCAATTTTTTTGCACGGGAGTGTACATATGTATTTTATTAATATGTTTCACAATTTATAAACTTGTTATGCATTCGGATTGCTAGGATTCGAGTTCCCAGATCGATACAAAGGACTCTATAACTACGCTATTTTCGTGTTTTACGATTGGTACTGTTATTGTACAAATCAAAATTATTTCCGCATAATTGTACAAAACATATTGTACAAAACATAATTGTACATTGTACAAAATACGTATTTGTACAACACAAATAACACAATGATCTATGAATTGGGATATTTTAAAATTTAATTACAAAAACCTATCGTTCTTTTTGATATTCTTTCATAATTTATATATTCCGTTTTGGTTTTTTTACACATTATTTAAAAATTTACACATTATTTAAAAAAAATCTCGTATTACTATTGGAAACCTCTCATTATCCTACCATGCTGGATGTTTAAGTAGCAACAATAACTATACCTATATACTTGCTACCTTTATTTATATATATAGAGAGAGAAATAAATCAACCAAACAACGGTTAAAGAAGGAAACTGTATTTTACATTTTTCATATTCATGTCAGAGTTTTATTGTTTTTCCTCGTATATATAAAATGTTTCCATCCTCGTTTTACCTATTATATTCTATCTTTGTCTTGAAACTCATAAAGTATAGTATGGCTTCTATACATACACACACACACACACACATATATATATATATATATATATATATATATATATATATATATATATATATATATATATATATATAATCAATATCCAAGAATAGTAAGTGAGTTTTTGAGTCTCTATAGTTTTTTTTTTTGGGTGAAGAGTGAAGGGTGGTTATCGTATATCTACCACGACGATACACATTGTACAAGGTTTGAGGTTTTAAAGGTTTATATGATGTGCATCTATGTATACCAAACATTGTAAATATTAAAAAAAATATATTTATACACGAAATACAATCGGCTTAAAAATAAAAAACTTAAAATATTTTTTTCGTCCTAAGCGTATTATAAGGTTATTATAAGGTCTATATAAAAAATGATAGATTGTCTTTGAGATACATACAAACTTATCATCATGTAATTGATTTACCACTCATACCAGTTGATGGGTATGACTATCAAGTATGTTATGTTTAATACTGAAGTCAATACCCATGTATATATATATATATATATATATATATATATATATATATATATATATATATATATATATGTTACGGTAAATGTACACTCTTGGGAAATGTACACTTTTACCGTAAAATGTGTACATTTCCCAAAAAGTTAGGTATATGTGAACTGAATATAATGTATATGTACATTTCCCGGCAAATGTGTACTCTTGCCTTCACATTTTGGTAAACGTATACTCTTACCTTCATGTTTTAAGAAAAGTTGGAAAATTTTGGCACGATTACGATAAAAATAGCAAAATTCCAACAGAGAGAGCTAAAACATGATGAAATTAGATGATAAAATATATACCCAACCCAATCAGACCCAACCCAACCAGGAATAACCCAACTCGATCCAACCCAACCAGACCCAACCCAACTCGACCAAACCCAACTCGACCCAACCCAACCAGACCCAACCCAACTCGGCCCAACCCAACCAGACCCAACCCAACTCGACCAAACCCAACCAGACCCAACCCAACTCGACCCATATCGATATCTCTATTTCGTATTTTGCGATTTCGTATTTTGTATGCTCACATTTACCAAAACGACATGGTCATTGTGAATTCAATGTACATTTCCCTTCTTTGAAATTGTAAATGTTAGTTGAATGCATATTACCCAAACGAGGAGGCAAATGTGCACATTTACCGGAAAATGTGTACATTTGCCGTAATATCTACTTTTACCGTAACTTATATACATATATATATATGTATATATATATATATATATATATATACATTTATATATATATATATATATATATATATATATATATAAGGAAATATTCTCCTTTTTAATTATAGTTATCCTAGAAGTTAATCGAATCGGATTAAGGTTTTTTTATGTAAGAAGTTCTTGTAATTCGTATTCCACAAATTAACAAACTTCAAACATACCAATTTTGAAACAAAAGCTGAATTCCTTGACTTTTCCCCTGTTTTTACTTTTTTCGCACTAAACCAACATATAATGTGAATATGAGTCTCATTTTGGTCCATAAATATTGAATTTGTGAACAACTTGACTATAGCGCCACCTATCGGATCCAGCATATCTATGAACCATCGTCTCGACAAAACAAATATATAATGTGATATGCCCTCAATCCGTCAAGTCGTTCAGAAGTTACACGATCACTAACAGATGCATCAACGATTATATATATATATATATATATATATAAGGAAATATTCTCCTTTTTAATTATAGTTATCCCAGAAGTTAATCGAATCGGATAAAGGTTTTTCTATGTAAGAAGTTCTTGTAACGTATTCCACAAGTTAACAAATTTCAAATTTCAAACATACCAATTTTGAAACAAAAGTTGGAATTGCCTTAAGGTGAATTTATTCAGCACTGAAAATGTTTTCCAATAATTGACTCCATACCGTATGCAAAGTTATCAAATTATTAAAATTTGTTTTCTATACTCTTTTGCGTATCATTTATTGCAGATTGTACTACAGGATAGAATATAGTCTCTTTTTGCCAAATCGTACATTTGTTTCGTAAAACTTGATCATTTTAAATAAATTAACAACTTTAATTCGATAAATTTTTCCAAAAACCGAATGAAAAAAATTCGTTACGCAGAAGCTGCTTGCACTTAGCGAATTTCCCTAGAATACATAAGTCACTTTCTCGCGGTCACAATTTAGTCTGATCAAAATGAAATGTCGTATCTGATATGATTTTAGTATGTGCAAGGCCAATTTTACTCATAAATGACATAGGTCAAGGGGAAAGGGGGGCATAATGAAACAAGAAAACACAAAATATAAAATATGTCTCTTAATATTCGAACAATCGAAAAATGTGTAAGGCATAAAGTTGTAGAAAATCATGTTTGCTACAATTCATTACCTTATCATTTTTGCTCAAACTCTAATGTGTACAGAGATATTGAGGAATTTAATTTTCAAACTTCAACCGTGAATATTTCTGTAAATATTTGTGTAACAGTAAAAATGATAAGAAACAAAATTACAGTAATACTTAGTACCTACAACTTTACTTCATATACATTTTTAGATTTTTCGAATATTAAGGGAGATATGTCAAATTTTGTGTTTCACTCTCCCTTTAAATCTCCCTTCCTCTTGTCCTATTTTACCCATTAACGAACTTGACTTCTTGAATACCAAAAGCGCCTCAAATACGAAATTACACTAGAGCGATTACAGACATATATATATATATATAGCGAATTTCCTGAAAGGAGCTTTTGGTCTAGTGCCGACTTCAAAAATCTGTAAAATTTATATATATATATCTATGGACATAGGTATATATATATATCTATGGACATAGGTATATATATATATATATATACCTATGTCCATAGATATATATATATATATAAATTTTACAGATTTTTGAAGTCGGCACTAGACCAAAAGCTCCTTTCAGGAAATTCGCTAAAAGCACAATATGACAATACAACTTTGAGTAAAATGGCCACTACTTCTGTGGCCTATGATACACAAAATATAATAGCGATTTCAGTAGTATTTTGGAAATTCAAATCTTTGAAAACTAGCATTTTACTAAAGGTTAATTTCTTATCATCCATCCACAAAAAAGTCGAATGTAAGATTTAATAAAAGTAACATACACCCACCCTGTTTATTGAGTGCGAATATGCAAAAATGTGTAATTGTTACAGTAATATATTTAGTTACCATAGCTTGTTACCAAGCTTGTAAATTATTTTTGAAATATATGAGCTGCACTTGCACGTTATATATTTTAAGAATTTGTTATTATTAAAATCAATGCGAAACAGAAATTTGGTGTGCACAGCCCCATCACTCAAAGCGATGATGACATAGTAACGCCCTCCACCATACAGTGGCAATAAAATAACATTATTTTAATTTTGAGCGGATTCAAACATCTGATTTGCGTGTCACACGACCAAAGAAGTTTTGTGATTGATTTAATTTATTTACATCAAATAATTAAAATTTTTTAAATTAACTTTTAAGATTTGTTCTGCTCGTATTCTTGGATTAATTCACGTTGTGCTCGTATAGCTCACATTAATTAATTACCTAAATAATTTAATTAACTAATTCTATTCAAACAAATATATTAATAGATATAAACATGAGAATAAATTATTATAAAATAAACTTAAATATAATCTGAAAATAATATTTATGATTGACAAAATGTCTTCTGTGTTATTATTAATAATCTTAAAATGTTACTGTCATATGAAAATGAATATTTTAATGAATATTTTAGTAATCGTGTCACATTCCAAGCTATAACTAACTAGGTAAATGAGCATTAGTTGAATAAAATAAAAACAATTTTGACAAAATGGAAACCCGACTTCAAAAATCAAATATTCTAAAACAAAAAATGCACTAAAAATTAAAAAAAATAATTGCATGTTCTTGGGTCAATTTTAGTTCACCTTAGCAAAAATTTTTAAATATTTATGTACAATTATTGTTATTTATGGGGTCGGTGTCAGCATAGAGAAAAATTCACATAAAATTTGGACACCGCCTCCAAAAATAACAATAACAATGGGACGAATCGGAAATCAAACCCTTTAAAACAAAAAAAATTCAAAATCGGTTCATAAATGACGGAGTTCTGAGGTAACAAACATTAAAAAAAAAAACAAACAAAAAAATACAGACGAATTGGAAACCATCCTCCTTTTTGAAGTCGGGTTAACAAAAGTTAAAGTAACCTTTTGGCTTTATAAATGTTTTAAATGCATTTAATATGAACGCGTCTGCATTAAAAAGCCATTCCGATAAAAAATTATCATATCTATAAATACAAAATAAATTTCTTTGTTTAAAATGTGTTACAAATATAAGTTTTTTCGATGTTTTGAAAACGTTTGAAAGATTAGTTCGATATCATTTTATCATTATGCAGAAATTTTCTTTAAACTTTAGTTAAATTAATTCAAATCTAAACAAAAAAACTTACCATGCGCTTTATCCGTTTGAAGTTTTCAGAGTCTGTAAAAGAAAATTTAATTATTAAAGTTGTTTTTTATTTTACTTTGTAAAGTAGCGTCTATTTATCCATTGTTAGTATAGTTTTTGCCCAACTAGAGCAACATTTTAAACCTATTTGTGTATCAATACAGTTTTTATGAGCTTATTCGATCCTTCAATCCTAGATCAAATGCGACAAGTAGGATGAACTTCAAGTTCAAACTTGTCTAGTTATCCAACATGCGAAATAATTATTCAACTATGTTTCACGCAGGTGCATGTATACCTACTAATAAATATGTAACGTCAAATACGACATACGGAAATACCTGGGACTAAATCATAGAAAACACAATATAATAGACACTTTTTCGCTATATAGCAGAGACTTTTCCATAAAGAACCAAAAAAATAATAATTGATAAGATAATTTCACAAATTTAATTCAACTCACAGTTTTATAATAAACGATATTTCAGACAAATTAAACGAATGTTTATTACGGATAAATGAACTCCAACATACTCTTAGGTGAATGTTTGTAAATAACGAATATTTATTCCAATTTCATTTCTTGTATTCTATATATATATATATATATATATATATATGTATATGTATATATATACATATATATATATATATATATATATATATATAAATAGATATCGTTTGATTTTTATTGCAAAAAAATATCGTAGTCATGACTTCCATGCTAAGATAACTTACTGGAACCGTATGATATTAATGGAACCTGGTTTATATTAGATAAAATATAGTAATATAGTTCAAAACTGTAGTTTATGACCATATTTTATCTAGTAGACACCAATGGCATTTTTCGAAATATTCTAATTTTATAGGGTAGTGTGATATGTATGCTTTATTCATATGGTTTTTGGGAAAATGTTTCAAATAAAAGCTTTGATAAATAAAACCGAATGAAAAAGGCACTAATCAATAATGAAATTTTGAAAAATGAGCAGTACTTTCGTGGATCATAGTAAATGTATCCACTATAGGAAGATTCCGTTTAGAGAACGATACCTCTTTCAAAAACACTATATTAAAAGTTTTGACGTAAAAAAGTGTATTCGCCCGTTACACTGGTGGTCGCTCGAACATAATTTTGTGGCAAAATACTGTAGGGTTTCAATCGATAATAACTTCGAGACTATAAATACGTTTACAATGTTTGAGCCCACAATAGATAGATCATGTCCTTAAATATTTGTTACGATGTATGTTTTACCTTGTAACGTCATCATAACGTCATCAGAGTATGCGCATGTGTGTGAATGGTTACGAATTAGCTTTGTGTTAAGATATAACTTAGACCGGTCAAGTGGCCGAGCGTTCTAAGGAGTTATGTCTGAGAAGTTATGTCTACTTGGAACTGGGAGGTTATGTGTTCGAATCACGGGATCGGCAGTTGGACAATTATTACTAAAAAAAAATGGGGCGGTTAATTGACTAAACTTTCGGCGTATGGACAAGAACGAAGTAACCGGCTCTGCTTGTGAATGTTTTCTGTAGTTTCGTTGACGAGCTCCAGATGAATATCGGCACACTTCCTATCAGACTCGGCTACAAATTCTTAGTTTACACACAAAAATTTCTCCCAGTCCATTCATATCCTCACATCCTTAAGCATCACAATGGACCTTATGGTTAAAGTGTAGCCCGTCCAGGGAAGCCGGTACAATCCATCTATGTATCTAAGATATAACTTGGCGTAGCGTTAAAACACGTTTAGCTAAGACATTGATTCTAGTATCATCGTGAAGAGCTTGCGGAGCACTTCTAGAAGTCTAAATGAGATAATAAAATATTTGCCGGAACATAAGTGAAAATCAGTAATAAATTGAAAATTACAAAACTATTGAAGATTTCATCGTAAATTTGCTTGGAATTGGAGAAAACGTATATCAAAAGAAAGCTCACGTTAAAACGCAGTCAATAAAACAGTCCAGTGAATGCGAAAGCTACGGCATCGTTGAAAAGGAAATGAAACGAAATGGCGCAAAGTGATTACGTACCTGGCCAATAATGCTTTATAATGGTCAGCAACAGCCAAAGCGTCTACGGATCACGTGCAGGGCGTTTTCACGAAAAATCTTTACCAAGCATATATGTTGTATTTTGATATTGTTGTATTTTGATGTATTTATTTTGGTTATTTTTAGGTTATTAACGGATGTAATGTGATGTATTATCCCAATTAGTATTCTTTTTTGCTCATAAGGTAGATGTACAGAAGAAAAAAAATGTATGGGTTATTTCTCAAGAGACTTATTAGATGAATATAATACCTACGAGAGTAATAAACATCATCGCTTGATTTCACTTCAATGAAAATCAACGATTATAATAATAACCATTTAAGATATATTTTATCTATGGGTATCTATGAATTATATCTTTCAATTTTTTATTTGTATATTTCAAGATATATTCATAATGTGCTTTGTGCCAGTAAAGTTGTAGAGGATAATTAATCTTTTGTTCAAATATGAATAGAGAACGAAATATGAGTTGAAAGGATATTAATTTTCTTAAGACATTATTACTGCTCATATTAATAATTCGAACGGAGAAATAAAAATGCATGGTATGAGCATATTTGTTTGTCCTTAATCTCTTCAGTAATATTATGCTTTTAATCATTGTGGAATATGAATTCTAATTATAGACCAGTTAACATGTGCGTTTTTTTTGGAATTCCACTTCGCCTTCTCAGAAAATTATGACCAAGAGGTCATTCGATGCGTCTAGAAAGTCCCGCATAAAAAAATTGCATAAAAGTTATAAACAATTTAGTAAAAAAAAGGGCGTTTCGTTTTTTGCAAATATCTCAAAAACTATTGGGGATATCGGAAATCGAAAAAAAGAGCAGGAAATTTTCTAAAAAAAAAGTGTCACCTCCCGGAAGTGTACCGCTAATATTAATAATTTTAATTGACTTCAAGTTTTTCAAAAACTTTCTACATACAATTACGAATCGAATGACACCTTGGTCATAATTTTCTGAGAAAGCGAAGTGGAATTCGAGAAAAGACGCATGTTTACTAGTCTATTAAAAGTAATTGGTATAAGATTGTCATAGACTAAAATTTGTATTGCAAAAATTATCAAAATGGCCACGTAAAAGATAAACACGTATCTTCTTATGAACAAAATTAAAAAGAATACCTCTGTGCAATTTTAAATTATAACTTAAATAATAATTTAATCGTCCGTTCATGATTCTATACTTAACATAATATGCAACGCAGTTAATTCATGCATTTTTTATGAAACTATCTTTTCACTTTATTACTTCCCTGAAATAAAAAGTTGGTGTAAATGTTGTTAAATATTTGAAGTAGTCACAGCGTTGGGAAATTGGATTGGGTTTTTTCGCCTTAAAATCAAAATAAGTCAGTAAATAAATAAAAAGATTAATAAAATAATAACAAGCTTTTATTCAATGAACTATAAAGTAGAAAGTAAATTAATCCCCGTATCACTTACATGTATTATGTATAAACAAAAGCATGAGAAGCTCATTAAAGTTTGGATGAAAATATTAAACCTGAATGCCCTCAGCTTTTGTTCATAGTCACATATTAGTGATTCATATAAGTTCATTAAAGTTTTATTTCTATTGTTTTTGTTTTTAACGAATTGTTAAATATTTATTTTTTAATTAACAATTCAACAGTTGTACCTTATTTCCATTCGTTTAAGGGATGGCTATATGCCACGATAATTGTATAGCATTCTTTCACCTAATCAAATTAATAATTAATTGATATTGATATGAAAAATTAATAAATTCACCAGGTTTCGAACCCTGAACCTCTGTATTTCGGGGCCCAGTATCCATTACACCACGGATAATATAGCTAGATCAGTCAATTTTATCTCATTGACAGTACTATTTTGAAGTCAACATTAACTTATTATTCCCACATATTTTTATTTGTGTATATTTAAATATCGCAGTAGTATACCAAAGCCAGTTTCCGGTTACGAATAATAATATGTGGGAATAATGAGTTATTGTTCAATTAATTTCTGATTAATCTGAACAAAATGTTTGGGTGTAATCATTGAATGAAGTATGAACAAAATGTAAACAAAATTGAAGAAAAAAATTAGAAAAACCGTGGCAATGGTTTATTTTGATCAATTATATCATAACCTGTATTACATGAAGCAATTCCAAAATATATGGAGTGCAGTCCAACAATAAGAATAAGGGGTCAAAGAAATAATCATAATTTTGATACCAACTATTCTCTATTTAATCGAATTAGCATTTTTTTTCAATAAAGCATAGTAAATCTGCTTTTCTTATTACCACAAAAGTAACAATATAAGTTATTTTATTATCTATAGTAGTTTTAAGCAAAAAAAAAAAATATTGGGAAATGGTAAATACTGTTTTTTTAAGTTTTTTTTTTTTTTAAGAGATAAACTTTTTTTTTGTATTTAAAGATTTTCTCTATCTCGCACCGATTGTAATATTGGTTTTTCCTGCCACGCGACATGTATGCTTTGAGAAAAATTATCTCTTTATGTTATCCTTGAATGTTATCTTAGCAATTACAATAACTAAATCAATACTCATGAGCGTAATACAAGAGCGTAAGTAACCGGCTAAGCTTGTGAAAGTTTTCTGCAGTTTCCTTTCACAAACTCCAAATGAATTTTCGTATAGTTTCTATCACAGTTGGCTGCAGTCAAACAACCTATGAGTGTACTTAATAGGCACACATTCCAAAAGCATAAGAAACACCTGGTAAAGTTAATTTATTGTGATGTGCATCATTATTTGGGGTGTCCAAAAAAAAAAAAAACAAAAAATTACAAAGCTTCTGTAAAAAACTATCTTTTTGGCATAAAATTAGTTGAACAAATGTTCAAAAAATTTTGGACCTACTATCGAAAGACGTATAAAGTAAAAAAAAATATTAACGTGCAATATAAAAGTAACAAATCGCTAGGCAAAAAAAATAAAAGTAAGAAATAGTGAAAAATGTTCACAACGTATTTATATCTATGTTAATCTTCCAAGATAGGCAAAAAAAACAGCTACTGGGAATACCTAGTGAAAACATCGCTGAGAGCCAAAGTAAAGGGACGAATAGCAGTCTTGTACCTGCAGATCAAATGCACCCGACGGAAGATTAATTATATTAACCAAACTTAGTATTTTTATCAAAATATTTTCCATTTGCAGAATTAAACCAGTGTACACTTTTATTATAAGTAAAGATAGTACTATATATTTTATATTCATCTTGTTTACATTCATACTAATCATACCACAAGTTTAATAAGAACGGAATGAGTTACGGAAATAGTTTTGTTGTCCATTTTTCTTACGGAATTCACTGAAAAACATGAGTATAGAATGAAAACATATACATTTTACGACATCCTCAGCGTATGAAAAGTTTTAAAATAGATTTAATGATATCGTCTCGTAACGGAGATAGAAAGATCTTCAACCACCAATCGAAATAATGACAAGATTACGAAATAAGGAAAACATTGGTCATTATTTAAAAATTTCATTGCATAAAAGTATTAAAAATAATAATAATTTCATAAAAAGATAAAAATGTGATGCAATTTATAGTGATGTTCCAAAAAACAAACTATAAATTACAATAAATTTGACTAACTTATTACGGCTATGTTAATTGGACATATCTAGTGTAACATATATAATGTTTTAATATTAAATTCGTTCAAAAGTTATATCGGGGTCAAATATAATCTAACTTAAGGTGTAGGTAATATCACGGTAATGTACACAGGCAATCACCCCTTAAACTCGGCCTGTCGCACTGCCAAGCCCTATCTAGATATACAATATACTATTTGTTGTACATAACACTCATTCGGTTTTTGGGAAAATATTTCGAATAATAATTGTTGTTGTGGCCACTATGAAAGAATCGTGTTCACAATGATTATTAATCAGTTTTGTTGTCGCAGTTGCCAAGTTATCATATTTGAATAATTATATCTTTTTAAAATATATGCTTTTTAACCCGACTTCAAAAAGAAGGATGGTTCTCAATACATCTGTATTTTTTTATAATTTTATTAATGTTTGTTACCTCAGAACTCGTTATTTATTAACCGATTTTGAATTTTTTGAATTTTTTTTGTTTTAAAGAGTTTGATTTCCGATTCGTCCCATAGAGAAATCCCATAGAGAAAGTCGGTGTCAGCATAGAGAAATTCACATAAAATTTGGACACCGCCTCCAAAAATAACAATAATTTGTACATATATATTAAATTTTTTGCTTAGGTGAACTAAAATTGGCACGAGAATATGCAAATATTTTTTTACTTTTTAGTGCATTTTTCGAATAATTTAGAATATTTGATTTTTGAAGTCGGGTTTCCATTTTGTCAAAATTTTTTTAATTAAAATATACGTTTTTTGCATCGAAATGGCTTCAGAAAGTTTGTGACATTCCTTGACTTTAAAAAAAATATTGTACAGTGTTGATCCAAATATTTATTCCACGATAACATTTCGTATTTTGGAAAAAGTTCTAGATGTTGTTTGGAAAAAAGTATCCAGAAACGTTGGAAAACCGAGTGTAGACAGTGGGACCTATTTTGGATGAAAATCGTTGTGAACAATTAGATATCGAAAATATCTTGAGGACAATAAATGTAAATAATTTGACTCTTCACAGCATTGAATATGCGAGTTTTAGCTCTAAAGAAGAAAAAAACGAAGATGGCGGATAACGCCTGGGGGGGGGGGTGATTTATTACTATTAGCATCTCCAAGAAGAGGAGAACAACAATTCATCAAAAAATTTCTGCCGCCAAAGATCTTTAGGAAAATTTTAGAATGACTGTGATGAAACTAGTAGTATTGAATTTATACAATGAAAACATCATCATTCATGATATACACTAACATATTTTTTGAAACATAAACAAAACATTATTCTGCTACATTGAATAATCGTATTCATATCAATCCAATATTTAATAAAATAATTCACCATAGAACAAAATATTAATGATAATAGTTTTTCATAACTTTGTATATAAAATGATATTCATCGAACATTTATTGAACATTTAAGTTCAAAAACTATCTATAGTACGTCTAAACTAATCAAATATGAACGAACTAAACAGCCAAACATATTTACCAATATTATATTGAATCCGAAAATATATAGGGTATCATGCATGTAATAGCGTAATAATAAAAGGTTCTGTACACATTTGAATGTTTTGAACCCTCCTCAAACCCAATTATGTTTACAAGGTTTTATTTAACTTGACCGCAACCTTAATGGAAATTGACAAAAGTATTGTATTCCGACGCCTAAGTATACACAAATAATAAAGAGTTAAAATAATAAGGTAATGTTTTGTTCAAATTAAAACAATCAATGATATGAGAAAGTTGACTCATTCCTCAGTATCCATCCCTGGTTGGTGCAACGGTAGCACACTGGGCTTTGAATTCAGAGGTCCAGAGTTCGATACCTGGTGGATGAGTTTATTTTTTCAAATCAATTTTTAACTAA
This sequence comes from Nineta flava, assembly GCA_963920215.1. NCBI lineage: Eukaryota > Metazoa > Arthropoda > Insecta > Neuroptera > Chrysopidae > Nineta > Nineta flava. Next base: position 105,475,751 of record OY986040.1, on the reverse strand, counting down.
AAAATTCAATGACATGTTTTTCTATATAGTATACGCTGGTTCTTTCATACTATGTCTTCGTAACCTTAATAAAAATTGACATTCGTATTGTCTTGTAACGCTTAAGTATACACAAATAATTATATGTTCGAATAAAAAGTTAATGCTGACCTCAAATTAATACTATCAATGATATGTGAAAGTTGACTCTTTCATCAGTATCATACTTGGTGTAACGGTTGCACACTAGCCTAAAAATTCAGAGGTCCAGGGTTTGATACCTGGTGTATAAGTTAATTTTTTCATATCAATATTCAACATTTAACTGCACCTGTTAGAATGTGTGGGTCAAATCTTGCAATCAAAATTTTGACTAGCTCTAATTGAGTAAGAGCTTTGAAATTTTATTCACAAGTTACGTGATAATGCAATATAGTATATCTAATATTGTCCTATATAGATAAAATTCGCAATTTTTTCGCTGAAATAAAAGTTTGGTGGCAGTGCCGATAAATATTTGAAGTGGTGCAAGTGATGGGAATTTATATTAAAGTTGTTAAATTAAAATATTAAGAAAAAAACTTTTTTTTAAACAAGTATTTATTTAAGCTGTCCAATAAAACGAATAAAATAAGATTAGGTTTTCGTTAAGGCAATTGAACAATAGCAAATGCTAAGTATACTTATTTAAGTGAACAAACATATTTTATTCACATTAGTAGATTCTTAATCATTTATATCGAAAAAGTGGTTTCGAAAAAATATTCATAAAAGTATGTACCAATTAATTTCATTGGACAGTGAATAATCAAGTAAGTACATGCCAAAGAATACATTTCCCTTTACAATTCGTGTGACAAGATTTTTGAAAACAAAGAATTCAGCATAAAATATTAAATCATTTTCAGTGATAAAGACTCAACCAATATGAAATATGCATGTAGTGAGATCAGATCCATTAAATAAGTATTCCAAGTAGCAGTTGGCGTTGGATTCACTTATTTTATTCGTAAATAAAAGCGTGTTTTTAAATAGTTTTTTTTTTTTTTAAATACATTTTATAGAATTTTAAGAGTAAACCTCATCCCAACCTATAACAGCTAATAAAGGATCATTTCCGGTTTAGTATTTCCGTCAATACATTGGCAGTCGCGTGGAATGACAATATTAAACTTAAAGTTCAAAGTTGCATACCTCTGGCTGCGTACGTATCATATCTCGTTAACAGAGACACATCCGTTTAGACACACATACATACACACAGACCGACCCCAATTGCCAATAATGGGTTGTTTGGAATCAAGGGACCTCAAAACATAATATTTGGTAAAATTTCAATATCAATTTTCAGAAGAATTTTCATCGTAGACTAACCTGACGAATTTAAAGAATCTCATAAAGAACGTATAAATAAATTATTGGGTTTTATGTCAAAAATCTAATTTCTATATACCTCCATTATTGTTTATTTTCAACTGGATTTTTGAAACGGAATGTTAGTTAGTATATAAATGAATAATAAATATATTACATCGTCATATAGTTTTGTTGGTTTATCATATAATATAGTTAAATTTTAAATTATACATATTGAATGTGTGTATTGTATACATACGTATATACAACAGCATATATCGTAGTTTGAAGCAGTACGTCAAAATACAAATAAAATTTATTCCATATTATATGTGGTATATACATTATTAACAAAATGAAAGTTAGATGTTTGTTCAACTAATTTGTACATTTAACTTCATTTGGCAGCAACTTGCTTGCCTCATTAAAATCCTGAAAATCACTGTTAAATATTAGTAGTGGAACACGGAGCCACATAGGTATACAAAGTTGAAAATATGGTTTAAAAATACAGAATGAATACTAAGGGAGCTGAAAATTTTTCTATGAACATATTATAATGTTATAATAAAAAAATACAATATTATTGTAAGAAAATAAAAGAACAATTTTTGTTTGCAAAAATAGAAATTCATTTGCCATTTGCCCCGTTCTGCCCGGAAATGAGACAGAACTAGATGATAAGGGCAGGTTATTATAAACACTATGTAAATCTAGTTTAAATATAAATCTAGTTTAAAGGCAAAAAAAATAAGTTTGGTGAGACACGCACCAAATTAGCAACAAGCAACATATCTCTGAATCCATATTCCAGAAATAGTTACGATTAGCTAGGGGTAATATATGAAATGTAATATCACCTTCGCTATCTATTATCCCGCAGGTGAAAAATGAAATGAAGAGACTCTGTCTCCCAGGGGTAGTAAAATTAGCCGCTTCACTTGAAGGCCTATTAAGTATGATGTCAGTTGTGTCTGCTGGAAGACATAGTTTGAGGTCATGAATTCTTTCAGGGGTCGGTCAAACGCCTAGGAAGGCTTACTTGCCTGACTTTGCATTCTTTATAATTAATCCTCCTTTAACTTATGTAATTAAGACAGAAAACCACCACGGACCATTAAAAATTTGTGCATTTTAATTTTAAATGAGGTAGGTTCCATAAAACGAATTGAAAAAATTTCGTTAAAAAGTAGCAGCCTTGAATTTCAATAAACTGCATCTACTTAAATAGTAAAAGCTTTGTAAAACTTTACGCAACTGAATTTCAAAGAGAAATATAGAAAAGCATAAAAGGAGTAAGTCCTTAAAAAATCATCGAATGAATAAAGAAAATTTTTACATTTTCTCAAACCATAGGAAATTGATTGGACATGGGGCTTTTGCTACTACTGTAATGGTGGAAATTATTGGGCATTCTGCAGATGAAGTGCCTTCCTAATTAAATTCCTTCCCAATTAAATTTAAGGTATTTATTTTCAAAAGACCATAAGAGTGCGGTATGATTTATTACAAATTTTTTGTAGAAAAAGTAAAAGAAACAACGGCTAAGCTTATTTTCTCAGAAGAAGACACATATTTTGAATATTTATCTATAGAAATGCATTTGATTATATTAAACCGTATTATTTTGGCTTTAACGATTAATATTAACCTAAAACTAGCAAAGAAAGATTTTTTCAGATATACTGCGTTAAATAATATCTCGTACAACCTTTTTTGGGATACCAAACCGAATTCCCTGAACTGGATTACAATTTTTTTTCATTGTCCAAAAATAGCACATCACACAACGCATATAGGAAAAACGGTAATCAAGAACATGATAAGAATAAAATAAGTCATAAACTCATAACTGATTTCTTACATTCGATGAAATAATATTTTTATGGTATTAATTTCCAAGTTCAATCGGATTAAACTCGTTGCTTAAAATTTAATAATATGACATAGTATATACAGTTAACTGTATAGGAAATATACATTTTTATATACCACAATAAAACTGTGTTACGCAATAAAATAAAATTAGGTCATCAAACCAATCAATTTTAAGATATTTTGGCGAATAGAGAAAAGAAAAAAAATGTTCTATATATAATATATATATATATACCTATCTAATAATAATACAATATTATAGTGCCTGTTATTCCAATATCAAAGATATATTGTCATATATTTATTTTATTGTCATTGGTTCATCGTTGTGAGTGGCTCGATTTTTCTTGTATTTTTGTTTACGTCATTTGTCTTTTTTTCTACTTGAGTCAATGTCTTTGATAAAATTCTTACTGGAGTATCGTCTTTGATGAAAGCATTCGTCTTTTATCTTCATTGTCATAATTATTGGTTCATTATCAAAACACTAATCTCAAATTATAATAGAAATATAGAAACCAATGTTTATATAGAAATCTAACTTTCAATTTCCCACAATCCGGAAATCAATCATTAATTTTATGAGTCAATCATTGATTTTGGTACACAGACTATTTATTTGTAGAAATTATATAGTACGGTATTTATCATCCTCAGGTGAGTTTTTCTGCACTTGTCGTTTGCCATCCATAATTCGCCACCGTATGTTAAAACTGGTAATACCAGGGCATTACGCATATCCCTTATCACTTGTATCGGGAAATTTTCCGATTTGTTCACATATCTTCTGATATTCATCAAAATTTTTTTTGCTTTATCTATCATACATTCAACATTCGCATTCCATTTACCCTTTCATGACACAATCATACCTAAATATTGAAATTTTTGCACATTTTCTAACACACATTCCTTGTACATCCACACTTCATTCACTCTTAGCTTGCAGCCATTACTTACAACCATTAATTTAGTTTTGCTTACATTAACCGTAAGCTTCCACTTCTGGCAGCATTCTTCCATTCCAACAAACGCTCTTCTCATCTCGCCAATTGTAAGCGACGTAAATACAACATCATCCGCATACAATAGAATTTTAATTCCTCTACCAATAACACAAGGCGACGTTTTACCTACTTCTTCCATCCACTCATTCATATCATTTATGTACAGTAGAAAAAGCAAAGCCGAAAGGTGACATACCTGGCGTAAGCCCCGGTATGTGCTAAATTTTTCTCCCACTGTGTAGTTTGGCTATAAATTGACTTCAATATTTGGATTAGGTCATTCGGTACACCAATTTTATTTTATTTAAGCCATAATAAATTCCGGACTATCCTATCAAATGCCTTTTCAAAGTCAATAAAGCACAGGTATAGTGTAGATCTTAAGATCTTAAGATCTTAATTTTAAGAGACTTATCAATAATAGTTTTAAGAACATGAATGTTGTCCATTGTTTCAAATCCGTTTCTAAACCCCACCTGCGCCTCATTGATTATATTGTTTTCTACCACCCATTGCTGCAATCGATCAGACAGAAGTTTAGTATATATTTTACTAATATTTGGCATTATTGTGATTGCTCTATAGTTTGATGGATCGCCAGTGCTACCCTTTTCTTACAAATTAGTAATAATTATTGTCGACCAACTAACAGGAAATGATCATGAGCTAATGCGAACTCCCCACAATGATTGTAGATGAATTTGAAATCTCGTTTGGGATGCCATTATAGCCCGTGGCTGTTCTATTTCTGGTAGAATTAATAGCATACCCCACATCATCTTCAGTGAATTGAATTTCCAAAGGTGTGTTACCTTTATTTGGCTCTGCATTTTCCACTGGAATTACATATTCATCCTCACTTACTCCATACAATGCGCCATAGTATTCAATCCATTCATTATCACATATACACAGAGTGTAAATGAAAACCCATAGACATCGACTTGTAAACGTGCCACTCAGCTTCAAATGTCCAGAACTTCAATTCGAAGAATAATGAAAAAAGATTTATTGCTGTTTCCTTACAAGATTGAAATGGTGCATGAAATGTTGCCGCAAGATTATATAAACCGTTTAAGCTTTTGTGTAAAATTGACGGAATTCTGCAGAGATGATCCAGATTTTATGAAAAAAATTTTAATGACCGATTAGGTACATTTCCATTTAAATGGCTATGTCAACAAGCTAAATTTTAGAATTTGGGGTACTGTAAATCCAAGAACAATTCAACAGCGTCCGTTACACCCCTCTAGAGTCAAAAATGCCATTGATACAACAGTTTTGGCTTCAGTTCAACAGTTCAAGAGCGTAAATACTTTGCGAGGAGGCCAATGAAAGACATTTAGAAGATATTATTTTTAAATTAACTGTTTTTTTATTCTCTATTAACAGTACTATATTTTGTAATTACAATTATTTTTGAATAAAAGTTAAAGAAGTAATAACAATAATAAAACCTTCAGTAACTTATGACCCATCCTGTATATATCGACTACCCTAGGACCGCCCTGACTATTATCACCTGTTAAAAAACTATACGTGGAGTTTTTAAAATCGAAAAACTTTGTAAAAAATATGTTTGTGCCTTCTGATTATTATAAATAGTTTTTTTTTAAATCTGCAGTGTGAAACTATAGCGTTGAAAAATAGAAAATATGTTTTGCCGATACGAAAAAAATTAACGATTTTTTTATGTAACAAATATTAATTAAAAATATTAATTAAACTTTTTGCAATAGCATCATATTCATTTTACGTTCAGTTTGTTTGGATTCTTATCAAAAAACTGTTCTGAAATTTTCCATGCAGAGAGTTTATGAATAAATTTTGAACTTTTGAGTAAACATCAAGTACTGATTGAGGACTTATTTTTAATTAGTGTAGAAAATAATAACTGACCTAAAGTTGTTTAAACGATTGATTTAACATTACTCTAGCATCTGAATTGTAGTTACAGTTAGTGATATTAAATACTAAGTTTATTGTGTAAATAAAACAGGGAATATACAGGATGAATTTTAAAACCTTACCGACCTCGCACGCGGGCTCAGAGTCCATACACACATTTACTGCTCTGCTTTTTAAACTTTCTCCACCCTATCAACTAAACGCTTTTAGTACATTCATACAGTCATTTTTTTAAAGTTCAGATGCGATCAATCAGTACGTGTCTTGGTTGGGTATACAAATTTTTTGGTGTATAAAACTATTCAGACAGTCTATCCGCATGTGTCCACTGACGATATTAAATTTGTATATATACCAATATATTTGAACATTTATATAATGTACACTCCTGTTCATAAAAATTTAACCACCAGTAGGTCACATAAGTTTAATCTCTCATAATTCCGCAAAGAGTATATATTCGAAAAATCACCACTATAGCTCTTTTAGTTCAAAACTTATTTCGGGGTCAAATCTCGTCTAATTTAAGGATAAGTAATATCACGGTAACGTACACAGGCAAAAAATCCTTAAACTCCGCCTGTCGCAATACCGTGCTCTAGATTTACAAATATTTAATCTGTACATGACTATTTTATTTAATCTGATGATGACTACTTTGTAGTCAAAATACGTATTTATAAAATAAATAAAATTTTTTATCTATTTATAAAAAATATTGTGTTTAAAAGAAAAACTTGATAAAGAGTAATATAATAAGTTTTCATTTTTGTATAATAAATAGAAATCAATAGTTTTTTGAGTGTAAAAGCACATATTTTAAGAAATATAATAATGAATAACATGTGATGGAAATGTATTTTTTAATAACTAAATATAATGAGTTTCTATAAATCTACTATTTTTTATATATATCAAATATGTTATATAAGGGTATATAAGTATATTTAGAAGGTAAGAAATGTAAGAGATACTAGAGAAAAATTTTTAATGCTAATCGAAATAATGGAAGTAAAAAAAAAGAGGTGTTGTGCTATTTTAAATAATCCCCAACATATTTTATATAAAAGCTTTTTAACAAAAAATAGAACCGAAGAAAGAAGAAAGTAACTGAAAAGTAAAAAATAATAACTTTGTAACAAAAAATTAACATAATATAAATTTGTAACATAAAATAAAAAAGTAGCATTTTAGTCCAACACTAATGTAAATACCTAAAGAGTCTATGGTGAATTTATTAACTATTATTAACTTGATTTGTCGTGTCAAATTGCATAATAATTCATTAAAATATGTGGTATTGATTTGTAATTATATTTATAAATATGCGTTATCGTGTTACGTAACATATCTATAGTTATTTAAGTTATTAGTACCTACTTTCATGACGAAAGCATTTATATTAGCACAAAACCATAAGACCAAAGTACAATAACTTGACAATATTAAAATTTGATTTAATATTTACGATCAGGTGATTCGTATTTATAAAATTCTATCATTTACAAAGCATTAATAATAAAATAAGTAAATACAATGTTGTGGAATATTCTATTTATTTACAACAGAGATTAAACAATTGATATAATTTCTGTTGTATAAAAAAAAAATGTTGAATTTTTTAAAGCGGATTAAACCTTTTTATATTTGAAAAATTATTACATTTATAAGCTGTATGCTAAACATTTAAGCATTATTTTCTCGAAACAATTTTATTAGTTTTATTTATTTTTTCTGATGGGCCTTTAAATAATCCAAAGATATAATTTTCTTAGTGAAAACGTTACGCTGAAATGCTATAAAAAAGCTGAGCATCGCATTGATTCTTTTAATCTGTATACAAGACGTACAAATATTAATCCGGAAAATTTTATAGGCGATTTATTTTTCAAAAATAAGAAGAAAAGTTCATATGCATTTCAAGGTTTATTTTCGTGATACAGGTAATACAGGTAATTGGCCTACTTCCATTACACTTGGCACGATTTGAGTAATAAGTAAGTGAATTAATTTGATGTTATTATGTACAATATATTTTTCCAGGGACGGCATTGAAGCATCCTAACTAGACATTTTAAAGAAAAATTTGAAAACTTCCCTGGAATAAATTTTATGTTATTTTTCGGAAAGTAAGCAAGATAAACAGAAAATTCAAAAGCAAAAAACATTGTATTTTTAATTACTCAATCTAAAACCAATGTGTAACTTAGAAAAAAGCAGTGGCGTATTCAAATTTTTCGTTAAAATATCTATAGTAAGTTCAAACCTAAATGAGACAGTCGCAGAAACACATTTTTTTTGGACCTAGTCTATATGATATTTAAGGTGAAGTAGTATATCATTATCATTCTACACTTCTGTGTGTTAACAACTAATCCAGTGAATCTCAAACAGTTTCGTGTGTGTGGTATTTTGGAAGTTTTTATATTTTTTTAAATATTTAAATACAATGGAATGTACGGCATCTACTTCTTTTGAAGAATCGAATCAAAATATTGAAGAGAGTGTAAGTTTTTTAAATATGTAAATTATATTAAAATTATTAATACTTATTTCAATATCTGCAAATTGGCAAATTTTTTATCCTAAATTACATATTAAAGAATAAATAATACATATTAAAGAATATTAACTTTGCGATGTTATACCCAAAATAAATGGAGCAGCATTCTGCATTATAATTCTCACCTTGTTTGAATTTTATACGTTTAATGTTTTTATTATTATTTATATTTCAATTTTTTTATTCTTTATTTGTAGGTGCGTGTTCATACCCCTAGGAAACAATTACATAGCCAAACAAAGAAATAATATATAAAGTGTATAGTTTCTTTAAAAAAGAGGCTGATGAAAAACCAGAACTTCATAATTTTTTAAAACGAACAATCGACGCTGTAGGTTTATCGAAACCGACCGTTTGTCGTGTAATCCGTGAAATGAAGAAAACTGGTCATGTATCTTCACCCAAGAGGAAAATAACACCTTACAAACCGAAAACCAATGTCGACGGTTTTTACCAGGAGGTAATTCGGCGTACCATCCATAATTTTAATATTACAGAGGGTTGTCGGCCAACAATAAAAACCGTCTTCGAAAAGTTGAAAGAAGACATTGAGTTTAAGGGAAAACTAAGCTCGTTTAGATCAATTATTAAAAGAATGGGGTTTAAATGGCGCAAAACATCTGATAACAGATGTCTTCTTCTTGAAAAAGAAGATATAAGAAGAAAGCGGGTACAATTTTTAAGGAAGATAACTTCCTATCGACAACAAGGACGCCCAATTGTGTATATTGATGAAACCTATATACATTCATCTCACACCACCCCATATGAGTGGACAGACAGCTCAAATTTGGGATTAAAGAAGCCAATATCAAAGGGACGCCGATTAATAATAGTACATGCCGGTGGTGAAATGGGCTTCATACCAAATGGTCTATTAATTTTCCAATCAGGGAAAAAAACTGGGGATTACCACGACGACATGAATTATGAGAATTTTTCTAAATGGCTTCGGGAGCAATTGATTCCGAACTTGCCAAAAAATTCTGTCGTGGTAATCGACAATGCCACTTATCACAATAAAAGTGATGACAGGCCCCCGAATTTTGGTTCGAAAAAAGAAGAAATGCAACGGTGGTTATCTGACAGAAATATTTTCTTCGACAGCAAAATGTTGAAGATCGAGCTATACGGCTTGATCAAGTAACATAAACCGAGCTGTATAAAGTATAACATTGATACTTTGTTAGGGGCTTATGGTCATACCGCCTTGAGGCTACCACCTTACCACCCGGAGTTAAATCCAATTGAAAAAATTTGGGCTCTAGTCAAAAATTGAGTAGCGACACATAATGTAACCTTTAAACTTGACGATGTTGAGAAACTGGCTAGAACCAAATTTGAAAATGTCAGTCAAGAAGAATGGATACGCATTTGTAATCATTGCAAGCAAACAGAAGAAGATTTCATCACAAAAGAACATATTGTGGATGATGTGAGTGAAAAAATAGTCATATCGCTAGAAACTGACGAATCGAGTGATGAGTCGGAAAGTGATAGTGAGATTGACTAATAATATTTTATTAAACACTTGTGAATCCACAAATAAATTTTTTTTTTTTCTGTTTACGCTTCAGCTACTGAGGCTATTTGCGTTTTAAAGTTAACAATTTGATTCTTGACTAATTTCCAAATTTCTAAATACTATTTTCACGTTAGTCACACTATCACCAATAAGATTTTTCAAATCACTTTCACTAGTTGACACTCCACAAGAATATGCTTGACAGTTAAATTCACTTGACACTTCTCGCAAAGAGGTCGGTTCTGGCGTTCAAAAATAAATTTGTGTGTTAAACATGTATGTCTGGTTCTTAGTCTAGCTAATACTACTTCCTCTCGTCTTGTACGTATGTATGATGACTCCCATTCGCCAATTGTATTTTTAATCTCAATTAATTTTTCATTGGATTTCAACCATCTTTCTTGCCATGAGTTCTTGAGCAAATTCTTTATGTTATGTACCTCATCTTTTATAGGTATCTGCAAAATAAGTTGTCCATTATCTACAACTTCGTTGGCTAATCGGTCAGCTTCCTCATTTCCATGTATACTAGCATGGCCTGTTATCCAAGCAAATACCAATTCATAGCCCTGTTCCAAGACCTGCTCACTCAATTTTTTTATGTCACAGATGATAGGGTCTCTTGTGTTGTCATTTGAATTTAAGGCATTTATGGTACTACGCGGCTTCCGCCGTATAAACAAAAAAATAAAATTAAAATAATAATTAATAATTAATAATAATAATTATCAAATAAAATTTAATGAATTTAATGAATGTTTGAAAAATTCAAACATTTGTTTTTACTTATACTCCGCTTCAAAAAAAAAAATTATTTTTCTTTAATTCAGATAAAATTTGTAGTCATAATTTTTAGGTTAAATTATGATTGTCGGCTTTATTCAATAAAACCTAACCAAAATTATTCTTTAATAAATTTTAATTATTTTATTAAGAATTTTTTAATCCTGTTATAATAATAATATTTTTAATCCTGTCATATAATATAATATAATAGAATTATATTTCCTTGTTACAAAAACATGGGCAGACCTCAGGTCAATAAGCAACCATATGTTTCGGTTTTATGTTTTATTACAAGTAATTAAAATTCTATTATATTACAACAGGATTAACAAATTCTTAATAAAAGAATTGAAATTTATCAAAGAATAATTTTGGCTAGCCGATTTTTATTTAATATAGCCGACAATCATAATGGGTTAAAGCCCGGTAAATTATGATAATAATTTAAAGGTAATGTAATAGAATTTTAAGTACTTGTACTTAAACGTAGGCCTGAGGTCTGCACAGTTATAGTATTAATTTAATTGCTTGTTCAAAAACATTTTATTTAATAACAAATCCGAAAATTTTATTGAATATCAATTCTATAATTTATTTTCATACTATTTACATCATTGATTCACTTGCATTTTGTTTGATGTCCACTGGTATATAAATAAATATAATCTTTTATTGATAATAGCCATCTCGTTCTTACTATGATGGTTGCATATGTGAATATCTTTGTCGATGGCCATAGCCAATAGAAATAAAATATAAGATAAGTTTATTATAATGCCATTTCTTTTTATATAATTGATAAAGTGTATCTTTTCCCTTTATTGAATTATTATATTAAATTCCCCTTTTTCATATATTAAATAGCATTAGTGTATTTCTACCCATTCCAATTTTTTATTTCTGCGCAAATATACTTAGGATGCCTCGGTGTCGCCCCTGGAATAATAAAACTGTATATAATAACAACAAATTCAGCCTCTTACTTATTACTCATAACGTGCGGTGTAATTGAATTCAACCAAGTAGTTTTTGTGAGATTTGCAAACAAAAAGCTTTTTAATTAACTTTAAGAACCTGTATCTCGAAAACGAAGCTTGAAAACATATCAAAGTGCATATGAACCTTTCTTCTTATTGTTGAACTATCGCTTATTCAATATATATATATATATATATATATATATATATATATATATATATATATATATATATATATATACATATATGTATGTATATATACGATGTATATATACGATATACATCGCCTGTATATATATCGTATGTATATATACGATATATATGTATGTATATATACGAATATATATATTTGTTTGTAGAGATTTATTTATAGATAAAATAAAATAATGAGTTAGAAAAACTAACAACACGTTTTTATTGCATTATAAACAAAAAAATGCGGAAAAATTGACCTCCAATACCATTAGACTGGAGTGGTTAATAAAAAAAGTGTTTCAAAAAAGGTCGTTCACACTTTTTTCATTAACCCAACCATTCAAAAGATACTGGAGGTCAAAATTTTATGAATTTATAAAAAAAAACTTGTTTCTTCTATATTCTGCAAGTCACTTATTTCCAATCATTAAAAATTAAATGATGCGTATTTATGTAAGAATATAAACACACTGCAAAAAGGGTCTCTTTTTTCATTAAACCAATTGTTCAAATGTTTTTTTAAATTCTTTGTAGAATTAAAAAAGAAAAAAATTTTTTTGGCTCCTAAATTTTATAACTCGCTGATTGGTAAGCCCTAGAAAATGAACTAAACATATAGAAAATTGACGGATTTACAAAAATGGTCTCTTATGTTCAATCAAAAAGTGTAGGCGTTTAAAAAAATAATAGCAACCAAAAGTAAAAATCGGAAAGAGAGAAAGTTTCTTTTCTAGTTGGGGTGCTTACCGATCACTGCAGGCTCAAAAGGCATCTATCTCTCATGAGGTTAGAGGATGGTAGGATCTATCCGGACTGTGACGGGGCGGATGATACGCCCTTCTACCTTCTGCCTATTCTTTGTCTCAATCGAAATTGGGGATTCCGATGTAAAACAAATTAAGAGAAGCTCTGACCTGTCACTCGCAAAGAAGACAGGTAGGTTCGACAACGAACGCATGGCTGGAGGAAACGAACCAGATGTGGTAGAAGATAAAAGGTTAGAAAAGAGGCGTTTCTTAGGGTTTGGTAAGAAAGGCCTAGCTAGGCCTACTTGCTATGATTCTGCCTCCCTCTACTACTACTACTACTATATAGCTGCACGTAGAAACTAATTTCTACCTCAAGCAGCTTTTCACAGGGCACGGGTTGTTCAATGCGTACCTACACCGAATGGGACTTGTAAATAGCCCTAGGTGTAAGTACTGCCCAACCACTGTCGTCAACACCTGCCACACGGCGGAAAGAACCATTGGAACTACATTTAGCCCAGAAAGTGTGGTCCCCTTCATGATCAGCTCTGAGCTGAAGTGGGAGGCAATTACAAAGGTCTGAACAACTAACGACAGCGAGCGCCTAGACGTGCAACCAGAGCCAGACTGAAGTAATGCGAAAGCGGTTTCCGGCCAGGTCCCATGGGAAGGGTCAAAAATGAGGATTGTTTTTATAGGGTAAAAATCCCACACTACCAACATACCATCGTTAGTGTCTTTTTGAAGATTTTTCAACCTCTTAAAAAAAAAAATTTGTTACGCAGGAGCTGCTTCAACTTAGCGAATTTCCTTAGAATACAAAAATCACTCTCTAGTGGTCACAATTTTAGTCTGATCAAAATGAAATGTCGTATATGATTTTAGTATTTGCAAGTCAAATTTTATTAATAAATGAACAATCAAAAAACGCGTAAGGAATAAAGTTGTAGAAAATCAAATTTGCTACAATTCATGACCTTATCATTTTTGCTCAAACTCTAATGTGTACAGTGATATTAAGGAATTTAGTTTTCAATCTTAAACCGTCAATATTTCTGTAAATATCAGTGTAACATAAAAAATGATAAGAAACAAATCTACAGTAAAATTTAATACCTAAAACTTATGTCTTTTGACATCTACTAGGTAGGATCGATGGACATTTGAAGAAATTTTTGCGAAATTTTGACTTCGGTATGGGACCAATAGCTCTATTTCCTTTCAGGAAATTCGTTAAAAAAACTATATAGCATTCAAGACATGTTATGAGAAGTTTTGAAAATTATTTATTGAAAGTTGAATATAGCTCGTTCCAGAATTTTTCAGCATTTCTTCTTGTATGAAGACTTTATAAAATGATAAGTGATACAAAATTACTTTTTGAACTACATTAAATCAAAGTAACTGAACATTATTTTAGATTTATAACATAATTATACAAAAATGTTTAAAATAAAATGTATATGATTTTGTAAACAGGTAACGTTCCATAAACACACAAAATGCGTTCACTTTATATACACCAAACTACTACAAAATTTAAACGTAAATGTAAGATTATTATAACATTAAAATTAATTAATAGAATGTTAACTGAATATTTAATTTTTGTGTAAAATGTAATATTCATTTCGAAGGAATCCAAACGGCACATATCAGAGTCATTAAATTAATTTGTATCATATTGGAAATTGTTTTTTATTCAATGTACATGATCACATGATCACCAATTCGTATTTTTTCAAAAATTTCATAGTTGATTTGTGCCTTATTCAGTTGGCTTTTGGACAAAAATTTGTTTGGATACTTTTATTCGAAACATTTTCCCAAAAACCGAATAAATGAGTTCAAATACAAATCAACTATAATATTTTGAGATTAAAATGGTATTTTTGTGGGCCAAAGTACAATTTAGTAACAAAATTACCCCTCCTGATTTGTTTATAAACACTTCTCTAAACCTTGTTTAAGAAACAAACTGGTTAATACACCTCTATTTTCAAAAGCCAATTCAAAACATTTTTAGAAACAGTTTTCGAGAAAAATGAACTTATATTTCTCAAGTTCTAGTGATACAGAACTTACAGTCTAGTAAAATTACCGTCGGGCCTGGGCAAAATTACTTCAGAAGCGATTGAAGTGGCATTGTCCTTTAAACTCCACAAATATTACGTTTTAATGTATCAAAAATTAGACAAAATCCACCCATGGTAATTCGACAAAGTACCTAAAAATCAGATTCAAATTCAACACTTTTTCGAAGTGAAATATTGGAAACCAATTTTATCAAAAATTATCCTATAAATTGTTTTAGTAAAAAGTTTAACTTCGACTTGAGTTTAAATTCTGAAAGTTTATTAAATAATTTCTCAACTGTTTTTTTAAATTTGTTTATAGCGCGTTATAAACAAATTAAAAAATAGTGGGTAAAAATACAGTTAAAAAAATTATTTTCTTTTTCATTTTATAGGTATTTTGAAGACCTTTCATTTAAAAAAAGATTTATTCGTCTCGAATCAAATGCACCCTTTTTATTTATAAAAATAGGTGACATGGTATTTTATTAATTGTCGGGGACCTAATTTTTTTAAGGGCTAAAATTAGGCACATTATTTTTAACATATAAAAGGCATACTTTGCATTGTTAAAAGAAAAATGAAATAATTTTTAGATTTTTTATTTTAATATAAAATTTTTGCATTTTTCGAACTCTGGGAATTTTTTTCTCGAATTCTACTAACCCGATTTTAATGTTTATGGGGTCATTTATTTTCTTTTTCTATATAGAATTAAATAATTGTCTATGTCATTTTTAAAATTTTTAGTTTTAAAAAAGATATTAAGAAAAAACGCGTTTTTGTATAAACAAATTCAATTTTGACCCTGTTTCGTCACGAGTCGGATCGTTAAAATTTATGGTCATATTCAGAACGTCAAGGTGAATTGATTAAAAAAAAATTTCGGTTTAAAGCAACTAGCCTGGAAAATGCTTATTTGACTATACTATAATTTATGTTTAATTTACAAATATTTAAACTACACATTATTATTTAGCAACTTAAATATGCGGTCTGTCACTCCGTGTGTGACCACTGATCTGAAAATTGCACGCGAGTATGTTTAACAAAGCATTTATAAAAAACCAAAGATTAAATGAGTTGAATAGTAAATAACAAGTAGGTACCTACATCGTAAAATTTATACACATACAAAACTTGAAATTTCCAGTAGGGTTTATGTATTAATATTTTATTGCAGAGAATAAATCAATTTAATATGTACTTATTACAAAATTAAGATGTTTATAATTTCTCTATAAAGTAATTTATAGTCACTTACTGACTTGATATTACGTTCTGACTAATACTTTTAACAACCATAGTAGAAAATATAATAATTTTTGCGAGTGAATATTCAATTTTATACTTCATCGACTAAAATATTACAAAATACAAATTTATCCACATCCAACCTCTTTATTTTATTTCGAAAATAGTAAAAAAAGTAGTGTATAGGTATAATTTATAAAGTGTGTCTTATAATAGGTCTGGTTAGGTAAGGTTAACTATAACCGCACGGCCTACTGTTCAAGTGGCCGTGCGGTCCAAGGCGCAAAATAATGGAATGGTTAATTGACTAAACTGTCGACGTATGGACAAGAACAAAAGTAACCAGCTATGCTTATGTAGGTTTTCTGCAGTTCCCTCTCATGAACTCAGATGAAAATTGGCATAGTTCCTATCAAAGTCAGCTAACCAGTCCTATCCAGTGTTTCGTCCGAGACAGCCACACTTAACCAAATCTTCTTATAATAATAGGCAAAAAATTCCAGAACTAAAAAGTAGAAAATTCCATTTTTTTCTGAGTCACCAATATGAGATAATGACCTAAAAGATGAGATAAGGTGACTATAAAATAGCCTTAAGCGCACAGGTTTAAATGATTGCTCTTTCGACCTCAAAAAATTAAACACTCGTAGTTTTAACTTCGCCACATTCAATTTCTCATCGCTTCTACTATTTTCAAAGGTTTCTTCAACAGGTTCACCAAATTTCATCTCAATTAGAACTAGCCGAAAATTTGATTACACAATTATTCCTTCACAAGTAAACAGTAAATTAAGTTGAATAAATGTTAATAAAATATAAACTAACAACTGATACTGTTCCTCACTAGCTAGTGTTCCCAAAATATTAACAACCGTTCCTCGTCGTGGCTTCGCCCCTTCGCGTCTTAGCGCTAAAACAGTGGAAGAGTTGGCATGTTTTTAGCGTGTTACGTTTTGTAACTATCTCACAAGAACAATACATGTTTTCGGGATGGAAGTACCATATCTCCTATTCTAGGACCTAAAGTATATACGATATTTCATAAAAATCCATTCAGCCGTTATGGAACTGAGTGGTTACAAACAAACACACATGCATATACGTCTTTTAATAAGTAAGAAGTAGGCAAACTACCCCCTCCTAATAATTGGGTTGTTAGCGATAGTTTTTTTACGCAAAACTTAATGTTCTTTAATTTTGTGAATTATAAATGTTATAGTTCTCAACTATTTAATAAATTATCGAATGTAATTAATATCCGACCAAAAACATAAATGTAAGAAAGGGCCGAGTTTTCGGGAAAATCCTTAATGTAATAGTTCCTTCTTAAAAAGTGATGATATGAGAGTAATGACCGAGCTATTTACAAAGTAAATAGCTCTAGACTTCATATAATAGTTGCTTGTTAAAAAGTGATGATATGGAAGAAAGGACCGAGCTATTTACAAAGTAAATAGCTCTAGAGTTCAGATAATAGTTGCTCTTTGAAAAGTGATGATATCCCATTAAATAGCCGAGCTATTTACAAAGTAAATAGCTCGGTAAACTATTAACTTAAAAAAATAATGAGGGGTAAATTGATTAAATGTAAGAAAAAATTTGGTTTAAAATTATTTCATAAGTTTTCCCTTAGTATGTTTTTAAAATTTTATAACGCGGCAAGTTTTAAAATATTGGAAATCAGAAAAAATAACTTGCCGCGTTATATAAAATTTTAAAAACATACTAAGGGAAAACTTATGAAATAATTTTAAACCAAATTTTTTCTTACATTTAATCAATTTACCCCTCATTATTTTTTTTAGTTAATAGTTTACCGAGCTATTTACTTTGTAAATAGCTCGGCTATTTAATGGGATATCATCACTTTTCAAAGAGCAACTATTATCTGAACTCTAGAGCTATTTACTTTGTAAATAGCTCGGTCCTTTCTTCCATATCATCACTTTTTAACAAGCAACTATTATATGAAGTCTAGAGCTATTTACTTTGTAAAAAGCTCGGTCATTACTCTCATATCATCACTTTTTAAGAAGGAACTATTACATTAAGGATTTTCCCGAAAACTCGGCCCTTTCTTACATTTATGTTTTTGGTCGGATATCAATAATTTTTGAAAGGCTTAAATATACGAAGCCAAAGGCTTCGCACAAAACGCGTAGCGTTTTGTTACTCTTCGCATATGCTTCGCGTATGCTATGCGTTCCTTTCGCTTCGCGATACTTTACTCTTTTTAGATTCACATTTACAAAGAAGACCGCTTCGCGTTATATTACGTCAACTGGCTCTGGTCGCTTTTTGAAGGGCTAAAACATCAATATAGTATGGTTGTAGTATAGTATTGGGGACAATGGGAAATCAAACACTTTAAAACAAAAAATTCAAAATCGATTCATAAATGACGGAGTTCTGAGGTAACACGCATTAAAAATTGTCCTGCAATTTTTGTGTTTTTATTAATAAAACAATTAAATGTGTAACACTTGTATGTGTAACACTTGTATACCTTACATATATGAGATTCTGTACAATATTCTGTACAGTATGTTTTTATTAAAATTTTATAACGCGGCAAGTTAATTTTTCTGATGATTTCAAATATTTTAAAACTTGCCGCGTTATAAAATTTTAAAAACATTTTAAGGGAAAACTTACGACATAAATTTCAACCAAATTTTTTCTTACACTTAATTAATTTACCCCTCATTTATTTTTTTAATAAATAGTTTACCGAGCTGTTTAGCTTGTAAATAGCTCGAAACTTTATGGGATATCATCACTTTTTAAGGAACAGCTATTATTTGAAGTCTAGAGCTATTTACTTTGTTAATAGCTCGGTCCTTTCTCGTATATCATCACTTTTTAAGGAGCAACTATTATATGAAGTCTGGATCTATTTACTTTGTAAATAGCTCGGTCCTTTATCCCATATCATCACTTATTAAGAAGCAACTATTTTATTAAGATTTTCTCGACAACTTACCTTTCTTACAAACGGAAAATTTAACAATTTTAATTGTAATTAAAATAACATATGAAGCATATATCGATCTGATTTGTTGACAAGGTTACCGCCTCCTTTTTGATTAGATAGACATTTAGTATTTAAATAAAAATAGCTAATTTAATATATCAGTATGTTTTAATACTCCAAATAGAAAACATTGATTGTTTTATTGTATTGTTACAATGTAACTTTTTTTAAGTAAACAAGTTGTTTAAAAATAAACAAGTTTATGTTCAATTAGCAATTCGTAATGATGAAGAATTAAATAAGTTATCTGTTGTAACAATTGCTCAAGGCGGTATATTACCAAATATTCAAGCAGTGTTATTGCCAAAGAAAACTGAAAAGAAAGCATAAATTTTATACATTGGATTATTGCTAATAATATTCATCGATCATATATCATAGGCCTTTTATTAAAACGCCACAAATTAATGTGAAATAAGAGTGATATATTTTTTATTAAAATAACTATATAAAATTTAGTATATATAAGATGTTATTTGATTTGTTTCGATTATGACTTCTAAACTAATCGTTTATTACAGATAATTGATTATCAACGTTATAGTCTTTGAAGAAATGACTTGACCCGTTGGCTCCACTTCACAAAAAAAATTCGTTACGCAGGAGCTGCGTCAACTTAGCGAATTTCCTTAGAATACATAAATCACTCTCTAGCGGTCATATTTTTAGTCTGATCAAAATGCCTTAAGGCAGTTTAAGGGGTGTTTTTCCCATTTTCGGAGGTTTGCGTTATAGGTAAAAAAATTTTTCAAAGTGTTCTGTTAACTTGACTTTATTTCGGGTCGATTGGTCAAAATTCCATCATTTCATCATATATAGAACTGAAAAACGTAATTTTGGGGGGTGTTTTTTCAATTTTTCGGGAGTTTGCAAAAAAAAATATTAAGTTTTTCGAAATAACTTCCTAATTTGTAGCTATTAAGCGTCGATTGCAAAAAACTGCATCTTGTTGTATGTATAGAACAAAAAGGTTGGTTTTGGGGGTGTTTTTAGCAAGTTCGAAGGGTTGTGATGGAAAAAATCCGATCTTTCTATCATGAATAGAAGTAAAAAGGTAAGTTTTAGGGATGTTTTTCCCACTTTCGGTGTGGTTGCGATGTAGGTAATGAAATTTTTCAAAATATTCTGTTAATTTTGACGTTATTTCGGGTCGATTAGTGAAAATTCAAACTTTATAGCATTTATAGAACAGAAAAACATAATTTTGGAGGATGTTTTTCCAATTTTCCGAGGGGTTGCACTGAAAAAATTGAAGTTTACTGATTTTTCTCGTCAGATTGAAGCAATTTCACGTCGAATACAAAAAACTGCATCATTCTAGCATAAGGGCTTGGTTATAAGAGCTTTAAAAAATTTTTGCAGGCGAAGCTGCAACGGGCAATGCTAGTAATAAATAATAATTGATCAATGAATCAATGTAAAATATAATAAAAAAGTTAAAATATAAATAAAATGAGAATATAAATTAATGTTTTACAAAATTACCATCAAATGCGTATATAAAAAAAATTCACACAGTGTTGGGCACCCATCCAAAAACTAATTGTAAAAATATGTTGCTTAACTTTTAAAATCAACGCATACTGCTGTATTCAAATTGCAATGTCTATTTCTATATGGTATAAAAATTAATAGGTATATTTGATATATATCGATTTCTACATGGTAGTTTGCGTTGAACTAGTCTTAAATCAAAAAAATGTTAAATTTTCCACTTTTCCGATACAAATTTCCAGTTTTCGCAATTTTCCCGTCGGTTTGGGTACTACAGCTATCTACATGCTCAATATCAACTTTACAGCATATCTGGAAGTATCGTAGAATATTGATCTATTAGTTACCAAGAATTGTGGGCGTTCCCGCGAATTTTGCGTTTTTGAAGTGAAATAACTTTTTAACGGTTAATTCGTTAACGTTGATTGACAACATTGGTTCTTATAATTCCGTAAAGTATCTATATTCGAAATATCAACCCTGTAGCTTATTCCGTTCAAAAGATACAGCACCCATAAAATGAGCCTAAATTAAGGTGTAGTAATAACACTGTAGTGAAAAGTCCGAATGTCTCCCTTAAAACTAGGCCACGCACTACCGTGCTCTAGATACTCAAGGCAAAATTTTTTGACGAGGCAATGGATGAAAATGGATGAAAATGCGGTTGCTTCGAAGTTTATATCCTATTTATATAATAACATTTTTTTTCCACCCGAAACACACGGGACGTTTTCGCACTCACGAATTTAGAAAAAAAAAGTTATGAGGTAACCGCTCCAAAATTGGTGAGCTCATTGATTGGTGCCACTATATGTTGTAAAAAAACAGCAATCCGATCATGATGGGCAGTTTCTGAGAAAAAAAACCCTAAAAGTCACAAAAAAACTCTTTTTTTGGAATTTTTTAAACAAAAATAGAAAAAAAATAGTTAAAATTGTTTAAATCGGATGGCATTCGAAATAAGCTCTAATAAGTGCGTGTTTCGGATGGCAAAAAAAATTATTATATAAATAGGGTATAACTTCAAAGCAACCGCATTTTCATACGGTTGCTTCTTCAAAAAATTTTACGCCCCCCCCCTTATTATCGCACCCGTTCATTTGAGGCTCGTTCGGGCGGTACGGACAGGTTCAGTATCACTTCAAGACCCAGATTACCACTCGCGATTCGGTTGGCTCTCGACCAAATTTGACGTGCCATTGCTTTAACTAATACTACTTTTATAAAATTCCTTTCGAATGAATTTTTCCTTAATCAATGAGGTTCGGAAATGTTACACTCAAAATGACATGCAAATGACTTAAAAAATTATTATCGTCGATAAGATTTTAATATTTTTAAACATGCTTTAAAAAGTAAGAGAAAATCTAAAAGCTTATAATAAATTTACACCACTTTTTATTTTATTATTATGAATTTATAATATTTAAAGAGTCAGTAGTGTTCTTGCTTCCAACAACTTGTGTACGTAACAGTGTCATTATTATATTCTTCATGTTATTCCGTTTCCTTGTCATAAAATACGTGTAATATTATTGGGTTCATTTATATGTGTTTCGTATGTATACCCTTAAAAATGTTTTCACTATCTAAGTGCGTGTTTCGGATGGCAAAAAAAAGTTATTATATAAATAGGGTATAACTTCAAAGCAACCGCATTTTCATACGGTTGCTTCTTCAAAAAATTTTACGCCCCCCCCCTTATCACCGCACCCGTTCATTTGAGGCTCGTTCGGGCGGTACGGACAGGTTCAGTATCACTTCAAGACCCAGATTACCACTCGCGATTCGGTTGGCTCTCGACCAAATTTGACGTGCCATTGGAGAATAATTTTTTTTAGTACTCCATTGTTTAAAATTTATTATTATTTTTTTCATATTTTTATTATTCAAAAATAATAATTTATATAATTATTGCTTTATGCGAGTTGAGAATTTACATAATTTCAACAAACATTTACTTAGATCGGAAATGACTTGCGTATATCCAAGCTTACTTCGATATTTCAGCACATATTTCAGTTCAGTTACTAAAAGTACTTCTCTCAGTACAGTTACTAAAAGTAATTGTCTCACATGAATTGGTCAGATGGTGTTTTGAATTTTTGTTTCTTCAATTTACAAGTTGAATATTTGTTATGGATTGTGCTGAAGTATCGAATGGGCGAATTAATGGTTTCTATCTGATTGTATCTAAGTATATTTTTTTTGTATAATTTATTTAATTCACTATTCCGAAACTTGTGGTCTCTCAAACTTGTCACAATTCAATACACATTCTATACACATTTTTGCTGTACAATTTATATTTTATGTGAATATGCAATGACTTTTTTCAATTTATAACTATATTGTTTGTATACGCTTGGCGTTTTCGGCCGTGTATTTTTTTTTTACAGAAGCGTAATGTCTCTTTTATATACAACTATGTATCTGAATTAAATTTGTAATCCATATTTATATTTTTGCAAATCAGACATATTTGAACATATTTTTTTTTTACTGTAGTGTCGTTTTTTTTTATATACGATATTTCTTTTACTACAGTTCAATCTAGCACATATTCATGTAATCTTTTTTTTTATAACTTGTACAACCAAACTTAGTATTTTAAGGATAGTTATACTATCAACGTATTAAATTAAAAATTATTTATTTCAAATATATTTTATTTTAACATATATTTTGTTTTGTTCTTTTTTTTGTACTTTTTTTTATTTTCAGTATTTCAGATTCGAATCACTTGTCGATAACTTAGACACTTACTGGATAGTAAAGATCTTACTACCTCAATATTATCTTTTTAATGGGCCCAGCTTTTATTGAAAGACTTTCGGTTCAACGTGTTATTTTTTTTATATTTACGTGTATCGCGTTAGCACCGATCGTTTTCCAATTTTCATAATTCCACATACAATACTCTGCTTTGGATTTTTTTTTCTAAAGTACCGTATATTTAGTTTTCATTATTTTTTTTTTACATCATAATACCTCTTTTAATTAAAATTACTAAATTAACAAAATTCCAATATTTATGAAAATAATTGTTAATTCAATTATTTTCAATAAAGTGTTTAGTTTTTTTTTTAAACTAAACACTTTTTATTTTATTTTTTACATACACATATGGAAGCAGAGCAAATATCCATATGTGTCTTTTGTTTTCGATAGTTTTACAAAGCTCGACTTGTGATTCTGAAATTCTTTTTGAAAGTTGAAATGATTATAATTTTTTCTTTATATTTATACATTTATATCTTTTACATTCTCTTTAATTCTATAATTATATTTAACTTAGTGCTAATTTTTTTCTCTTTCTTCTATTTTGTTTGTGGTTTAAATTTTCATTATGCCGAGAACAACTCGTAATACACCAGGTACCCCAGGAGATGACGATCCTCCAGCTTCACAACATGACTTATTCATCACGCCTCATCAAGTATCAGCGGTTAACTTAGCGGCTATAACTACGCAGATGCAGACTACAGCTCAACAGTTCCATGCGTCAGTGCTGCACGTTTCGGATGTACAGCAACAAATACAACAGCAAAGCAAGCAGATAAGTAGCATTACCGATGCCTTGGCAACAATAACAACTACTCTATCAAATAATAACACTAGTTCAAATCAATTAACTTCAAATTTTAGTTTTTTTGCAAAACCGAGTATAGATTCCTTTATAAATAAAATCACTATTCTGGACATTTCGGTTCCAGAAAATATTATACAGTTTATTGTCGATACTCAACATTTAATTGATATTAATTTTTTACCTATAGACGTTCTTTTGAAATCTTTAATCAATAGGTGTGCTTCGAACGCACAAACATTTTGGTCTACTTGTTTGGCTGACTCTTTGTCTTGGCAAAATATTAAACATAATTTATTACAAGTTTATATTCCACCTTTGACTAAACAGATATTAATTGATAGATTGGTCCGGCGAAATCAACCTGACACTGAAAAATTTTCGGCATTTGTTCCTTCAATAATAAAATTCGCGAACATCCTACTTAATGATTCATCTGAATCCGAAATCATACAAATTATTTTTGCTCATGCCAATAATTCTGTACTATCTATTCTTGGTTTATATCAAATTCCCGATACTTATAAAGATTTGTATCAACTAATCACTAAAATTGAGGAAATTCAAGCGCGAATAACTACAACACCCGTCAGTGTAAACGTTACTTCAATTCAAAATACGCATAATGACTCTAAATTTTTTTGTACCTTCTGTAAAGGTACTAATCACAATTTTAAATATTGTTTTAAAAGAAAGAAGGATAATATAAATGTTAGTACTACGGTTCCAAAAAACTCGCAATAGACCCCAAGTTTCTTATTAATGATGTTATTTTAAATTATACTATTTTACCCCTACAAACCATTTTCATTCAAGGTTATCCTTTATTAACACTTTTTGATTCCGGTGCTACTGTTAATGCTATTAAAACTGCGACTTTTAACAAGTTAAAATCTAACAATAGAAACATCGTCACCGAATCAATTGATAAAACTATTTCTTTGCCGGGAAATAATTTTCTAAAATGTAATTTAACTGCGAAACTTCATTTTAAATTGGCTAATTTTTCATGGACTCAAACTTTTTTTATAGTAGATTCATTACCGTTTGAGGTAATTTTAGGTGTTGCCACACTTAAAGATTGCAACATCATTTTGGACTTCTTTAAGTCGACGATCAAATTTTATTTTTATCCTAATGTTGAAATACCGTTTTCGGGTTTTTGTAACAATAATCGAATTATTAATACCATTGTCGAAGCGAAAGTAAATCTTAATAGCAAAAAAACCAAAGTGTTGCAAACACTTCGTCAAAAATTTAAATCGATTTTTTCTGGCATTCCTGGTCTTGCCAAGGGTTTTGAATATAAAATTAAGTTAATCGATAACATTCCGGTTTGTAAAGCTCCTTACTATCTAGCACCCGATAAAGCCAAACTTTTGGACGAGCATGTTCAAGAGCTTGTTACACAAGGGGTACTTTCTCCTTCGAACTCTAATTATAGCTCACCCGTCTTCTTTGTTAAAAAGAAAGACGATTCTTATCGGTTAGTCGCTGACTATAGGTTTGTTAACAAACATATAGAGTTTGATCCGATGAGTTCAGCCAGTATGGCTCATATTTTCGCTAGCTTAAGTAATTCGAAAGTGTTTACACTCCTCGACATGAAATCCAGTTTTCATCAGATAAAATTATCAGATGACTCGAAACATGTCACCGCGATCGTCACACAATATGGTCTGTTTGAGTACAATACCATGCCTTTCGGGCTAAAGGTGGCTAGTCAATCATTAGCTCGTTTTTTAAATTCCAGTCTCGCAGAATTTCGTCATAAATTTCTTCTTATTTATTATGACGATTTAATTGTACATTCGCCCGACATTGAATCACATTTGAATCACCTGAATCTCTTGTTCACTAAAATAAAGTCTATCGGTATTACTATTAATCCTTCTAAGGCTCGATTTTGTATGTCGAGGGTACGTTTGTTGGGTAGCGTAATATCCGCTGAGGGACGCTTTATAGACCCTATTAAGGTGCAAGCAATCAATGACATGCCAACTCCAAAAAACGTCAAAGAAGTTATGCGTCTAGTTGGGGCTGCGGCTTTTTACTCCCGCTATATTCCCATGTTCAGTCAGATTGTAGCTCCGTTAAACGATTTAAAAAAGAAAGGTGTTAGGTTCAAAATTACTAAGGTTCATCTTGATGCAATCTCTACTTTAAAAAAATCTTTAGTAAGTGCGCCTGTCTTAAAACATCCTAATTTTGACAAACCTTTTGTGCTACAAACTGACGGATCAGCTACAGGTCTGGGCGCGGTATTACTTCAAAAATATGATGACGGTTTGCACCCCATTATGTACTGTTCTCGAAAATTGAATCCAGCCGAATTAAAATATAACAGTCATGAATTAGAACTTCTCGCAGTAGTAACGGCCCTAGATAAATTTAAAGATTTTTTAACCGACCGCAAGTTTACTCTACAGACTGACTGCAGGTCGTTATTGTGGATTTTTAATACCCCCAATAAATTTAATAAATTATCTAGGTGGATCCTTAAAATTTCGAGATATGACTTTACCCCGGAACATATTAAGGGCAAATTGAACAATATGGCCGATTTTCTATCTAGGTTATACGAAACTGACCATATATTAGTGAACAAATTTTCTGATTCAAATCAAGATTCAGGCAAAAATTTCATTAAAGTTAAAGAGTTGCATAGCAATGATCCAGGTTATGCAAACCTTTTAAAAAAGATAACCAATACTTTGGATCAAACTGACTTAGAATCGGTGAATGAAGAAATCAGGAACAATGCGCAACTGAACTTTATTAACATTTTAGCTAATACAAATTTTGATTACCTTTCTGTTAAAAGCGAGCAACGTAACTCTCCCGAATGTAAAATCATTTATCAAAACCTTAAGGCTCAGATGAATGTCCCTAATTTTTGCATAAAGGATGGGTTAATTTATAAGTTCGTCGGAAGGAATCGACTAAAACGTATATTTTTACCAGATAATTTACTCGATTACGTTCTTCGATATTATCATGATTCCAAGTATGCTGCGCATAATTCAGTAATTAAAACATTCCGTGAAATTAGTAAAATATTTTACTACAAAAACCTCTATGCAAAAGTAAGGGACTATGTCAGAACCTGTAAAGTGTGCCAGGCTATAAGGCCATATACACGTAATGATAAGGTTCAGTTGAGTAGTTCCGTGCCGGAGTATACCCTACATACTTTGTACGTCGACTTTATCGGTCCTATTATTAGATCAAGTGAAGGTTTTAAATATATTTTTTCTATTGTAGATGGATTTTCAAAATTTGCTTTCACCTTTCCATGTAAAAGGCAGACCAGTGACGTTGCCATTTCACTGATACAGAAGATTTTCCTGCAAAACGGATATCCGACGGTTGTTGTAGCCGACAACGGACCAGCCTTTGCGTCGATCAAGTGGAAAACCTTCTTATTTAATAATGGTATTAGAGCTGCCTACTGTTCGAGCTATACACCATCTTCGAACAAGAGCGAGTGCCTCAATCGACAGATAAAATATAATTTAGGATGCATTCTCAAAGAATATTCTGTACAACATAAAAATTGGTCAAAATTTTTGAGTTTTGTAATTTTCAATTACAACAACTCCTACAAAAGTACAATCGACTCAACACCAGCTGAAGTTTATTTTGGTAGAAAGTTAATGACGCCTTTTGTGATTATAAACGAATTAACTGAGTTAATCACGAGTTCTGCTAAACCATCACAAGCACATATACAAGATGCGTTAAAGATTGCTCACCAACAACGAGTCAACCAAACTTTAAATAAACCAACGCTGTCTAAATATAAAGTGGGTCAATTGGTCATGGTAAAAAACTTGGCCCCGAATATGAACAAGAATATCGCACCTAAATTCGCTTCAAAATTCAATGGGCCGTACAAGATAATAAAGTTCACTACACCAACTTCAGTTAGGCTAAAAGCTCCAAAGTCTAATAAGAAAACCTTCGGCATGTCGATATACAACATTCGGCCATACTATCTCAGAGGATATCAAGGGAATGGTAACGTTACTGCATCCTAATTAAACATCTAAATGTATTTAAATCTTCACGTCTAATCCACATTTGTAAGATTTTTCATTCATCTATTCGTGTCATTCTTGCTTTAATATTTTTCAATTAGCATGTCGCTAATTTTTTTGGCCCCCTGGAGTGGAGAATAATTTTTTTTAGTACTCCATTGTTTAAAATTTATTATTATTTTTTTCATATTTTTATTATTCAAAAATAATAATTTATATAATTATTGCTTTATGCGAGTTGAGAATTTACATAATTTCAACAAACATTTACTTAGATCGGAAATGACTTGCGTATATCCAAGCTTACTTCGATATTTCAGCACATATTTCAGTTCAGTTACTAAAAGTACTTCTCTCAGTACAGTTACTAAAAGTAATTGTCTCACATGAATTGGTCAGATGGTGTTTTGAATTTTTGTTTCTTCAATTTACAAGTTGAATATTTGTTATGGATTGTGCTGAAGTATCGAATGGGCGAATTAATGGTTTCTATCTGATTGTATCTAAGTATATTTTTTTTGTATAATTTATTTAATTCACTATTCCGAAACTTGTGGTCTCTCAAACTTGTCACAATTCAATACACATTCTATACACATTTTTGCTGTACAATTTATATTTTATGTGAATATGCAATGACTTTTTTCAATTTATAACTATATTGTTTGTATACGCTTGGCGTTTTCGGCCGTGTATTTTTTTTTTACAGAAGCGTAATGTCTCTTTTATATACAACTATGTATCTGAATTAAATTTGTAATCCATATTTATATTTTTGCAAATCAGACATATTTGAACATATTTTTTTTTTACTGTAGTGACGTTTTTTTTTATATACGATATTTCTTTTACTACAGTTCAATCTAGCACATATTCATGTAATCTTTTTTTTTATAACTTGTACAACCAAACTTAGTATTTTAAGGATAGTTATACTATCAACATATTAAATTAAAAATTATTTATTTCAAATATATTTTATTTTAACATATATTTTGTTTTGTTCTTTTTTTTGTACTTTTTTTTATTTTCAGTATTTCAGATTCGAATCACTTGTCGATAACTTAGACACTTACTGGATAGTAAAGATCTTACTACCTCAATATTATCTTTTTAATGGGCCCAGCTTTTATTGAAAGACTTTCGGTTCAACGTGTTATTTTTTTTATATTTACGTGTATCGCGTTAGCACCGATCGTTTTCCAATTTTCATAATTCCACATACAATACTCTGCTTTGGATTTTTTTTTCTAAAGTACCGTATATTTAGTTTTCATTATTTTTTTTTTACATCATAATACCTCTTTTAATTAAAATTACTAAATTAACAAAATTCCAATATTTATGAAAATAATTGTTAATTCAATTATTTTCAATAAAGTGTTTAGTTTTTTTTTTAAACTAAACACTTTTTATTTATTTTTTACATACACACCATTGCTTTAACTAATACTACTTTTATAAAATTCCTTTCGAATGAATTTTTCCTTAATCAATGAGGTTCGAAATAGTTACACTCAAAATGACATGCAAATGACTTAAAAAATTATTATCGTCGATAAGATTTTAATATTTTTAAACATGCTTTAAAAAGTAAGAGAAAATCTAAAAGCTTATAATAAATTTACACCACTTTTTATTTTATTATTATGAATTTATAATATTTAAAGAGTCAGTAGTGTTCTTGCTTCCAACAACTTGTGTACGTAACAGTGTCATTATTATATTCTTCATGTTATTCCGTTTCCTTGTCATAAAATACGTGTAATATTATTGGGTTCATTTATATGTGTTTCGTATGTATACCCTTAAAAATGTTTTCACTGAGATTACTATCCCAATCTTTATTTTTCTCATGCAAGTTTCATTTATTATTATATGACATTTTATTTAAGAATTATTGTAAGTAATAAATAATATTTGTTTTGTAGCGAATTCAACTTGAATACAACACGGCACGTGGATTCAACGTACAAGATGTTTCATACCGTATGTGGATAATTTTATTAAATAATAGCTCGCTGTTTGTATGTCAGGAATTTTTTCAAGTCGCTTTTCAGTCACCTCTAATTATCGTATTTGGAAGTTATGCAACTCTGTGAGCAAATGTATGCAACTCTGTTGATAGTATAATAATTTAGTACCATTTAGATGAACTCAATTCTGCCAAGAGATTTCCAACGGTAGTTTCCGGCAATAATTAATCTCTTTCGTAGAAGATAAAATTAATATTTGTAAAAAGAAACCAAAATTTACGCTTTCATTACTCGGCAACGTGCTTAGATTCGATTAGATTCGAATCAGCAGGAATATATAAAGATCTTTTGTACGGCGACATATTTTATCTATTGTATCTTTCCTTCAAAGGTATTCCGGAGTTCAATGGTCTTGATAAACGTTAGGATACCTTTTGGCGACACCTCATTGATTTCATCTGGCTGGAGATCTGTCCCTTCAATCCCAAATTATACAAAAATAGATTGTAGAGGCTGCCCTGGACGGGCTAAACTTCGACCATAAGGTTTATTGTAGTGCCTAAGGATGTGAGGATGTGAGTGGAGTGGAAGGAATTTTTGTGTATAGACAAGGAATTGGTAGGATATGCGGCTGCAGCCGACTATGATAGGAACTATGCCGATATTCATATGGAGTTCGTGAAGGAAACTGCAGAAAATCTTCTAAAGCATAGCTGGTTACTTCGATCTTGTCCATACACCGACACTTTAGTCAATTAACCGCCCCCTTTTTTTTCTTAATAATTGACAAACTGCTGATGTCGGAATTCGAAACCATAAACTCCCAGTTTCCAAGTAGGCATACTGCGCAGACATAACGCCTTAGACCGCTCGGCCACTTGGACTGGAAACCCAAATTATAGTGTCTTTTGAAAGAGAGGCTTTCGCATTCACACAGAATGTGAATTCCAGGTTCCTCCTCTTCATGACAATATCTGCAGAGATCATTCCCTGTGAGTTTAATTATGTGCATATGTTTAATCAATCTGCAGTGACCAGTTAAAAGGCCAGTAAGTATCCTCAATTGGGTTTTTCCTAGTCGTAACGCTCAGAGGGCTCTCAACCAAAGTCTCTCAGCTCAAAGTCAACATTGACTCAATCAATGGCGACTTTGGCTACGTGCTTAAAAGCAAAGATATAAAAATTTAAATAATCTTTTGGTTTTAAAAATACATAGCGTTCCAAGATTTAAAAATTTTTGTATTTTTTGTTTTTAAATATTGATTTTTAACTGTGACTAAAATCGTGTTAACCAATCATAACATTACTTTGTGCCGGTGTGAGAAGAGCTGCTTGAACAACTTCACGAGTATTTATCCGGTCTCAATAATATTAAAATAATTTTTAATTTACTTTCTCTTTTATTATAACTAGAAATATCATTTTCTTCGTTCAAGAACTATATTTGATATTTTCTGTTTATAAGAGAGTTTGGTTTATTTTTATAAATTATGTTCATACTGTGAAATTATTTAATATTCTCTAATATTATACCAACGGGGCGGGACGTGGTAACGTATTTTCGTAATACTAAGGGTTTGTTAATTTAACCACCTGTTAAATGAATACACAAATAGGTCTATACCCAGACTTAAAAGTTAAAACGATTGAAAAACTTAAGTAAAGCTCGTTTCTACGATGGCAGTTGCAGTCATGAACTTCTATCATAAAAACAATAATCGAAAAGAAAACTTCATTTTTTCTATCACTACTATCTCGTTTCATATATTGCGGTAATAACTGAAAAAATATAATTATTAATCGTATTGAGCTTTAATTTGTGGAAGTTCATGATTATTTTGGGATAATTATTTAGCACAAAAAAAAATTTTTGGATTAAAATTAAAATAAAAATTTTAAAAAAATACGTAATTTTTTGTGGTTGTATTAAATAATTATCCCAAAATAAAAATATAATTGTTAATAATTAACTAGTTACTGTTGTTGATGAAAAACGAGGAAACATTTTCCAGCTCTTACTTTAAAACATTTAAATTTGACTAAACAGTTGAAATTAGGTACAGGAATACATTCATCATTATTACTTCATGTTTTTGATAAAAGAGAAATATTAGAATTACGAGCCTCATTATCAATGATTTCATCATTTTATGGGCTCGTAAGCTTTGCATAGCAGTGTTTTTAGATATTTTTATGAACAGAAACTGAAGCTATTTATAAATAATGTTTTCCGTTCGAAAAAAAGGGTTTATGTGAAAATTATTCGTAGGTAAACAAGTAAATTTTCATTTTTCGATCGTTTATCCGATTACAAATACGATATATGTTACATCCGGTAGAAGGACAAATTTGAACATATTGAAGGTGATTAAAGTCACAGATAAAATTTCATATTAAATATCGTATTTTTAATACGATATTAAAAAATGTCAGCAACTATTTTTTGGCTTTGTATCAAATAACAAAATTTTGATATTAAACAATATCTTTATATTTTTTCGTGGTTAAATATGTATCCAAAATATGAGCCAAAAAATTTTCTCAACTTGATAAATATTAAATAATATTTTGTTTTGTGTACTTTTCGTGTTCTTTTATAATAAACACTAAATTATACCATATACGTAGTGATGCCGCGAGAGAAACGAGAGAAAAGTTCTGATTTTCGATGAATATTCGAGAGACAAACTCTCGAATATTACTCTCCTTCAATCTCTATAGATTTTTTATCTGTAAAAATGTACTAATCACACAACAACCAATTATTTTGAGTGGTAATGATTAAATCTTTTCACTAGTTTCTATATCGTTTTAATTCAAATATAAAAAATTATATATATTAGAAAAATATGCACTTTATACGAAGAAAAAAAGGTACAAAAAATAATATATTTTAACTGTAAAACGTGTTGATAGAAAACTTTTCAAAGTCAATACAATACAAGAGACATGCTAATCTCTTCTCGTCTTGGCTCGCGGCATCACTGGATATACGCCTACAGAATAAAAACACATTTCGAAATTAAAATTTTTGAAGAGAAATATAAGTTTTATAAAACAAAACAAACAAAATAAATAATAAAAATAAATGTTTGTCTCTTTTTAGATTAATGTAAACAACGATTGTAATGAAATGCAATTTTTTTTCGCCAGCTAAATAATTAGTAGCTAAATAAAATGGGTGAAAAATAGTTCCTATGACCTACATTTGTACGGTATATTTTAATTTTTTTTGTGTAGGTAAATTTAATTTAATGACAGGGTCTTCAAAATTTGACATCTTATTATTTCAATAATAAAGAATAAATATCCTGTCAAAGTGTGAAGTTGATGCTGTTTTTAGGTTTTGAGTAAAAAAATTGTAAAGTTACGATTTTTAAGATAGGTGAATCATAGCTTAAATGGACTCGGCGATAAAAACATTAATATAAACATATATTTCTCGGCCATTAGAAATGTCACGTATATGACAAATTGTCAGAATAATAATCAAAGTCTTATAAATATTTATACCAAATTTCAAAACAATTCTGTTTTTAGTTTCTGAGAAAATTAAATTTATAGATCGAAAAATAGTACTAAAGCTACTTTTATTTTAGACTATCACAGTAGGTTTGGCAACGTCAGTGTAATTAAAATTAAATAATTATTAATAAAAATTATAATAAATAATATTAATTAAATTATTATGAAAATAGTTATTATTATTTCTTATTTTTTTATTTAATAGTAATTTTATTAATAATTAATTATTAACTTAAAAAATCTTCTAACGTGGTTGGAATTCGTATATTTTGAGTTACACGAACTTTACCATTAATTTTGGTTTACTTACCCCCACCACTTTTTAAAAAACCTTAATGTCTATCCATCCATAGTTAAAATGTTTGCTTCAGGTTATGTTCTACTAACGGATGTGACTGTTTTTTTTTAGTCTATTTTTCAGTAAACAACGATAATAATGCAATACACTTTTTCTGGAAATGGGTACGTGATATGGATGATAACTAATTCCTATAAATTTGTATATTTTATTATTTTTTTTAAACTCAACATCTATCCAACCATGGTTAGCATCAAGGTTGTTTTGGTTGTGTTATTAACGGGAGTTGTGTTATTGCATAAAAATGTTAGTAGTAAGCAACCGTAAATTTTTCAAAAACAATTAAAATATTTGCTACACATTTTTATCAATCGAAGAGAAAATTATTACTGACAAAACGGCAAGAATATTTGAAATTTATTTTATATAAACATTTTTCTAATTTGTTCAAGATCCAATGCTATTTTTAGCACAATTGCTTAAGGAGTTTTGTCAAAATGTTTGTTGTTCTATCCTATTTAGTTTAGTTTATATTTTATAGTAAATAATCAATTTTCAATTGGCAGCTATTACGGTTTTATATCTTTTTAACTGTAAACAAAAATTGCAAAATTGGAACATTGACAATTAATATAGCTGAAAAACTTTCTTTATTTGTTTGTTTTATCAAGTAAAGTATAAATAAAACACAGAATTGAATTGTAATCAATCAACTAATTATATTCCAATGTTCGATTGATTTAATAGTCTAATAGTTGTCAGGCTTACGGTATATATATGTCGCAGATGGATAATCAAATCCGCTGTTTTACAAAACCGCTAGTTGTTTTACATAACAACTCCGTTATGTACAACAAGTGAACGGCGTTCTGCTGGATTGTCATTGTGATACATAGTACAAAACTGCGTTTAGACGTAATGCATAATAGCTTATCTGTAGTCACAAAGAGCGTTTTGATATAGGCAAATATATAGAACGTCTTTTCGTGCGGGGTCCAAAAACACGCAAAACTTGACCAACTCGGCGTATGATCGATGAAGTGAAAGATTGTAGTAGTTGGTTGTAATAGTTACCTTATTTAATTTCAATAATTTTTGACACTATATCTAAAATATATAGAACTTGTTGGAAAAAGGACCCTTAGTAATGGGAATTCCATTAGCCCGTTTACAATAATTCAAAGGTATGAATTTAAGACTTAAACAATATAGACTGCTATGGAATATAAATAGTAATATTAATTATAATAATAGTGATACAAAGTAAAATCTACAATATGACGTTTCATTTCACGCTGTTTTACATAACGTCTAATTGGTGACCCACTGCATTGATAAATGCAAAATGTTTAAGGAGTATTACGTGTTAAAGTTCAGTAATTGTGTAAAATAGCTAAACGTCGTTCAGTTATTTTACATAACGGAGTTGTTATGTAAAACAACTAGCGGTTTTGTAAAATAGCGGATTCGACAATCCACCTGCGACATATATATAAGGTTTATGTTGAGATCAAGTAAAGGTGTATATTCTATTAAACTCATGAAATAAAACTTATGAAATGCGTATTCTGAATCTCAACCGGTGTTTCTTTGGAAGCTTGCTGTTTTAGCTGTATCATTGGAAAAAAAAGCATTTTTCAAATTGCTCTGTCATCATCTGTCTAAAAAACTAGTGTCCTTTTCGCATCAAAATGAGTATCCTATTTTTTATTATTTAAGTAGCTTATTTTTCTTATTTAAGTAGATAGTAGATTTAAGTAGAAATTTGATAGTGTAGTTTCTCCTTATGATATACGAGCACTAAAGCTTCAAAAAGATTTAGGCTAATTTTTTGTTTGCGTGTAGTTGAAGTGGATATAAATCAATTATAAAAGTTACAGGGCGGGTTACGGGGTCTTGAATTAATTCTTATATGTTAAAGTTCGAGTTTAATAACCCATATTTTTACACATATTTTGACATATTTTGATAATTTTCACTTGGAGTAAAATAAGACGAATAAAAAAAAACTACGCAATAGAAATATTAATAAAAAGATTGATCAAATAAAATTCCGGTATGACGGGCCTAAAAAAAAGATATTTAAGAAAACAAACTGAGATTTTGGGTAAATTTTATTTCTGTCGGCGGTTGGGATATTTTCTTAAATATCTTTTTTGCTAAGCCAAGTATGACGGCCCTAAATTAAATTTTAATTTTAACTTCCGACAAAAAATAATAAACATTATTGTGGACTTTTATGAATGTGCTATATAAGATTTTGAAGAATTTTATAAATGAACTATACATCAGCGCTCGTACATCCTTAATAGTGAACATTATTGGACTTCAATTTTGGAAATGTTACATTCAATTTTGGAAATTTTACATTCAAATGGGCCATAATATTATTACATATTTACAGCTTATTTATTATTTTCCTCATTCCGTCATAAAAGTGAACCAAATTTAAATATAATTTATAGAAGAAAGATATTCAATTTGGAACAGTTTTAAATAATTTTCTTTTGAAATAAAAAAAATACAAAAAAAAGGTTATATAAGCCAGAAATGATATTTCAAAAATTTTATACAAAAATTATTATACTACAAAAGGTACAGTTGTTACAAAAATATTTCTTCTTCTTCTTTGTTGGTTTGTAGATTACTAATTGGTCAGAAGAACACTTCTTTAACAAGTTAAGAATAAAGAAACCACTTACATGTCGTACCTCCTCGTACTTACTTTATGTGAAATTGTGAATAAACTAAGATGAAAATATCTTTAATGTAAATTTCTCCTATTCTTTGATGTTTCATTATTTTTTTTTGTACTTTTTCACATTTTTGTACTTTGATACATAAATATAAAATTATTATATAATTTAATTTACAATTGATGAAAGTAGTTGAACTACGGTACATTGATGATTATCGTTACTATTTTGTCCGCATGGAAATATGCCATGTTTGTTTACAATTCAATTCATTACATTCGAAGGAAGTTCGAAGCCTGGCAAATAGATCTTTCTAGGCGTTTTTTACCGACCCCTAAAGTACAAGGAATTTGTATGTTGATGTCGGTATGCATCTGGAGTTTGTGAAAACTAACTGCAGAAAACCTTCACAGGCATAGTCGGTTACTATCGTACTTGTTCGTATAGTTTTTTTTTTATAGAATTAATTTAATTAAAAAACTGCCGCCGTTCGAATCGAAGCAGCAACCTCCCTATGTACGAGTAGAGCGCCTTTAACAACTGGGCCATACGAACTGGTTGCAAAGGATCAAATATTCAGAACAAATAAAATTTCCTAATATCTTCCAACGGCCAAATACTGGACTGTTTAATTGATTCATTGAGTGTAACCTCAACATCAGGAAATAGTGAGCCTCTCTGATAGTAAAGCAGCCATTAAAGTTTTCAGATTAACAACTTAAAAATTGCCTTGGAATTTCTATATAAGCTTGATATAATCTAAGCAAGAATAATAAAACCATCTGAGTAACAGTGCATGTAGAATTTGAAGGAAGCCTGACAAAAGAAGGAAGGAGGAACCCACACCATTTGTAGGACCATAATCTTGATGAGAAAGAGACAAAAAAGAACTTCGTTCCGAAAGATTCTTTCAGTGTCAGGCAGACTTTGCTGACGAAGTATCTAACATGCAATTGTAGGCTCTAAATAAATCTTAAGAAGCGAGCAGCTAAGTGGAAATTAAAGTTGATATTTTATAGGGAACTTGATTAAATTCCACTTCATAGAATAAATACAATGCCCTTAATTAAAAAAATAATTCAATGAACCGGAATGCACCAGGCTATGTCAACGCAGCTGTCATCTCTGAATTTAGTTCACAGCTTTTAGTTTGTAAGGTAGATAATAGTTAAATTAAATAATTATTATTTAAATAAATTATAAATATATGTAAAAGATATAATTGATCTTTATTGATTTGATTTATGAAATGCTATTATTTTAATATGTAAATTACCAAGGTTGTTAACATTCAAAGCAACCGTGATAATAGAAGGAAGTTATAGTTGTTATGCAACAGATAAAAATGATGAACAAAATTATAATAATAATTTAATAATGAAGAGACACCGCTACATACTTGATTGATTGATTTGATTAATGTAATGTTATTATTTTAATATGTAAATTACCAAGGTTGTTAACATTCAAAGCAACCGTGATAATAGAGAGAAGTTATAGTTGTTATGCAACAGATAAAATTGATGAACAAAATTATAATAATAATTTAATAATGAAGAGAAACCGCTACAAGTTCACAAGTGAGATTGATTATCAGTCATCAGAGGAGAAAGTACAACGCCCAGTTGTTTAAGGCACTCGATTCCCAACGGCGGCAGTTTGCAAATTAAATTAATTTAAAAAATAAAAATGGGGCGATTAATTGGCTAAAATGTCGGCGTAAGAACGAAAGTAACCGGCTATATTTTCAAAGGTTTTCTGCAGTTTCTTTTCAGACAGAGTGTGACACATCCTACCAATTGATAGTCTACGTACAAATTCCTTGTCTTTTAGGGGTCGGTTAAAAAGGTTTAGAAAGACATATCTTTTAAGATGGTGTGCCTCAAGCCACTGACTCATTTATTAATTCATACATTGCAGTGGTTAAGAATTGCTTTATAAGTGTTGAAATGTAGTGTAATCACATATTGAATGGAAATAAAATTCGATCACCATTAATAAAGGAAATGATCGTATAAAATTGACATACGTTATAATATGTGCGATGCTTGATTGTGCTGTCGAGACATCTGTTTCCTGGTGCCACCATCAACTGTGTATACCTTTGCTGTCATCAATTCTATATAGAACATGTTTGAACAACCTATACAGACAGGCATTTGAGTGTGTTACTTGCAGAAGTAGATGAAGACGAAGAACAAGTACAAGAAGTCACCAGGTGTGTAATTCGTATATAACCCAATTTCATTTTTCCTGTATTTATATACACAATGTTTCAGTAGGTGTAACGCAGATATTTCAGTTTGTTTTCGGAAACAAATTAAAAATTGTTCTTAACATATGTTTGACATAAGTTTTTCATCAAAATCTGAAATGCTGTTATACATTTGTGTGAGTGTGTGTGTGTGTATGCGCTCTACAGGGCACAATGTTTTTCGTATCATGGTGAAAATTCTGACATGCTTTCTACATTTGAAAGGTTTAGTTCGTTAATCTGCAAATCGGCCATGAATATAGGGGGATTTGGGGGAGAGGAAAAATCCACATTTTCCTCCTTAAATTAGTCTAATAGAAAAATTTATAATAATAATATAATTGACGATGGCATTGTTAAAGCAGCAATTTTTGTATTACTTTTTACACTTAATAAAGGTATTTTTTTTATTTCCCTTGATTTATATCATGGCATTTCGTTAGTTATTGTTCAATGTAGTCAGTTTTGTTTGGTGTTATTTAAACTGTTTGTTTCTGGTACTGTGATTATGATAAAGAATACAAAAACTGCACATGCCAATATATACACATATATTATAGTAAGGATGTTAAAAGCCTTAAACAATGATGCCTGGGATTAACTCTGGATATTTTATGAATACACCTCCTTTTTAACTTAAAAATGTCCATAAAGTTTACTGAATCTTCCCAAGAGTCGATTCCTTAGTTTATAGAGTAAACATACGCATAGTAGGCTGTTACAACAACTTTCTTCGGCAAATATTCGGTAATGATGCGGAGTAGGAAGCCAAATTTGGTGGTCTTCTTTAGAATATAATCAAAGTGTATTTTCCATTTAAAATTTTTATCAATAAAAACATCAAGGGATTCGATTCACCACAATTCTGCAGATTTACGTGCTCTGACTAATTAAGAACCAGTTCTATAAATTTTTCACCGTAACAACCAAATTTTATCAATTGTAATTACATTTCAACTTTTGCCCCTATTCCTAGAACATTTGTTTGTATTTTATTAATACGTATTTCGACTACAATGTAGTCATCATCAGTATGAATAAGCTAATCGTAACTATCTATGGGATATGGATTCAGAGATATGTTGCTTGTAGCTAATTTGGTGCGTGTCACACCAGCTAATTCATTCTGATGATGACTACATTGTAGTCGAAATACGTAATTATAAAATACAAACAAATGTTCTAGGAATAGGGGCAAAATTTGAAATGTAATTTCAAAAAACCTAGAGTTCTCTTTGATTATTTTAATAATCTTTATTTATCAATTGTGTTTTTTCAATATTTAGTTGTAAACTATTATGATTGAACTACTCGCAGAGACCAAATAAAGAGGACCCAATATTGAGAATTAGATTGTCTTTTGTGTTATAAAGAATATTATATTAATAATGTTGTACACAATATATTTTACTACAATTAATTTCGCGACCATATTTTCTGTAATTGTGATATTTATAGACATAATTTTTGAAACTCGAATATGCTAGCTAATTGTTTCTTTCTCTAAGAAAAATCACTAAGTCTACGAAACTCCTACGTGACGAATTTTTTATATTCTTTCCTCTGAGGAAAATTCCTTAATCAACGTAGCTCCAACTTGACGAGTTTTTTCTGTTTGAGATCACTCCCTCCCTAATGCCTGGAACAGTTGCATCTGATTCCAATACACTCTGTATAGAAAACACTGTATATAATATGTATTTTATTTTTGTACTTTTCCATAAAAATATATTTCAATTTACGTTGTCCTTCTTTTACCTTTTTTATGTTATATCCATGTTAGTAGCCAAATAGATAATCTTCTTTAGTTTTTACCAAATTTATCTCAAACAATGACAGTGTATAGTTTTTCATATGTTCTTTATTTTTGTTGGGAAAAAAATTTATTAACCTGTAATCATTTTTCATTACGAAACTTTCTTTGTATATAACGTACAAGACATATTATTGAAGTGTTTCTGATATGTAATGTGTATGTACAGGCTGAACCGATAGTTCATAATAAATAACATTATTATACTGCCTGAACTTGTTGTTTAAAACTATTTATGGTAGATTAAATCAGCTCATTTTCCAAAACCATTTTTTTGACGATTAAAAAGCTTTGAACCTTCGAGCATAGAATAAATTTTATTATAAACCAAAATTATAAAAATTATAAACATCAATTAACAAGTGAAAATAACGACTAACTGAGTTAATTGCTTAAATACCCAGTATATCCTGAATGTATGTAAACAAGTTTATAAGAAAAATTGTTTATTTTTAATAAAGCAACAGTTTTTAACCCGACTTCAAAAAGGAGGATGGTTCTCAATTCGTCTGTATTATTTATTTATTTTTTTGTGAGTCACCTCAGAAGTCCGTTATTTATGAACCGATTTTGAATTTTTTTTAAAAGGTTTGGTTTCCCATTTGTCCCATTGGCACCAAATCGCATTCTGATGAGGGGTTCCCCGGGAAATCGAGGAAAATCCTCACTTTATATGTGATAACCGATTTCTGCGAATTTTTTTTTTTGAAAGGGTATACTTATTCATAATGGGAAAATAAAAAAATTTTTTTAAAAACCGACTTCAAAAAAATTTTTTACAAAAAAAACCGACCCAAAAAAAAATTTTTATAAAAAAAAAAACAAAAAGCATGTAAAAAAAAATGAAAATCTATGAAAAAATGCACTAAAAATTAAAAAAAAAAAAAAAGGATAAAAAAAAATGTGTTATAAAGAAATGCACTAAAAGTTAGTAGGTCGTTTAGTTGGTCTACCCATATTTAGACAAATAAAATAAGTTATAGAACTTCAAAGTCACTAAAAAGCGAGAAATAAAACCTATTTTGACAAAATGGAAACCCGACTTCAAAAATAAAATATTCTATGACAAAAAATGCACTAAAAAGTAAAAAAATTTCATATTCTTGTGCCAATTTTAGTTCACCTAAGCTAAATTTTTTAAATATATATGTACAATTATTGTTATTTTTGGAGGCAGTGTCCAAAAGTTATGAGAATTTTTCTATGCTGACACCGACTCCAAAAATAACAATAATTGTACATATACATTTTAAAATTTTTGCTTAGGTGAACTAAAATTGGCACAAGAATATGCAATTATTATTTTACTTTTTAGTGCATTTTTTGTTATAGAATATTTTGAATGATTTTTGAAGTCGGGTTTCTATTTTGTCAAAATAGGTTTTATTTTTCATTAAATTTGTGTGTTATCTCTTACGGTTTCAAAGATTTTGCCCATTCACGAACTTAACCTTCGTTTTTTTACTTTTTGTGTTCACGGACGGATATGCGATCAATATTTTCAAGCATTAAGCACAAAGTAGGGAATAAAATTAATATACCTTGCATATTCATATACTGAGTATAAAAACTGTAAATGTCATATTATGTATGTAACATATATCCACCTTCTTTCTACTATCAATATTATGGAATTTGCTCTCTTATGTTGGATCAGAAGTTATGAAAAATCCATTGAGTTTACGGAAAATTGTTCCAAAATTTTACAAAAGTTTTTTATATTGAAAAAAAAATTTTTTTTTGTTGCACAATTTTTTTCTCAATCTCTTACGGTTTTAAAGATGGTTGTTAACATTCAAAGCAACCGTGATAATAGAAGGAAGTTATAGTTGTTATGCAACAGATAAAAATGATGAACAAAATTATAATAATAATTTAATAATGAAGAGACACCGCTACATACTTGATTGATTGATTTGATTAATGTAATGTTATTATTTTAATATGTAAATTACCAAGGTTGTTAACATTCAAAGCAACCGTGATAATAGAGAGAAGTTATAGTTGTTATGCAACAGATAAAATTGATGAACAAAATTATAATAATAATTTAATAATGAAGAGAAACCGCTACAAGTTCACAAGTGAGATTGATTATCAGTCATCAGAGGAGAAAGTACAACGCCCGGTTGTTTAAGGCACTCGAT
Source organism: Nineta flava (assembly GCA_963920215.1). Classification (NCBI taxonomy): domain Eukaryota; kingdom Metazoa; phylum Arthropoda; class Insecta; order Neuroptera; family Chrysopidae; genus Nineta; species Nineta flava. The sequence goes on along the minus strand of OY986040.1, from coordinate 105,432,633 downwards.
TCCCAACGGCGGCAGTTTGCAAATTAAATTAATTTAAAAAATAATAATGGGGCGATTAATTGGCTAAAATGTCGGCGTAAGAACGAAAGTAACCGGCTATATTTTCAAAGGTTTTCTGCAGTTTCTTTTCAGACAGAGTGTGACACATCCTACCAATTGATAGTCTACGTACAAATTCCTTGTCTTTTAGGGGTCGGTTAAAAAGGTTTAGAAAGACATATCTTTTAAGATGGTGTGCCTCAAGCCACTGACTCATTTATTAATTCATACATTGCAGTGGTTAAGAATTGCTTTATAAGTGTTGAAATGTAGTGTAATCACATATTGAATGGAAATAAAATTCGATCACCATTAATAAAGGAAATGATCGTATAAAATTGACATACGTTATAATATGTGCGATGCTTGATTGTGCTGTCGAGACATCTGTTTCCTGGTGCCACCATCAACTGTGTATACCTTTGCTGTCATCAATTCTATATAGAACATGTTTGAACAACCTATACAGACAGGCATTTGAGTGTGTTACTTGCAGAAGTAGATGAAGACGAAGAACAAGTACAAGAAGTCACCAGGTGTGTAATTCGTATATAACCCAATTTCATTTTTCCTGTATTTATATACACAATGTTTCAGTAGGTGTAACGCAGATATTTCAGTTTGTTTTCGGAAACAAATTAAAAATTGTTCTTAACATATGTTTGACATAAGTTTTTCATCAAAATCTGAAATGCTGTTATACATTTGTGTGAGTGTGTGTGTGTGTATGCGCTCTACAGGGCACAATGTTTTTCGTATCATGGTGAAAATTCTGACATGCTTTCTACATTTGAAAGGTTTAGTTCGTTAATCTGCAAATCGGCCATGAATATAGGGGGATTTGGGGGAGAGGAAAAATCCACATTTTCCTCCTTAAATTAGTCTAATAGAAAAATTTATAATAATAATATAATTGACGATGGCATTGTTAAAGCAGCAATTTTTGTATTACTTTTTACACTTAATAAAGGTATTTTTTTTATTTCCCTTGATTTATATCATGGCATTTCGTTAGTTATTGTTCAATGTAGTCAGTTTTGTTTGGTGTTATTTAAACTGTTTGTTTCTGGTACTGTGATTATGATAAAGAATACAAAAACTGCACATGCCAATATATACACATATATTATAGTAAGGATGTTAAAAGCCTTAAACAATGATGCCTGGGATTAACTCTGGATATTTTATGAATACACCTCCTTTTTAACTTAAAAATGTCCATAAAGTTTACTGAATCTTCCCAAGAGTCGATTCCTTAGTTTATAGAGTAAACATACGCATAGTAGGCTGTTACAACAACTTTCTTCGGCAAATATTCGGTAATGATGCGGAGTAGGAAGCCAAATTTGGTGGTCTTCTTTAGAATATAATCAAAGTGTATTTTCCATTTAAAATTTTTATCAATAAAAACATCAAGGGATTCGATTCACCACAATTCTGCAGATTTACGTGCTCTGACTAATTAAGAACCAGTTCTATAAATTTTTCACCGTAACAACCAAATTTTATCAATTGTAATTACATTTCAACTTTTGCCCCTATTCCTAGAACATTTGTTTGTATTTTATTAATACGTATTTCGACTACAATGTAGTCATCATCAGTATGAATAAGCTAATCGTAACTATCTATGGGATATGGATTCAGAGATATGTTGCTTGTAGCTAATTTGGTGCGTGTCACACCAGCTAATTCATTCTGATGATGACTACATTGTAGTCGAAATACGTAATTATAAAATACAAACAAATGTTCTAGGAATAGGGGCAAAATTTGAAATGTAATTTCAAAAAACCTAGAGTTCTCTTTGATTATTTTAATAATCTTTATTTATCAATTGTGTTTTTTCAATATTTAGTTGTAAACTATTATGATTGAACTACTCGCAGAGACCAAATAAAGAGGACCCAATATTGAGAATTAGATTGTCTTTTGTGTTATAAAGAATATTATATTAATAATGTTGTACACAATATATTTTACTACAATTAATTTCGCGACCATATTTTCTGTAATTGTGATATTTATAGACATAATTTTTGAAACTCGAATATGCTAGCTAATTGTTTCTTTCTCTAAGAAAAATCACTAAGTCTACGAAACTCCTACGTGACGAATTTTTTATATTCTTTCCTCTGAGGAAAATTCCTTAATCAACGTAGCTCCAACTTGACGAGTTTTTTCTGTTTGAGATCACTCCCTCCCTAATGCCTGGAACAGTTGCATCTGATTCCAATACACTCTGTATAGAAAACACTGTATATAATATGTATTTTATTTTTGTACTTTTCCATAAAAATATATTTCAATTTACGTTGTCCTTCTTTTACCTTTTTTATGTTATATCCATGTTAGTAGCCAAATAGATAATCTTCTTTAGTTTTTACCAAATTTATCTCAAACAATGACAGTGTATAGTTTTTCATATGTTCTTTATTTTTGTTGGGAAAAAAATTTATTAACCTGTAATCATTTTTCATTACGAAACTTTCTTTGTATATAACGTACAAGACATATTATTGAAGTGTTTCTGATATGTAATGTGTATGTACAGGCTGAACCGATAGTTCATAATAAATAACATTATTATACTGCCTGAACTTGTTGTTTAAAACTATTTATGGTAGATTAAATCAGCTCATTTTCCAAAACCATTTTTTTGACGATTAAAAAGCTTTGAACCTTCGAGCATAGAATAAATTTTATTATAAACCAAAATTATAAAAATTATAAACATCAATTAACAAGTGAAAATAACGACTAACTGAGTTAATTGCTTAAATACCCAGTATATCCTGAATGTATGTAAACAAGTTTATAAGAAAAATTGTTTATTTTTAATAAAGCAACAGTTTTTAACCCGACTTCAAAAAGGAGGATGGTTCTCAATTCGTCTGTATTATTTATTTATTTTTTTGTGAGTCACCTCAGAAGTCCGTTATTTATGAACCGATTTTGAATTTTTTTTAAAAGGTTTGGTTTCCCATTTGTCCCATTGGCACCAAATCGCATTCTGATGAGGGGTTCCCCGGGAAATCGAGGAAAATCCTCACTTTATATGTGATAACCGATTTCTGCGAATTTTTTTTTTTGAAAGGGTATACTTATTCATAATGGGAAAATAAAAAAATTTTTTTAAAAACCGACTTCAAAAAAATTTTTTACAAAAAAAACCGACCCAAAAAAAAATTTTTATAAAAAAAAAAACAAAAAGCATGTAAAAAAAAATGAAAATCTATGAAAAAATGCACTAAAAATTAAAAAAAAAAAAAAAGGATAAAAAAAAATGTGTTATAAAGAAATGCACTAAAAGTTAGTAGGTCGTTTAGTTGGTCTACCCATATTTAGACAAATAAAATAAGTTATAGAACTTCAAAGTCACTAAAAAGCGAGAAATAAAACCTATTTTGACAAAATGGAAACCCGACTTCAAAAATAAAATATTCTATGACAAAAAATGCACTAAAAAGTAAAAAAATTTCATATTCTTGTGCCAATTTTAGTTCACCTAAGCTAAATTTTTTAAATATATATGTACAATTATTGTTATTTTTGGAGGCAGTGTCCAAAAGTTATGAGAATTTTTCTATGCTGACACCGACTCCAAAAATAACAATAATTGTACATATACATTTTAAAATTTTTGCTTAGGTGAACTAAAATTGGCACAAGAATATGCAATTATTATTTTACTTTTTAGTGCATTTTTTGTTATAGAATATTTTGAATGATTTTTGAAGTCGGGTTTCTATTTTGTCAAAATAGGTTTTATTTTTCATTAAATTTGTGTGTTATCTCTTACGGTTTCAAAGATTTTGCCCATTCACGAACTTAACCTTCGTTTTTTTACTTTTTGTGTTCACGGACGGATATGCGATCAATATTTTCAAGCATTAAGCACAAAGTAGGGAATAAAATTAATATACCTTGCATATTCATATACTGAGTATAAAAACTGTAAATGTCATATTATGTATGTAACATATATCCACCTTCTTTCTACTATCAATATTATGGAATTTGCTCTCTTATGTTGGATCAGAAGTTATGAAAAATCCATTGAGTTTACGGAAAATTGTTCCAAAATTTTACAAAAGTTTTTTATATTGAAAAAAAAATTTTTTTTTGTTGCACAATTTTTTTCTCAATCTCTTACGGTTTTAAAGATGGATGTATTTTTCGGTCTGCAAGGAACGTTGGTCACAAATTATGAAAAAACTATTGAGTTTATGAAATATACTTTCAAACAAGAGTTGTTTATTTTAAAAACAGGAAGATATTTTGTAAAATCTGTTACGGTTTCAAAAATGTATATTTTTTCCTCCTGATGTAGGAAAACACATTCTGATTTTTCCCATTAACGAACGTGACCTTGTTTTTTTGCTATAGAACACACATAGAAAAAATTAGCTTAAAATCTTATTTCGTTTTTGAGTTATCGTGTTCACGGACAGGCGGATATACGAAAATTGCCGAATTTCGCCATTTTATGAACACCTATGCCAAACACTTATGTCTGCGATCAATATTTTCAAGCGTAACAATGGTGAGTTATGGGCCGTGAAAATAATATTCTTAAACAATTGTATCCTTTTAGAACACTGATCGTTCCGTTTTGATACACAACATATAAAAAAACCACCCGTATATTGTTGCAACTTTATAAAGTTTTATTTTAATTCTGAGGGATTTCACATCTATATCTTTCCAAAGTATAAGTTTATGTGTAATTTAATGTCGTTATCATTATTAGTTTTTTACAAATCACGAAATTTAGAATTTCTGAAATATATGAACTTAAAAACTACATAAAAACTACATGATCGAACTCCAAAATTGAATCGAATCATTTTTCAAATTATACATCAATTGATAGATACCAAAATTACCACGTTCAAATGGCATCAAAAATCCAGCTAGTGTTTCTAAATTTTATAATTGATTTGTGCCATGTTTATTCGGTTTTCGAAAACATGCTTCGAATAAAAGTTGTTCATTATAACTATATTAACAACTTTTATTCAAAACATTTTTCCGGAATCAGAATAGACAAGGCACAAATCAATTATAAAATTTTGAAATGATAGCTGGACATTTGACGTTATTTGTAAACAACATATGTAAACAATACATACAGGGTGAGTCAAAGGTCATGGAATTTTTTAAAAGGGTGGATAGAGGATGAAATTCTAAGATGAAAAGTCCACAGACATTTTTGCACCTGACCCACCGTTAATTAGATATTAATTAAATAAAGTAACCAATTAGAGAAGGGCGTTAACGGATAAGAAATGGTGGGGAATGAAGGCAGCGGCAGCGGAGATACGTGAGGGGAGCGAGCTCTCCCCACCACTACCGTAGAGCGAGTCAATCTTATGCGTTTAAAATCCGGTACAGTTTTTATAGTAGAGTTTTTTTAAATTTTGGAAAAAAAATTTACCATTTTTTATTCCAAAAAATCATATAAACTTAATTAATTATTCAGTTTTTATTTCCTCCAATAGTTGTCTAGGTTCTAGGGACCTATTTGCGGTAGCCCTCTTATTATTATTTATCATTTTTTATGCCGAAAAACCTGATTAACTGATTTATTCAGTTTTTATTTTAAAAATTTGAAAATTATTATTATTTTAACTCCAATAATTGTCTAAGTGCTAGGGACCCATTTGCAGTAACCTTCTTATTATTATTTTTAACTTCAATAATTATTGAAAATAATTATTCAGTAAAAACAACTCAATAAAAATTAAATAATTTGGGTGACTAAGTTTCTGTGTAAACCAAAAGTTGATAAACATTTATTTAATGAAATTTCATCGTAAGAAATCCATCGTATAAAAATTGAATAATTCAGTTAATTAGATTGTTCGGAAAAAAAAGGTAAATTTTTCCAAAATTTTTCAAAACTCTACTATAAAAACTGTACCGGATTTGAAACGCATAAGATTGACTCACCCTGTATATACACAGACGTCGCAAAAAAACCTATCAGAAATGATTATCAAGACCGCGGAATGTAAAATCAGATTAAAATCACGAGTTCAATTTTCGGAATAAATGTAAATTTGCACTACTTTTCTTGGAATTATATATTGAGTTTCATATTATCATATATAATAACTATACAAATAGTTTAATTAACAAATTACATAAATTACTTATATAATTATAATTCATTCAAAGACTAAACACATATATTTTGTACTTAATGTTTGCTAAGTCTATCAAATACATATATCTATACCATTTGATACATTGTATGTAAACCGAAAATTCATTTGATAGTTTGCCTTGTTGCGGTACTACTAAAGGGCCTACTTCTACCTCATATTTGCAAGACCATTTAATTGCAATAAATTATTCATTCTTGTATACGAATATTACTACAATACCGTTATATCAAATATCGCATTGAGGTACAAGTTATATCAAATATCGCATTATAGGTACAAGTCTTAAAAACTGTCCCATATCAAAAATCCCTCTATTTCTTTAGTCCAACTAGTGGAAGATTTTGCCTTTCACATGATCTTATGTTTGCCTCGTACAACTGCACCAGTCCGACAGGTATAATACGATCAAAAAATATACAATGCAGCTAACATTTTTAAATATAGTTCATGCCATTTAATTTCTAAAAATTGCCGACTTAAAATAGCGCCAGAGATTGATAGTCTGCGATTGATTAACAGTTATCAGAGTAGAAAACACTACATATCTATAACCAGACTGAGTGATCTAGTGGTTTAAGACACTCTATTCGGAACTGGGAGGTTGTTGGTTCGATCTCCAGCACGGCAGTTTGTCAGTTAAAATAATTATTTAAAAAAATAATTGGGCAGTTAATTGACTAAAAAAACTGTCAACGTATGAACCAGAACGAAAGTAACCGGCTATGCTAGTGAAGGTTTTCTGTAATTTTCTGTAATTTTTCCACAAACTCCAGATGAATATCGCCATAGTTTCTATCAAAGTTGACTGCAGTTGCGCAACTAACCAATTCTTGTCTATATACAAATTCCTTGTGCTTTAGAGATCCTTAAAAAAGGCCGCCTAGAAAAGCCAGGCTTCGATCTACCCTCCGCTGCTACTGCTACTAGTGGGGTTTTTGCTTCCCACAGTATCTTTTCTTCGCCTCGCACAGGTAATGAATTGTAGTTAACATGATATTCTTCATATTGAACACTAACACATTTTTCATTTATTCTAATATTAAGAGATTTATCTCATATTTTGTCTGTTGCAACTCAGTTTACACCTTTTTTAGCAGTCACAGTTTGCATCTGTACCTAATCGCAATGAAATTCATTCTGTATTTTATATTAATTCTGAGGAAGTCAAGTTGACGAATTTTGATTCTATATTCACTTTCAATTTTTTCAATTAAATTATTAATTAATTAAATTATTATAGTTATCCTCAAAACAATAACTTCTTATTATATCATTGTGTATACGGGGTACTGACCCCATAAGAATAATGGAATTTGTAGGAGAATAAGTTTTCGCAGCTTTTGCGGCTGCAGTCAACTTTTGATACTAACTATGCTGATATTCATCTGGAGTTTGTGAAAGGAAACTGCAGAAAACCTTCACAAGCATAGCCGGTTACTTCAATTCTTCTCTTTACGCCGACAATTAAGTTTATTAACCACCCACCTACTTTACTTTAATTATTTTTATTTAATTTAATTGACAAACTGCCACCGTTGGGAATGAGTAACTTCGCAGTTCCGAGCAGAAAACCTTTAAGAGCTCGGCCTGGCGTACTATATACTAATTTTTTTGTTTTTTGTTCAATTAATGTTGTTTAACAGCTGTACTTTGAACAGCTGTGGTCATATATACAGTCAAAAATATAGATAGTTTGGTATTACAATATGAAAATGAGTTTGGTATCGATTAAAAAATGTTTCAGGTTGATTAATATTGTGTTGTCATTGGATAGTAATTGATTGAGGTTTTTTGGCAGGCTGTATTTCTGTTTCTGGAGATCTGGTATTTTGTGCATGTGATCAGTATGTGTTCTGTTGATATTCTGGTTTGGTAGGTTGTACATAGGGGCTGCTGTGTTCTTGTTAATAGGTATACGTCGGTGAGTTTGGTGTGTCGGATGCGGAGTCTTGCCAGAACCACCTTAAAGTTGAAATTTTGTTGATAACTGGAGTCCCAGGGCTGACAATCAGATTTGATTAATTTTTGCTTGCTGGAAGAGGTATTAAGCCAGTTTTTATTTCGTAGGGACATTAATTGTTGTTTTGCATTATTGATTACAAAACAACAATTAATGTCCCTACGAAGTCAAAACTGGCTGAATACCTCTCCCAGCAAGCTAAAATTAATCAAATCTGATTATTATATTATATACTAATTATTCTATTATTATGAGCAAAAAAAGGTTCCTTAAAAACCGATGATTTTTGGAATTTATTAATTAATTATAAAATGAGCTTTTTCAATGACAACTTTAATATAATTAAGAGGTAATAACTTCCTGCATATACAACCAGACCATTTTATGAACTGACTATATCTCTTATTTATATGTAACGGACTTAATACATTCAGTTGTTAATCATAAACTCTGATAGTGGCCACCATATAGAAGTATAGATAGATGTATTAGATAGTCAGTCTCTTCGTACAAGATATAAGATACAAACAGCATACGTTTTAGATTTGCCCTAAATCAAATTAATGTTCATATGTATAAAAGCTGTACATATGTTATCACAGCATACCCATGTTGGGTATTTACATTGTGAAACATATCCATGTCATCAATTAATGCCTATATTGAACTTATTCTATCCATGCACAATACTAATTACAGTAGCATATTATATATTATTAAAGACAGTTAGCAACATATAAATGTCTATGACCTTGAATTAGTGTGAGTTATGAGCTATTCATGAGCTATTCAGATAATATCTTCAACGAAATTATACGAAATTTCTATATACCATTAATCCACTAAAAAAAACACAATTTTATTTCCATTTTTATATTTAAAAAAATCAATCTAAAACTAGTTGGATATTTTCGGAATACCATGTCTTACAAATAGATAGTCTTCATATTTTTATTTTGGGAACAGTTCACCATCTGCATTTTCAATTTTCAAGGTGGTTAAACCGATTTTTTCGAATACCTGCAAAAGTATATAGTTTACGCAAACATTGTCATTAGCAAAATTAAAGAACACTTAATTTTGAACAGAGATGGTTTGTGCATTTGAAGGTTTCAGTCAATTGAAAATCCAAGATGATGAATTTTCTCAAGGGGGGTATGTTTTACAAATTAGTCTTCCAGTTTTTTTATTATTTGGGCCAAAACTCATCATTGTCTAATAATAAACCCATATTCAGGGCATAACATATAATTGAATTAAAATAATTTTAAACTAAATTGGGTTACAGAGAAATATTTATTGTTAAAAATATTTTAAATTAATAAAATTAATATAAGTTCAAATTACAACCTAGATCAATGAGTTATTTATAAATATTGGAACTAAGAAATTAGGACCGCAAATAAATTTTTATAAGATCAGATGATGATGTAATTTGATATAATTAACATACATCAAAGAAATCAACTTGGTTTGGAGTCTTAGTTTCAATTTGTATATAAAATACGTATATGATGACTCTCCTTCATTAGCAGTGTTTGAATTCGGTGTAAAAATGCTTTATTGTAACTTTCAAAAACATAAAGAAATTTGTTTACTTTTTATAAGAAAAGTATTTGAATTGTTTTAACACTTTTATATATTTTTTTAAATTCAAATTAACAAAATAAAAAAAATTATCTCAGGAAACCAGAATCAAGCTAAATGAATATCCTAGCCAATACTTGTTGATAAACTTAAAGATAAAGTTTACTATATTTTCTTTAAAAATACATATACTAAACAAACTTTATACTTATACTCTTACGTTTTCTAATTTCATAACTAGAGTTTTGACAAATTATTGTTGAATCCTCCCTGTTCAAACTTCAATTGTTCAAATTTGATCCACCAGATAGTGTTATGTCTTTTCAATGGAAAATCGATTAAATGGCCCTCAGAAAGAATAACTAGGTTCTTAGATAGATAGATACATCTTGGGGCCTAAAAAGTATAGAACTTCGACTTTATGGTCCAATGTACGACCTTATGCTCTCCCTTCTACTTCAGTCCGGCGAGATTAGTCCAATGTGCTTTTCCCATATGTTGGTAATCGCCAGGAGCTTGCCTATCAGGTCTTCTTGAAGGTTCATATATTCGAGGTGAGATGCACCGAATATCCTATATCTGCTGTAACGTAGAGATTCGCAGTCAAAGATATTGTGGTTGGATGCTTCCTCCTCCTCGCCACACAATCTGCACACAATGGATCCGTTATGGAGTCCCATTGTGTGCAGATGCTACCGCTTCAGTTGCATCCCGTTCAGCTTCCGTGCATCGAGAGATGACCTCTTGGTTGCACTCTGAAGCAGTATTTACGCGAACTAGCTTCTTAGTAAACTAAGTAGGTAAGGCAGCCAGAATAATTAAAATTACTTCTGTGCGTCTAAGCACAGCGTGTTTCTTTTCGAATAAACTTAATAACTTGTCAAGAGTGTTGCTAAATTTCCCCATAATTCAGTAGAGCTGAAAAATGCATGCTATCATGTATCGAGTATGAATAAATTCAGTATTCTGTTTGTTATATTCAACTCAAATACAAAAATTTAAAAAAACACGACAATTTATTAAATCCACTAAACAGAAGAGAAAATCTCCCAATCTGACTTCAATTGCTAAGCAAAATAGCGTTATAATCCAGGTTGCATTGCAATTTAAGTATCTGTCAAGTGTCCTGGCAAAAAACTAAGTTAGGAATATTTAGTAACTTAGTTTGTTTAAGGAGTTAGTTGTTCACATTAAAAGCAAAAATTCTAAACCTTTTTCGAAAAACCACATAAAATCTTAGGTAAACACATTTGAAATTTAAAATTAATTCGAACTAAATTTCTATGCGGTAATTTCCTGTTTAGTAAAGGGAAACAAGAACAAATATAAACGGAACAAGTTCACACATACTCACACACACACACGCACGCACCCGCACACACACATACAAAGATAATTAAAATATATACAATATTACTAATTTATAGATAAGAGGTAAAATTTTGTATACTTATTCGTGTGTTTATTTTCAAGGTAAATAGCAATATTATAGTAATTATCTATAGCAACAGTACATAAACATGTGCTGGTGTCTATGGTGTACAGGTGTGCACTGAAAATAATAAAATATTATTTACATTAAATATATATATATATATATATACTACTTAATCATAACTGCCATGATATATTTTAAATTACCTTTACTTCCGTCATTGATTTACCAAACATGATTTTGAAGAGCTTTTCGAATAACCATTTAGAACTTTGCATTTATTGATAAATTTAGCGATAGAATTGTTCCAAGTGTCATCAATAATACTTTGGTATCAAGCGACCCAATCTCTAACCGATCTGTATACAGAAATCATAGCTATTCGATTATGACTGCATCGATTTAATTCAACATATAACACCGATTTCTATATTTAATCTACATAAAAACATTTGTGTTCAAATTTTTCTTTGTTTAATCATTTTTTGCAATACAGATTTACATAATTCATTCGCATACAGATAAAATGTATGCGATACTAGGCAAATAGGCCAGTTTCCGAGTTATAAGTCTCTGTTGATTCAGCGGTAAGCCCCATTCCGCGAGATTTTCACGAAAATGAGATTTCTTTTTTCTTCATAAACGCTGATAAATGGCGTTACTATAATATTACTATACCACACACAATCATTGAAAAAGGAAATAAAATCTCTGGAAAAAACATTTCTAAAAAAAAATGTATTCAGATGAACTAACTCTTTACTTTTTCCAACAAAATATTTCATTCAAATTGTTTTTCCATAACTGATTTATAATCTTCAACTGAATAAAAGAATAGAAAAAGTAGGACAAACTTCAGATATTTCATAATTTTATTTGACAATTTAATCAAGTTCGTGTACACTACGAACTTGATATAATTTTCACTAAATATAATAAGTTTCTATTAAAAAAACATTTTTAGAAACATGCTTTCTATAGTAAAACTAATTTTCTACAACTTTACTTCTTATGTGTTCGATTTTTTCAATATTAAGAGAGATATACCAAATTTTGTGTTTCCAGTCCCTTTGTCGATTCATCATGCTTATGCTTACCATAAAAATGCATACATCGGAACTGAACCCACATGTAAAAATTCAATTCCGTAGGATAAGAGGAAGTGGCTCTAATTTAGCTTGTAAGATTTCACTGGAACATACATACATATGTAAAGCATATAGATAGCTTTGGTTTATTTAATATTCATAGATGGCGTTGGATCGTTTACTTTCGTGTAGAGATTATTCTTTCATTACTTAACATGTGAGATTATTCTTTCATTACTTAACATGTGAAAGTGCGTATATTCAATTCAATTAGTTTTATAAAGAAGAATCTTAAATTCTGTTTATTTCAGGTAGATGATTATTATTATTTTTTTTGTAATATTATTGTTTAATTAATTATTTTAATCTTTAAATAAATTGTTTCAGTAATTGATATAAAAGTTGGATTTTTCTTTATAACTTGAAAGTGAAACCTAACCTAAAAGTGAATACAGAAATATATAAACAGAATTTCTGAAAATAAAATATTAAAATAAATGCACAAAAATGAAGGTAAAATTCCATATTATAAAAGAAAAGGAGGATTATAGAGTGATAAGTGTAACAAGTTCTGAAAACACCTCTTTCATTTTTCCTACGGATTTACAACTATCAATGCATCATGCAAATTTATTTAGTAATAAAATTATAAAAAATAGTGTTACATCAATAAAAAAAGAAAAAGGTTATAGAAATGTAACAATAACGTTAGATGACACCTTAAAAACTATCTATACTGATGAAGAAGAGAATTTTGTATTTAATGAAATTTATTTAGAAGAAACGGAATATCACGTAAAGAAACCTGGTTCATCAAACGATCAGAAACCAGACGAGATTACAAATTTAGTATCAATGATAAAAGATTTACAAGATCAACTAAATAGTAGCAGAAAATTAAAAAAGAGTGATGCAGAAAGAAAATTTCAATTAGAAAAATTTAATGGAAAAGGCGACGCGAACACTTGGCTAGAAAAATTTAACAGCGAATGTGCTCGTTTTGATGTAATGAACAACGATAAAATAGATGTAATTCGTGTTTTCTTAATCGATTCAGCTATCGATTGGTACATAGTAAACATTAAAAATAAGATCGATGACTGGAACATCATGGAACAATCCTTCAAAGCAGTGTTTGGAAATACTAATTGGACTTCTGTGCGATATGCTTTACAATTTAAATATATAAATGGAAGTTTGACAGATTATTTATTAGCAAAACAAAAACTTCTTTTAGAGGTCGAAAGAGATATGACACAGATTAGTTTAATAAACTTACTGGTTACTGGTTTACCGTTATCAGTACAAAATAAAATAAAGAGGTCAAGTATAACGACAGTAAATCAATTGTTTGAAGAGGTAGCAAACCTTGATACGTCTTTCAATCTGTTTAAATCAAGGTCAAGGCCTAAAGTTAGAGAAACAGACGGAAACACAAAACCAGAAAAAATTCAAACACCAGCAACAAAAATATTAAAAACTCCATGCTCTATATGTGAGAAATTAAATTACCCGAATAGATTTCATCCAGAGAAATTATGTAGAAATGAAGATTTAAGTAACGATAAAAGAAAAGTTAACATGACAGAGGCAGAAGATGATGATGAAGATTTACAAATAATGAATATCAATTCAGAAAAATGTCAAAAAAGTACTTTTGAAAGTGATTCAGAAAAATTAATAAAAATATTTGTTAATATTAAAGATAAAGTTTTTGAAGCATTGTATGATAATGGCTCAACAGTGTCTTTAATAAATAAAGATATTATTGACAAATTAAGCATTCGATTACTCAAAAGTTCGGATATATTACATTCTTTATCGGGTAGTACTTTTGGTACAGGTAGAACAAAAATAAAACTCAAAATTGGTGATATAGAAGAAATTATCGACTTTTACGTTATTGATAACAAAGCATTTAAATATAAAATTTTATTAGGATTAGATGCTATACGTAAATTTAAACTAATGCAAGATGACAAATTAAATATTTTACAAAGAAAAATTATGGATCATACCAAAATCCAAGATAATAATGAAGATAATGGATTTTCTGAGGATGAATATAAATTGATAGAAAAACGAGAAAAAAAGCTTGTGAATAATGTACTAAATAGAAGTGAAGAAAATGATTTTCATCTAAAAAATGAACAGAAAGCCGTAGTAACCAAATTAATAGAAAACAACACGGATTGTTTTGGCAAAAATAAATATGATGTGGGAAATTTGGGTACTGGCAACGCTCGGATAAAACTGTCTGTTGAGAAATATATCTCTCAAAGACCTTATAGGTGTTCTCTACCAGATAGAATGGAAATTGAGAAACAAGTTACAGAACTATTAAAAGCAGGCTTGATATCAGAATCCAGCTCACCTTATGCAGCACCAGTAACGTTAGCCTATAAAAAAGGAGAAGGAAAAACTCGTTTATGTGTGGACTTTCGACAATTGAATAAAATAGTAGTAACAGAAGCGCAACCGTTCCCACGTATAGAAGATATGCTGACTAAATGTTATGATTGCTCGTATTTTAGTGTATTGGATGCAAATTCTGCATTTTGGTCAGTACCTATTGCGGTTGAAGATAGAGAGAAATTGGCCTTTGTGACTGAAACAGCACATTACCAATTTAATGTTCTTCCTTTTGGGTTTAAGAATTCTCCAGCCATTTATCAAAGAATGATTTCAAATATCATAAGAAGAAACAACTTAAGTGACTTCACAATCAATTATATAGATGACATTTTAATTTTTTCGCATACTTTCGAAGAGCACATGATACATCTGGATGAATTTTTTAAGACAGCAAGAAAAGAAAATATTAAACTAAAATTAACCAAATGTAAATTCGCTCAAAAATCAGTCAAATATTTAGGTCATATCATAAAGAAAAATACAATTCAACCATTAACAGATAATTTGCTGGCAATAAAAAATTTCCAAGTTCCAACGAAAAAAAAAAATGTGAGGCAATTCTTAGGAAAATTAACATTTTATCATAAATTTATTGAAGATGCTCCAATGAAACTTAGGCCGCTATTTAATTTGTTAAAGAAGGATACGGAATTTAAATGGACGGAAGAATGTCAAGAATGTTTTGAAATGATTAAAGAATATATGTGCAGTCCACCTATCTTAGCGATATTCAATCCTAATAAAAAAATATACATATATACGGACGCCAGTGGAGAAGGACTTGGGGCAATTTTAAAACAAGAATCAGAGGATGGAACATTACATCCAGTATTTTATTTTTCTAAAAAACTGTCTGAAAGACAAAAACAAAAACCTGCAATTTTTTTAGAATGCTTAGCCATAAAAGAAGCTATAGTATTTTGGCAACATTTATTGATAGGGCGAAAATTTACTGTAGTGTCAGATCACAAACCTTTAGAAAATTTAAAAGTTAAATCCAGACCGGATGAGGCTCTTGGAAGTCTTATATTATATCTTACACAATACGATTTTAACATAGTTTACCAACAAGGAAAGAAAAATATAGAAGCGGATGCATTATCACGAAATCCAATTCTTGAAACTTTTGAAACGGATGACAAAATTCGGGTTACGAATGTGGTCGACATTGCAGAAATCAAAGAAGATCAAAACTCC
Source organism: Nineta flava (assembly GCA_963920215.1). NCBI lineage: Eukaryota > Metazoa > Arthropoda > Insecta > Neuroptera > Chrysopidae > Nineta > Nineta flava. Next base: position 105,416,739 of record OY986040.1, on the reverse strand, counting down.
AATGCAAATCAATTAAAATCATGGAATAGAATTAAAACAGAAAATGACATAATTTACAAGTTGCAAAATGGCAGCAAGAAAATTTTTGTATCGGAAAATTTAGCTGATAAAATAATCGATAGGATACATGAAAAGTTTGGCCACATTGGTTCAAAAAAGATGAGTAAAATAATCAGGCAAGTTTTTTATTTCAAAAATTTGGATAAAAAAGTAATTGAATATGTTGAAAAATGTCATGTTTGCATAAAAAACAAAACAAGAACAAAAAGGAAAATGGGTCTATTATCAAATTTAGGTCCTCCAAAAGCACCATTCGAGTTAATGAGTTTAGATACAGTAGGAGGTTTTTCGAAATCAGGAAAAAAATATTTACATTTATTAATAGATCATTTTACCAGATACTGTTGGTTTAGAGTGTCATCTACACAAAATTCAAATGATTTAAAAGAACTGATAAAGAAAGTGTCCAAGGAGTATGATATACAAGCAATATTGATGGATAGATATTCAGCAATAAATTCAAAAGAATTTAAAAATTTTTTAAAAAACATTAAAATTGCGACCTATTACACCGCGGTGGATTGTCCATGGTCAAATGGAATGGTCGAACGTTTAAATCAAACATTAACAAATAGTATTAGATGCAAAATCAATTCTACTGGTGAACGCAGAAAATGGTCATCAATAGCTACAGAAGTAATTGATACTTATAACAAAACTCTACATTCTGTCACTGGATTTGCTCCAGAATATTTACTATTTGATAAAAGCATTAAAATTTGTCCAATTGATATGGGTGCAACTGACTTAGAAGAGGACAGAAAAAGAGCATATGAAAATTCAGTACAACATTTTCAAGAAAATAAAAAACGTACAGACAGAAACAAAATTTATAAAGAATTAAAAATTGGAGATACAGTTTTTCTCGAGAATGGAAATAAATTAAATCGAAGTAAACTGGAAGAAATAAGAAGTGGTCCGTTCAAAATTAAGAAACAAATTTCTCCATTAATGTATCAGTTAGATTCAAACAAAATCGTACACAAAAATAAAATGCTACTTACAAAATAGTTTGCTGCATATTGTATAAATATGCTTTAACGAGGGGGGATGTAAAGCATATAGATAGCTTTGGTTTATTTAATATTCATAGATGGCGTTGGATCGTTTACTTTCGTGTAGAGATTATTCTTTCATTACTTAACATGTGAGATTATTCTTTCATTACTTAACATGTGAAAGTGCGTATATTCAATTCAATTAGTTTTATAAAGAAGAATCTTAAATTCTGTTTATTTCAGGTAGATGATTATTATTATTTTTTTTGTAATATTATTGTTTAATTAATTATTTTAATCTTTAAATAAATTGTTTCAGTAATTGATATAAAAGTTGGATTTTTCTTTATAACTTGAAAGTGAAACCTAACCTAAAAGTGAATACAGAAATATACATACATATATACATTGCAAATTAAATAAAAGCTTGGAAATAAAAAAGATAATGATTAATAGCAAAAATCACAGAAATCATTATTCAAGTCGATCAAAAAATAGATTTAAGCCAAAAAAAAAAACCGTTTGTTTGAGACTCTTTTTGTTAACCCTATACAGTTGTCGCACGTGGACTCATGGGTCGATTAAAACATTTGCGACATTTGTTTTTAGTAACCTCATACAGTCATTTTTTGCATGGTAAGACGTGATCCACGTGAATTCATGTGTAATGGTTTGTTATAAGAATTTTCGGACTGTTCGGACTGTCACTCCGCTTGCAACCAATGACGTAATTCAATTTGTATATGTTATATATAATGTTTGTATTATGCATAATTATTGATATACATATTGTCAGTGTATTTAAAAATAAAACTTTTTAACAAAAAATAGAACCGACAAAAGAAACTTTTTAGTCTAACTAAGTCCTACACTAATGTAAATACCTTTAATTGGTGAACCAATGTATTGATTGGTGAACAATCAATCATTCCCTATTTTCAATCCTTAGGGACGAATTCTTTTTTTAAATTTATATGGGAGCAAGTATACCCTATCCATACTATACCTTATGGTTTCGAAGTATACCCTATCCAATAAAAAAGAATAATCTGTTAAAAGTTTTTTGTGGTAATTCATACAAAATAATATAGGGGTTGACTAGAAAACCTCCTTTGTTTTTTTCGTTGGTTAAAAAAACATTTAAACTGTACAAAGGTATTGAGTGCTTTCAAATAGTGTTTACACACACAACGTATATTTATGATATTTTTCTTTAGTGGAAGCGCTGGGAAGTCTTATTTTTCCTTTTTTGTGGCTAAAATTTGAATATTTTTTTCAAATTTGTATGGGACCACTCTACTCTGTATGGGACTACTCTGTAAAAAGTTATACGTGATCATACATAAAAAAATTCGTCGGTAAAAGAAGGTATACATTTTCTGTATACATTTTGGTATACAATTTTATAGGTTTGTTTTTTTTTTTTCATTAGAAATTTATTATAGGTAACAGATTATAATTCTAAATTATTGAAATTTATGTTTGATTTACAAATATTGAAACTACACATTAATATTTAGCAACTTAAATATGCGGTACGTCAGTACGCGCGCGGTTTCTGAAAAATGTACGCTACTACTGTAGGGTAAAACATTGAGATTAAATTATGTAAAAGAAACTGTATGAACGTTCAAAATGTGACAATTTCGAAATCCATTATCCCTTGACATTTCACTTATACATTCAATGCTAACTTATAGGTTGTACGCTGATGTTCTTATGGATGGATGTACGATGATGTTTTAGATAATAAATTTTCTGAATAATAATATTTTTGAATAAGTAATTCAACAAATAATATGAAAGAGATAGAAATAAACATATCAAATATGTAAAGATATTAGTTTATAATATAATCCAAAACTTAAATACAATATTCGTGTATAAATAGAACAGCCGAGCCATTCACATTATATATATATATATATATATATATATATATGTATATATATTTATTTATATAAATATATATAAATGGTGTCCCATAATTCATGCAAGATTTGAACTAGCCGCCATTTGTGCGGTAAAGTGTTGCCAACCAAAAATAGACAATTTGACAGCTGACAGTTTAGGTTCTTTCGGTCTAAATTGATGGATGATATTGATGTAGAGGACATGTGGTTTCAACAAGGCGGTGCGACATGCTAGTTTTTGCGTGAGACATTCTCAGATCGTGTACTCTCTCGTTTCGGTGATCATAATTGGTCCCCTAGATCATGCGATTTAACACCGTTGGATTTCTTCCTTGAAGTCATTTGTTAAGGTTATTTGAAGTCAAAGGTCTATGTCAACAAGTCCACATCCACCTGTTAATTGAAAGAGGAAATTCAACGCTGCATCAACGAAATTCAGCTACATTTATGCAAAATGGTTATGGAAAAATTCCACAAAAGAGTGTGTATGTGCCAGCAAAGCCCTGGGGTCATTTGCCCGAGGTGCTATTGCATACATAACCGTATCCTACTTGCTGTAAAAAAAAAATACAATTGAAAAAAAAATTTTAATTTTTTAGTTTTCTTTTTAATTCGAATCTTACGTGAATTATGGGACATCTTTATATATACATGTATATATATATATATATATATATATATATATATATATAGAGCCATATATATATTTATATATATATATATATATATATATATATATACATATATATATGGCTCGACTATTCTATTTCATACTACAACAACAGTTAAAGATATCCGGACTTAACATATTTCCGGAATAATATTCACTCATACCACCTTTATACAAAGCGATCATCAACAACCAAACAAAACTTAGCTTGACTTCTTCTCATAACTTATTTACTCTGAGAGTAGATTCATTTATACGTAATATGCATCCTTATTAGAGTGAAAATTATTTATAATGATATGGATTTGTTTCACGTATCAAATTAGGATTAAATATAGTCAAGTATTTTAAGATTATATTAGTCTTAGCTAAACACTCCTATAAATTGCTTACCGACGAATAATAATGGTTATAGCTCGAATTTATACCAGGTAGAAATTCTTTACTTTTTGTGAAGGTTCGAAATGAAAGTATGTACTTGTTTTTACGAATATCTAGTATTTACTATAATATCGATGCCGTCGCTACGAAATACTTTAACTGTATGTATTTGTATGAATGTATGATATGAACTAAATTCGAAACAGATCCTTCGTTACTACAGCCGTTGATAATAATGATGATGAAGTTTTAATTCATTATCTTTATCTTTGGTCTCGTCCTCTAAATTTAAAATCCGTTCTCACCTCATGCCCCATCATGCTCGCCCAAGTTGTTGTATACGAATGTGTGAGATTTGTTTTCTCGTTTACATAAATATATATATATATAAATATATACATATATATATATCTATATATATATATATATATATATATATATATATATATATATATATATAATTTATTTTAAAGCATTAAGAGTACCACATAACTTTATTTATAATTTATGCATCTCACGATTGTTAAAATGCCAGTATATATGACTTAAAGTACATACTACATTCAGAAAACATTCATAGTATGCATATTTTCTGAAAGCACTGAAAATCTGGTGGAATATATTGCTTCCGAACTATTGTGGATTAAACATCTTCCTTTAATTCTCAATGGTTTGACCATAACTGGTTGAAACCGACTTAAAAACGTTTTTAGTTCATTGAAAGAGTTTTCAGAGAAGAATGGTAGCTACACAAATTTAAGAATTAAGTAACAAAATGTCAGTTAATTTTCTGGAAGATCCCCCTTAAAGATAATATTTTATGATTATTTCCAACCGTTACAACCTTGAAACTAAAGCTATAATATCCTTATGAACATACGGCGTCAAAAATTATCGCGGTATCTTGACTCTCTTTAGCCTTTAAAGGAGCGCTGTAAAACCTACAACAGATTCCGATACTCGACATACCCAAAAAAACACAAAATATTAGTAAAAGTTTACTATATATTTGTCAATTGGACAACACGCACTTTTGAAAAAAAAATTAAATAAAACAAAAACTTTATGAAATTCAAACTGAAGTTAATTTGATTAGAAGAATTTGAATTTAATCTTATTTCCACAATTTATAAATTAGTCTCTTTTTAATACAACAATGTACAACTGACTTTACTTGAACAAATTTTACTTTCAAACTGATGTTACTCGAACAATGGTAATTTTAAACTTTGATCTTAATCGAATAAATGTCAAATTTCAACAATAGCTTATGTAAAACTGATTTCGAACTGGTGAATGCCGCTGCTTTTATACCGACCGTGGTTTCGACGTTTCTAGAAACGTGGTTGTTGACACTTTAGAAAATATTGTTTTTGAAAACATACATTTGTTTATAGATTCTTCTAGACTAATTTCTAGACTTCTAGATTATTTTCTCAACAACCATGGATGCATTCAGAGGGACTGATAATTAATAAAACTTATTAAAAATTGTATTGTTTCGCCTGAGATCCGAACCAGTATCGTCGTGATACCCCTCTGTTAGAATATTCATTTAATGCGCTCGTCCACTAGCAGATATTTCTCCAGTTAAAAATTTTACAACATAATACTGTTTGTAAGCAAGCTTGCTGCCTCGTCTCAACTTATTTTTATAAAAATTATTCAAAAAATTAAATCTATACCTTCAAAACATGTTCAAATTATTATTTTCTTTTTTAAATAAATTATATTTGATTTAATAAATTTTTTTCGATGAAAAAATCAAAAAAAAGATAATAAATCAAAACTAGATCTTATTGTTTTCTTTTTGTAATTATTAAAAAAAACTCCTTTACTAAGGAGAAAAATAGTTTCTTTTAAATATTTTCCAACGTAGTTTTCTTTCAATAATGTGTTAAAGTACTAAAAATTATATGAATAATTTTCAAGTCACACAATCATTTAAAAATTTTATAATTAATTTTAGCCTTACTTATTCGGCTTTCGGAAAAATGTTTCGAATATAAGTTGTTATAATGAACACGTTTTATCCGTAGCATTTTTTCTAAAACCGAATAAATAATACACAAATCAATTATAAAATTTTGAAATCAAATCACGATTTTTGACGCCAAGTAATAAAAAAGGTATAAAATCTTCTCGTGTGTCGGTGCCGGTAAGTCTACGCTGGATTCAATTTTAGCATGTGACTAGAGACCAAATGTAAAACCCATCCGTTAAACAAGTATAGATTGTGTGCAGTTTGTGGTACCTTGATCGATAAACTAAGTAGTCGATTTACAAATATACATAAAATATATGTTCAGAATACTTGATGATAAATTAAATTTATCTATATAATTTAATTTTAGAAAAATTAATTTGAGAAAAATCAAGTAAGACTTTAAAAAAAGAAAAAGTAATAAAAATAAAAATATCTGGTTAAAATTGCTACCAATTTCTCCCATCGATTGGTGAATGTATTGAAACACATAATAAATTTTCTCATGGTAACTTGAAATGCCTTCAAAAAGATTAAGTACTCCTTCTTTATCGGATGGATGCTCAGTGACAAAACCGTTTAATATCACTTTTTCAATTCATACAGATAAACATAAAAATATATAATATATTAAATGGTACACATCATATAAATGCTTATGTTATTAATAAGCTCGTTTATTTATGTATTATAATTCTTGATACTGTGTACCATTTCCTTCCGTTATTTACTTGAAATGATTAACTCACAAACACACATTATTTTAAACACACACTCACACATCAACTAAACATAGAAAATTTATGTCTACAATTTTTTCCACGTTTCATTCATATTCTATTATGTGTATGAAGTAATTACTATATTTAATGACCAGATTATTTACCTATAATCGTTTATTTTTTATTGTTACTGTGTTTTTCCCTTCAGTAAAATAAACTAAACGTACAGGAAAGAGTTATTTAGATGTTTGTACTATGGTCATATGGATATAAAGTGAAAGATTGTATGCGAAGATAAATTTTAATTTCGAAAATTTATTTCTCATTCATAGTAAGTACATAATTCAAATAAAATTTATAGTTTAAAAAAACTATATTTTTACTGCAATATGTACTAAAAAATGCAAAATGATTTAAAATCGAAATAGAATAATGAGATTGACAACAAAATTTACGTTAATGTAAACTAAAGCATGGGGTGCCCTCTACATACGTCTTCATTATGGGGGGTTCTACTTTTACAAGAGTATGCATAGAGTACCGCAAGCTTTTGTTTACATTAAAGTTAATTTGGTTGTCAATCTCCTTATTCTATATCAATTTATAATTATTTTGCATTTTTAGTTTATATTGCATTAAAAGCATTTTTTTTAAATTTTTTTAAACTCTAAATTTAATTTCTTGTTTTTTTAGTCTTAAAACATGTGGAAATGTGAAACAAAACCTCTAGAATATGCATTCTTACACTATCAGGCAAAGGAGGCTAACTACAGTTGCTGGGCGAAAAACCTTCTAAATATAATCGAAAAGTTAAACCTGACATATCTGTTAGAACTGAAGCGTCAACAATACGATGTTTGTCCAAATTCCATTTCGGTTACGTAAGACAAATAAAAATAAAGTATATACAAATATTTGTGTATACTTTATACATAAATAAATATACTTGAATAATAATATAATTGAATAATTACTTCGATAGAAGTAATACTGTCAAATAAAAAATAAGAATGGTATGAAAAAGTTGGCTGTTACATCACAGTCGTCTATGGTGTAGCGGAAGAATACTGGACTAGATATTCAGAGCCCCGAGGTTCGATTCCTGGTTGACGAGTTAATTTTTCATATCAGTATTTAATTAAAATTCAATGACAATGACATTTGTCTATAAAGTATACACTAGTCTTCTACAGTTTGTCTTACGTAATCGAAATGGAATTTGGACAAACATCGTATTGTTGACGCTTAAGTATACACAAATAAATATACATGAATAGAAATGTTGCGTTTAACCAATATCGAGCTGCATTTAATTATAATGTGGAAATCGATTACGGTTCGCAGCAAATCGTTGCTATTTGACCAATGAACGTTGTGTGTCAATATTGAAAGGCATTTAAGTTTAAAAATGAAGCCCCTGGATTGGTGCCTGTGTCACGACAAATAGCAACAAGCAACATATCTCTGAATCCATATTCCAGAGATAGTTACGATTAGCTAATTCATACAGATGATGACTACATTGTAGTCGAAGTACGTATTTATAAAATACAAACAAATGTTCTAGGAATAGGGGAAAATTTTGAAATATAATTTCAAAAAAAACCTAGAGTTCTCTTTGATTATTTTAATAATCTTTATTAATAAAAACGTGTTAAAAAAATTGGTAATTTGAATCATCTATTAGATTAGGAAACCAGAAGTAATTAACAAAACAGTTGTACTGAAAAAACAATTGTACCCAATTACTTACTCCTGAATCTGATTAGTATGTTCTTCAGACGCAAAACATCACGCAAGTATTATAATAATAATAATAATAATGGGGTTTAACCTCCGTTTTTGAGACACGATGGTCAGGACAGACACGATGGTATTATATAAAAAAAATAAAACCTATTTTGACAAAATGGAAACCCGACTTCAAAAATCAAATATTCTATAACAAAAAATTCACTAAAAAGTAAAAAAATAATTGCATATTCTTGTGCTAATTTTAGTTCGCCTAAGTAAAAATTTTTAAATATATATGTACTATATAACATATAATATATATGTAATTATTGTTATTTTTGGAGTCGGTGTCAGCATAGAGAAATTCACATTACTTTTGGACACGGCCTCCAAAAATAACAATAATTGGTCCAATTGGACCAATGGGAAACCCAACCCTTTAAAACAAAAAAAAATAATTCAAAATCGGTTCATAAATGACGGAGCTCTGAGATGACACAAAAAAAAAAAACACAGACGAATTGAGAACCATCCTCCTGTTTGAAGTTGGGTTAATAAAATAAACAAATTTATAGCAACCGATATATTTTTTTATATATTCTTTAATTGATTTCCAGGAAGAGTGATATTCTTTTTTCAAAATTTTATATTTGATTTGTATTTTATTTCATTATAAATAAACTAACAACATGTGTAAAATTTTGTAAAAAGAACGCCACTTTTGCTGTAAATTGTACAGATAAAAACATAAAGTGTATACAGGTCAGGGGAAAATAAATTAGACGACCATCAATAATGCAGCTGAATCAACAACGATAACAATAATGATTATAATTATCGGAAAAAAGATAATGAAAAAAAAAGAAAATTATATGATTACAATTATTTTCGATATGCTTTTTGACCTGTAATTTTATTCCCTTACTACCCCTTATTATATTGAAAAATATATGTTTATATGTATATGTATATATATGTATATATATGTATATATATATATATATATATATATATATATATATATATATATATATATATATGTATATATATACAGTGTGGAACAGAAAGTGTGTCCCAAACTATGTAGGGTGTTGGAAATTATTGAGATGATGGAACAAAAAATATCGCATACCTAGTAATCCACTGACTTTTGCCGCTGGATACTGTTTCATTTTTTTTGAAACATACCTTAGTAGTTCCATCATCAAACTGACCATAGAGTTAGAGGGATGCTGTGCCACCTTGACTCTAGCCTGTGTGAGTCCCAAGTCTTACTACCTACACGAAAAATTGTTCATATGCCGAGAAAGGAGGACAGCTGGAAGTAATCGGCGAAGATGGTTTAGATTCAACAACGAAGAACGCAATTTGTTTGTCTTGTAAACTCAATGAAGTGCTTTTTATCTCAATATAACAAGCACATTAGTACATATTCCAACGTATGTCGCTTACTGTTTAATCCACACAATTACGTGGACGCAAGTAACTTGTGAGAGACGATTGTGCACGTAATAGCGTATTAAGATGTTGATTCTCTACTGGTAGAAGAACTGTTAGAGTCGCGTTTTATCCTAAACATAGAATCGGATCTTATCAATCGGTTTTTGGGAAAATGTTGTTGAACTGAACTTGTTACTGAATAAATAAAAGTAAATAAATAAATAAACTTTTAACTGGAGCATTTTTTCGAAAATCGTAAGAACACAAATCAACTAAAAAATATTGAAAAATGAATGCTACATTTTAGTAACAAATTACATTTAAAAAAAAACTATGGAACATAAAACATTTTAAAATAGGTCAGTCTTGTTAGCAATTATATTATAGTCTATATATTTCAGAAAATTTTGTATTGAATGGGTCGGCATATTAATTTGTTTTTTATTTCTTACCTGTTTGCATAATTTCGGCCATAGTTTTTACAATTAGAACTTTATTTTTATTTCAACTAACTTTTATGTAATTTTTATATATTTTAGGTTGGTATGTCAATGTTTCTTTCTTTTCGTTCATGCAGTGTTTTATTATGCAGTTTATTGAAGTACCTAAATATGTTTACGCTTTTGTTTAAAGTTGTAAATTTTTTTCAATATCATATTTTTTCTGATGAAGGATCTGCGTTCCGAAACTAGATAAAATAAAACTATTCATACGAAAATCTCAAATATTTGTTTTTATTAATACATTATGAAATATTGAATTTCATACTTTCCCTGCCACTCTGCGTATATATATTTAGAGAGAGAGAAAGAAACGAAAACAAATTATTTCTATCTTCGTTGATTATTATTAACCAATACGTAGGTAATCATTCGTGTATTTTTTTATGTAAAGTTATAATTACGAATTTTTTAACATTGAAAATTTATTAACGCACGCCTTGTGTTTCCAATGAAATGTGTATTCATTTTCTCTGTTTTAATTTGGAATGAAACATTTTCCTTTTTTTTTTTGATTATTGTTTTATACTCTTTTAATTAAATTTGATACATTCGACTGATTTTCACATTAAAATTTAGGTTGTGTTTTCTTTGCATATACATCACATTATCAGATAAAAAGTATGAGTTTCATTATCAACATTGAGCGAAGGAGATACGTTTTAAGTCATTGTTTACAAAAATAAGTGTTTTGTAAACAATAAATTGAGATTTTGGGTGACAAACTTGTGGATGTATATTGGCAAACCATAGTGCAGATTCAAATGCGCCAATAAACCTATTTCAATTGAGGTAGTTTGCAAATATTTTTTATCAATTAACAAGTGAAAATAACATATACCCAGTATATCCTGAATTTATGTAAAAAACTTTATAAGAACAAATGTTTATTTAAAAAAAATTTACATTTATTGTCATTACGGTTTTGTTCTATCTCTTACGGTTTCAAAGATAAAGAAATTTACCCATTTTGCCTAACTATGGTCCGATTTTGACCATTCACAAATTCGATCTTACTTTTTAGTATGATCTGCAACACACACACACAATTTTTTTTCGTTTTGGAGTTATCCTGTACATAGGCGGGCGGACATGCGGAAATAGCCGAGTTGAAATGGTCATTTTATGAACAGCTATTCCAAACATCTATGTGTGCGATCTTTCTCGATATTTTACAGCATTTCAAAATCGGGATTAAACTTAATATACCCTTATATCTTTACATATACCGAGTATAAAAAGATATACTAGCCAAGAAGCCGAACGGTCCAAGGCGTTATGTCTACTTCGGGACTGGGCGGTTATGGGTTTGAATCCCGACATCGAAATTTGTCAATTATTAAGAAGAAAAAAGGGGGCAGTTAATTGACTAAACGAACTCCAGATGAATATCGGCGTAGTTCCTATCATAGTTAGCTGCAGTCGCACATCCTACCAATTTCTAGTCTACACACAAAAACTCCTACCACTCCACTCACACCATCACATCCTCAGACATCATAATGGGCCTTATGGTCGAGGTGTAGCCCGTCCAGGGCAGCCGCTTCAATCTATCTATAAAATAATATTGAAGCTTGAACCTAAGATTTTTTGATTCAAAATATATTCAAAGAGTTTAAGATGCTCTTATTGAAAGTCGTGTTCTGAAATTCAGTGTTCTGTAAAGTGAAATTTATCTCTCACGAGTACAGGAACACAAGTTAGGTTTACAAATTTTGGCTTAACAACAAACTGTTTCTTTAGCCCATGTAAATATGATTGTCGGTTTATTGTATTGTAATTTGAAAAATTAGATGCAATTTTTTATTTAAATATTTAACTCTAGAGCTAACTGCAGTTATAATATAACGACGTGTAATGGGATGCAATTTTTTATTTAATTTTTATTGAATTTGCAATCAAAGAGTTAAATCAAAGAAAAGACAGGAAATATCGAATTATCAATGAACAAACGAAGACAACAAAAAAGAAACTTATTTAATAGGAAATCTATTTGCTGGCAGAATCCAGTTATTAGATTCATTTAAAAACATTACTGATTGCACGTAACCAAACCAAATATCATCAATGTGAAGTGGGAGTCATGCTTATTCTATCAAATGTTCGGTTTATGTGGTGATTGAACAAATAAAATTCGATGCTGTAATCTCAATTCATTTCGATCCTTCCATTTCAAAGTATAAAAATGTTTATTCCAGCTTCTTGTTCTATAATATTACAAGTTGTCAATACTTTAGATCCCATAAGCAGTATAAACCGTTAATTGAGTATCATTTTACAAAAAGGTTTTCATGAGATAATTTTTTCCTGGAAAACAAAGGTTAATGGAAAGGTTAGGGAAAGTTTATGGGCCTTTTACTAAGGAAGTAATTACTATCGTATACAAATTTGACATAGGACATTATCCTGATTTCTCTATTATGGGTAGTCCTAATCTGCATACTATGGATAGTGTAAGTTATGTTGCAGCGAGTTTTCTGTATAGGACATACTTAGATCATAATATCTATCGCCATTATACTTCCCTAACCATGATAGTTTTCTGCATGTAGCCCGGCAAAAAAATCCGACAAAAATTAAAAAGTTCATTGGCATCTTCGATAGTTTTCGAAGATCAGAGATTAGATCGACAGTTATAATAATATTGTAAACTAGAAAGGCATTGATTGCTTTGGTTGTAGAAAAGTAAATAAAAGTAGACTTTCTCTTGAATAGTTTATGCCTGGTATATATTAAATTATCGATTAGTTTTGATTCTGGATTATGCATTTTTTAACAACGAAAATAGGAACGACGCCTTGGAATATATACCTCGAAAATAAATCAATACTGGCCACAGGATTATATGTATTTTTTCATACAATCGCACGTACAATAATTAATAGTTTTAAGACAGTCAGAAGCGATTGAATAACATGTTTAATGGCCATCTTACACGTGGGCATCATTGCTTATTTAAAGTTGAAATTTCTATAGATACAAATCCAGAATTTCTGCGGTATCATAAAATATATCCTGTAACGTCATTGAAACAATTCCCAACAGCGAGTAAACTTTATTGCAATCACTATAGCATGCAATTAAACATAGTGCAGATAGCAGAGCGTAACTCGTCTCAGTATTCGGAAAGTATATTTCTTACCCGTTTACCAAAAAAATACCTATCATCAAATAATATATATATTTAAAATATATATTTAAGACACTTCCGGTGATCCTAATTTTTGGCAAAATATGTATTGGTTACAATGAAACTTATATCAGAAAGGTGGCTAGTCTGGCATTATGTGGTTGATTTATTGATATCGACAAAATTCTCTTATACACCATATTTTTAACAGTGGACAGTTGTCGATCCGACGGTTCTTGATGGCAATTTCAAGTCCGAAAATTAAACCCCTGGCAAGTATTCTGAAAATCTAATTTGTGTTATTTTCAATTTATTTTTTAAATACAATCTACTTAATAAAACTCTATCGACTGACTGGCAGACAACGCACAGCTTAAAACCGGTGGGTCTTGAAGCATGCAATTTTGCACAGAAGTTTGAATTAAGACGTGGGAATTCAGGCTTTTTACATTTGAGAAAACTCAGATGGTTTTTGAGATGTTGTCTATAAGAAATCCCATCGAGCATCATATTTCTGGTCATCTGATAATTCATATTTCTGGTCAAACGTATATTGATGACATAAAACTTGAGTGGTTCATCACATAATGATATCACCTAAGTTTCAGTATGTTGACCTTGAACAAGTGTCGATCAGTACGTTCTTGATGGATATTTCAAAAAGTAATAAGAACCATTATTTACATCCTGTATTTAGTGAACCTGGTACGGAATACTCTACGGAAAACCACACAGTAACTATAGACGCCGAGTGGCGAATAGTCCGACATAATGATATCGCCTAAATTATCATTAGTACAGTGTTTTTAACCGTGAACAAGTGCCGATCAGTACGTCCTTAATGGACATTTCAAGAGATTATCAAAACCATTGTTGACACCCTATATTTAGTAAACCTGGTACGGAATACTCTATGGAAAATCACACAGTAACTATGGATGCCAATCGATTTGTTTGAAATCGTGTAGTTGAAAATGATGTTATAATGTCCATCCAACGAACCTTTCATATAATACTATTTTATCAGTGTTCATTAATTTTGATGTGCTTTTTTTGTTGTTCAAATGCTATGTTAGTTCGTATTAATGTGATGAGATATGTAGTAGTGACAACATTGACTAACAGCGAAATGAACATTTTTATGATCTACGTTTACCGTTTACTTTACGGTAAGTAGTTTTTGATGATTTTTATCACAGTCAATTCAATTACGAAATAAATATAAAAAATCACTTAAGATATATAGAAGAAGAAGTGAGAGACAGACCTTCATAAAGAAAATTACCAGTAAGTTTAAACATTTTATATCAGGAAATCAACTTTTCAAAACAAATCATTATGATTGATTTTTATTTTTAGCAAAATGTTTTGTTTTTTTTAATGCAAAAAGTTATGATAAAATATTTAGTAGATCTAGACTCTTGGTCAAAATAGGACCACGGATACAGAGATCTTTTATTTTGCTCGGTACTCGCCATTTCATAATCGAAATAATTTAAACAATTTGCGAGAGACGAGAATATTTTTTTATTTATTGAAAAATTTCTTATTTTCAGAGGTATATTCATCTCATAAGACGAATTGTCTCACACCAATTGAAATATTCTAATGGGTGCAAATATTCAAGAAGTCTTTAAAATATGATCGCCAAAATTTGCATGATCAAACTTATTGAAATGATTTAAAGATGTTCCAGTATCAAACCACTTTTTGACAGATTTTGCTCATTTTTTTCACAGGCAAAAAATAACTCTTTCTAATAAAACCCCAAGTTTAGGAATTTTTACTTTTTTTGTTTACGAATTTCATTATTTGGGGGTACGTTGTGAATTACGGAATTCGTTTGAAAATTGGTGTATATTCTCTATAAACCACGGACCAAGTTAATTTGATAGTAATATATTAATAGTGAATACTAAAACATCTACGAAGCTATGAGCAACAGCTTGTCTACTATAAAGCATTGACCTTTTTCAATTGTGATAAAAAAGAACTTATGACACCGAAGTTACTTTAAAATTAAAATCGTAAAAACAAATCAAACAAAAAATTAGTTATTAATTAAAATTCCAAAACTACTTACATATTCATATAAAAGTTTAATACAAATTATTTAAATACAATAAAAATGTAATCAAGTTTTTAATTTTATTTTCCATGTAATATTTGTGTTTATACAACAAAAACGCTAAACAATTGAAATATCTATCAAGCATAGTTCGTTACGTACACAGGGTTATGAAGGGCAAAGAAATTGAATAGTGCTAATTTCACTGACACCAATAGAAATGCTGTTTAATCCAATCAAATTAGTTATACAAAACCCCGAAATACATGTAATCAAGTACTTTTGTTTTTCCAAAAAAATACATCAGAAGTAAAATTGTAGAAAATTAGTTTTACTATAATTTTGTTTCTTATCATTTTTTCTGTAACACAAATATTTACAATTAGGATTATAGTTAACATAATTAATCCTAAGTTATAGCTAACTCTGTACACATTATATTTTAGTAGTAAACATAATTTTCTACAATTTTGCTCCTCATACATTTTTCGAATGATCTAATATAAAGAGGGATATTTCATGATTTTATCCCCTAACCTACGCCATTTAATTTTGATCTGACTAAAATTGTGACCGCTAGAAAATGATTTATGTATTCTAAGGAAAGACGGTAAATCGACGCAGCTCTAGCATAACGATTTTTTTTTTATATACAACTATTGTTTGAAACTTTTTTTCATAAACTGAATAGTTTTGAGACAATTTCACTTCAAAAACTAATAGACAGTTAACGTATTGATACCAGTCCAAGTGGCCGAGCGGTCTAATAAGTTATGTATGCCTACTTGGAAACTGAAAAGTTATGGGTTCGAATCCCGACATCGACAGTTTGTCAATTATTAAAAAAAAAAGGGCGATTAAGCAACCGGCTATGCATGAGAAGGTTTTCTGCAGTTTCCTTTATGAACTCCAGATGAATATTGTCATAGTTCGTATCATAGTCGGCTGCAGCCGTATGTCCTACCAATTCCTAGTCTAAACACAAAATTCCATCCACTCCACTCACATCCTCACATCCCAATGCATCACAATGGCCTTATGGTTGAAGTGTAGCGCGTCCAGGGCAGCCACTACAATCTATGTGTCAATCTCACGCATTGATAATTAACTCAGTAGACATCGGATATTTAAGCAGTTAACTGAGTTGGATGTTCTTTTCACTTGTTTATATCTTCTTTTTAAATCAATAAATTGATATTAATTAGAACAGCTGCTAAATCGCTCTTTCACTAAATAATAGGTTTAGACAAAAATGGTTGGATGATGTTAAATTGAATTATCATTTATTTTCTACAATTTTATAATATAATACAATTTTCGAATTTACTAATATGAAGATAAACATATCAAATTTGATGTTTCTCCTCCCTTGTACTTCTCTTGTTATGTTATTTTATCCATAAACGAAAATACATTTAAAACAAAGATGATATCAGATACTTAAATTCATTCTGATCTGACTAAAACTATTGTTTTTAAAACTCGGTACAAAACCATAAGAACCAAGGTAATAAAAGTAATAATATATATATATATATATATAATAAACACAGTTGTATTAAATAACGAAATATTTCTTTAAAAAACTTTTTCTACTTGTGTATTGTTATTATTATTATTTTAAAAAAATAAAGAAAAACAACGCCGAACGGCAAGTATTAAGAAAATGTAATTAAGACTAAAAAGCAAAACAACATCTCAAACTTGCATAAGATAAAAATATCTTCGCTGAAGAAAGAACGAAAAAAATGTTTAATTGTTTTACAACTATAATACCTCTAGAGTTTTTTTATGCGCTTACATAATGTGAATGTTACTTTGAAAAGTTCATGAAAATTCTATTCATCAACTTTATATATATATACTTTATATATATATATATATATATATATATATATATATATATATATATATATATATATATATATATATATATATATATATATATATATATATATATATATATATATATATATTATATATATTACATGCCCTTCCTTTTTATTCTCTCTATGTTAGGTTGCTTACTATCACACTGTGGCTGAGAGCATATGGTATATTGAACCATATGTTCTATAAGAATAATGGCTTTTACATCAAGTTTTCAATTTTAATCCTCCTTAGGTTTAAAATAATAGGATCGAATTAGCGCTACTGAGGGAGATATATATGAATATGCCAATATTAAACTGATACACAACATGGTATAAAGATTATTATCTACATACACAAATTAAGAAAACAGATAATGCATTTATAAAATGGCCCAATTCAAAATTCTGAGTTAATAAAATTAAACCATATTCAAAATTTAATACCTGAATATCAAGGTTAGCTTCGACCAATACCCTCACCTTATAGACAATAACAACACCGCATGGTCAGAAATGGATATCGCCAATAAATGGGTTGGGTTCAGCACACACTTAATCCCTCAATTGGTCAGTCAACTCAAATAATCCTTCAGGTACTACCTGAGTCAGACCATATAAAAGTCAAAATTTTTTTAACTTTATTGTGAGACACGCACCAAATTAGCAACGAGCAACATATCTCTGACCCCACACCCCAGAGATAGTTACGATTGGCTACTGATTCGTACTGATGTTGACTACTTTGTAGTCGAAATACGTATTTATAAAAATATAAATAATTGTTCTAGGAATTGGGGCAAAATTTGAAATTTAATATAACATTGTGATTATTAAAATGAAATAAATAGTAATTTGTGAATCGGACATTTTTTTACATATTATTACTTGTATATCCATAAGCGGTACAATACAATACTAATGTCACATTCCATTAAAGTTTCGAAGATATAGTATGAAAGAACTACCGTATACAATTTAGACATACATGTCATTTTAATTAAATATCGATCTGAAAAAATAAAGTTTCTTTTAAATTAATACCAACTTCTAAACATTTGTGAAACCTGCAAATGCTTAAAAAGATTTGTTAATGAATATTCTATGTTCGTTGGCATAACAATTGTTGAAATGGCATGGATATTGATGTCATAAACAGCTCGCGAAAATGTCGTGTGAAAAACCGCATTAATTTGTACTTCAGAAAATATGTTTCTTAAATATTTTATAGAATCTTTTCTATTAATGATGTAATTATACCCGGTATATTATACGAAAGTATTTTTAGTCTAGTACCAACTTTGTAACGGTTAATTGATAATATGGACTGCATAGAAGAATTGTTTGGTATAAGTGTTCAGTAAACGATCTAATTAGTTCATTTCTGTATGTCCATCTGCCGCCTTTCTATCTTCCTTTAGGCACGATAACTCAAAAACGAAAAGAGTTAACTAGGTTAAATTTTGTATGTGTGTTCTAGAGCGAAAAACTATGGTCAAGATTGTGAATGGGTAAGATAAATAGATAGATTGTAGAGGCTGCCCTGGACGTGCTACACTTCGACCATAAGGTCTATTGTGATACCTAAGGATGTGAGGATGTGAGTGGAGAGGAGGGAATTTTTTCTGCAGCCGATTATGATAGGAACTATGCCGATCTTCATCTGGAGTTCGTGAAAGAAACTGCAGAAAACCTTTTCAAGCATAGCCAGTTACTTCGTTCATGTCCATACGCCGATATCTTAGTCTGCCGATGTCGGGATTCGAACCCATAACCTCCCAGTTTCCAAATAAGCATACTGCGCAGACATAACGCCTTAAACCGCTCGGCCACTTGGACTGGTTTGTGAATAGGTAAAATCAGACTTGGCTACCCTCCCGCCATAGGGTAAAATATTTAAAAACAAATAGTGTTTTTTAAGAATAAATACTTCTTGACTGAAATTTTTTGCCATAAACGCAGTTTACACCGGGTACTTAAGCAAATAACTAAGTGAGTTGTTTTATAATGTTATTGATGTACTAAACTAACAAAAATAATACATGTACCCCATTTTATATCCATGGGTATAAATAATTAGTAAATATTTTATTATTGAAATTATATGATTTATCGTACATTTACGAAAAATTACTAGAAATCCATCAGTTATAAATATTAATAAACATAAAAGCTTTTAAGTATCAAATTAGACGGCATGCAATAAATACATTACTTACATTTTAGTGATAAACTATAATTTGTTGAATATATTTCAAAAGCAAGCTTTCAATTAAAATTTTTAATTTTTTGCTCGCCTTTAAATTTATACTTTGTACAATACCATTGATGATCGATCACAAAGTGATATTTAATATATTCAGTCATATAAGTACTATATACAGACAACATGTTTATGTTTTGTAGCAGGTGTAGATTTGTTGATTACATACATTGAAAATAAAAAATCGTCTCCCTCTACACGGTAGTTGAAAATGATTTTGTCCCCAGACTCCCTAGTGGATAAAAGTGCTAAAGTTAGTATACACAATTATTCCAGCCGTATTTCTTACAATATTCATTTAAAGAACAAAAACTTGGGAAAATTTGTGATTTTAATATTGGCCATAGATGATGTAAGACAACAACAATTAAATTACAGTTTTTATAACACAAAAGTGACACAGGGTTTTATATATACACTGAGAGCCAACATTCTTAAGAAGGCAGATTATCGTAAAATAACTTATTGTACTTATCTATAATTTTTAAACCCAAAACTTTCAAGTGTTAATTTTCATTTAAAAAAAGAAAGGAGCAGTTCAAGTCCGTGTCGTAGATTTTTCTTGAAAACGTCCTGTACATGATCCGTAGACTGTTGAACTGCCGCTGGAAGCTGTTTGCCCGATGGGTCAACTACGTTATAGCTTTGCGCCGTTATTTTATTTCCTTTGCGACGCTTCTGCAGATTTCCTCTGATATCGGTTTCCGTATACATCTGAGCATATTTACATATTTACAAGTTATATGAAACAAAATCTTTAATATTTTTGTAGTTTTTAATTCAATACACATTCCAGAAAATATTTTTATTGGCCCACTATCCCTTCTAGAAGTGCTCAAACTCTTCACAATGAGAACCAACGTCGTAGCACACGCGTTTCCACGATACACCAACTTTTAACTTTACGCAAAATTCGTAACCATTCACACGCATGCGTATTTTCTACACTGGTACTATGGCGTTACAGGCAATACAAATACAGCGCGACAGATACGCAAAGAAATGATCTGTTTGTTGTGGGTTCAACCATTGTAACGCATCATTCATTTAAATTTTTAGCAAAATTTTTTTAACATGCATTATACACGATACGTAAAGGGTGTACGCCATTTTTTTATAAAACTGGAAAAATTTTCTATATTACTTTCAAAAACAAATATCTCATAAAGTTGCATTTAACAAACTAATAATTAAAAAGGAAAAAAATATATATATCGGCTTTTTTTTAAATTGATTGATATTTAATGGTAATAATTTGGGACTGTGACTCAAAAAATATTGAATAATCACTTTCAACACAATTCTTGATCATATATGTAAAAATTCTATAAATGTTATTGCACTAGGTTCAAGTGGCAAATTTTTTTAATAAATAAATAAATTATATTATATTTTATACTTTATTCTTAGACTGTAACGAGTTAACTACCTTAACAAGTTGTTAAATTTCTGATTTAATCGAAACTTATCAAAGTCGATATTCAAGTCACGATCTCTATTATAATATAATGATAGAGTCTTACATAAAATTATCCCCTGTCGAGAAAACTTTAAACATTTTAATTACTAAGGTGTATAGATAATTGAATATATATATATATATATATAATATCTATATGGTCAAACACCGTGATCACTGGGAAAAAGTACCGCGGCAGGAACTCGGGAAAATACTGCTTCAGAGTGCAACCAAGAGTCTATTTCTCGATGCACTAAAGCTGAACAGGATGGAACTGCGGAGAGTTACCGGATTCGTTACCGGGCATTATCCCCTGTGCAAGCATCTGAACACAATGGGACTCCATAACGGATCCATGTGCAGATTGTGTGGCGAGGAGGAAGAAACCTCCAGTCACATTATCTTTGACTGCGAACTTGGTTACAGCAGATACAGGATATTCGATTCAGCCCTGAATAAATGAACCTTCAGGAATACCTGATAAGCAAGCTCCTGACTATTTTCAACATATGAGAGAAGCGAATGTCGTCGGACTGAAGTAGAAGGGGGAGCACAATGGACCATAAGGTCGAAGTGCAATTCTTTTTAGACCCCAAAATGCATCTACATATCTTTCAATCTAGATAATATCTAATACAGAACAAAACAAAAAAATACTGCATGAGTTTAGTTTTTAAATCACTTAAAATTAGTAACATCGTACAAAATTCTAATTATGACAACGAACAATTTTGTATTTAATCCTCGTGTCATTGTACACTAATCTTTTCAATTTAACCATATTTACATTATTTTCTATGTGGTTAATTTTATATTACAAAACAAAAGAAGGTATTTGGATAAATAACTGTATGGAAAAAGAATATAATTAGATATTATACACTACACATAATATCGTGATAATAACTGACATATAGTTATTAACATTTTACACGATCAACTACCGCTGAACGTGAACGTGTAATACCGTATGTCAGACGTTCTTTTCGAACAACGGTAGTGCTAATGACTAACAGTTTTTTTACCATGTACTATGAACCCCAAAAGTAGCGTTCTTTTAAATAAAAGTTGTTAGTATATTTACAATGAAAAATTTTATCTGAGGCGTTACTTCGAAAACCAAATGAATAAAATATAAATAAATTAAAAAAAATTTGAAAAAAAAACCCTACACTTGTAGTCATGTCGACTACCGGCTCGAAAAGAGCCTTATCTGTAGTTGATTTGTATCGAATACATTTTCAGGTCGAACAAAAGATGTTTGTCTTAAAAATATTAACAAATGTTATTCTAAACATTTTTTCCAACACCGAATGAATTCGATTCAAATCAACTGTAATAATAATAATATTAATAATAATAATCATATTGAAAAACACCAACACCCTTACAAATATACACGCATACTCTCACACATTCTCCGGTTCACATGACAGACAAAAACAAAAAATAAAAACAATAATAACAATAACAATACAATACAACACCACACAAACCCCCACAAAAGGCGATGTCGCAGAACATAATAAACATGCATAAATTTATACACATTACAAGAACACATCCATACTTACAAAAATATACACGTACACTCACACTCACATGACACACTAGACCAAAAAAAAAACAGTTTACCGTCACTTGACTATGTCTGTGCGGTCAACTAATTGGGCTCCGACTTGAATACAAAAAGAAAAAATATAATAACAATAATAATGGGGTTTTACATCCATTTCGAGACTCAACGGTCTATAACAGAGGCCACCCCCATAATTATTTTTCAACCATTATTAAATTTTTTTAACGATACATTTTTATGATGTGATTTGTGATTTGGAGGATTCAGAATTTGGTAGGTTATGCCGAAATTGGCTGATATTCATCTCGAGTTCGTGATGGGAAACTACAGAATTATTTCTTATCCATACGCCTACATTTTAGTCAAATAACAGCCCCATTAATTTTAATTGACAAACTACCATCGTCGGGATTCGAACCCATTACCTTCCAGTTCCAAGCCGACAGAGCGCGTTAGACCGCTTGGCTACCTGGGTAGGTTCAAATCAACTGTAAAGCTTTGAGAACTTGGAAGAGAAGGAATCAATTGTACACAAAAGTAGCGCTCTTTTTTTTCAAAATTTTATAATTGAGTTGTGTTCATTCATTCGGTTATCGGCTAAATGCTTCGGATAAAAGTTGATCATTATAAATATAGAGTTTAATCAAAACATTTTCCCAAAATTCGAATTAAATGAAGAACAAATAGAACACTACTTTTATGGTACATAGTACAAGCGTTTATGGAACCGTTTACACTTATTGTTGATAAGAATTTATTTCTTACAGGTACTTTAAACTTATAAAGTTTTTGTTACTACATAGTAGTAAGGAAAGTCAGTCAGGCTCGTTTGTCTTTGTTGTAAGATACGAATCTCAAAAAGTGCTGAACCGATTTTATTTCACTTTTTACCAATAGATAGAATGTGTCTCGGAGAAAATTAATGTGTCTTTAATACACATAGAATATATATTAGCTGAATTATCTACAGTTATGTCATGAATGTCGGAAAACAATCGCTCAGGCGGTATTTCGTGCGATGCCGGTGCAAGTCAGTTACAGTATCATAAGGTCAGTCCCAAGTTTGTAACAGTTGAATATATTCATCGTTGAAAAACATTTGGATACAGGTGTAAAAGAGAAATATTTTTCGGATGTTTTGCTTAAACACTGTTCTTCAACAAAATAGCCCAGCAACAAATATATTGATCTAAAATTTTCTGGAGTAAATATTTGACTTTGAGTTCATAAAGTGATAGAAGAAATGTTTTAACATAAAAACAGTTTTGATCAAGTTGTTTGGTCACGATTTCAGCTCAAACATCTGTATTTATTTATAGATTTCAGAGACATACAACAGTATCTTGGTACTTAAAACAAAAGTCATGTTTTTAT
This sequence comes from Nineta flava, assembly GCA_963920215.1. Lineage (NCBI taxonomy): Eukaryota > Metazoa > Arthropoda > Insecta > Neuroptera > Chrysopidae > Nineta > Nineta flava. The sequence continues at coordinate 105,392,593 of OY986040.1, read as the reverse complement.
ACATTAAAGCAAGTGCAAGCTTAAATTACCCAGAACACACAACCAAATAGAACTCATTAAACAACTAAATAGAAATGGTGGCAGAGCGTTTTGAATTTTCCTAAAACCCATCAAGCTCTGTGTAGCATATTGTCTCCTTTACTGGATACTTTCCAATTCACTTGCCTTCAATATAATGAAATAAAAAGAACATTTGCAGTGCACCTATAACAAGATATTTTTTTACAATCAATATTTTTTTCAGTCACAAACTTGGGACTAAATTAAATGTCAAAATAAAATTATCAGAAAATCATTGACTTGTTGCCTATGCAAATATGACATATTCTCTAGCCCTTGGATATGCTTTCTGGTGGATAAAATTAGAAGCTAGAGCGAGTAGGTCTAGATAGATAGATAGGTTGTAGAGGCTGCCCTGGACGGGCTACACTTCGACCATAAGGTCCATTTTGATGCCTAAGGATGTGAGGATGTGATTGAAATGGAAGGAATTTTTGTGTATAGACTAGGAATTGGAAGGATATTCGGCTGCAGCCGACTATGATAGGAACTATGCCGATATTCATCTGGAGTTCGTGAAGGAAACTGCAGAAAACCTTCTCAAGCATAACCGGTTACTTCGTTCTTGTCCATACGCTGATACTTTAGACAATAAACCGTCCCTTTTTTTTCTTAATAATTGAAAAACTGCCGATGTTGGGATTCGAACCCATAACCTCCCAGTTTCCAAATAAGCATACTGCGCAGACATAACGCATTAGACTGCTAGGCCACTTGGACTGGTGAGTAGGTCTATGTCCCTGCACCAAGATCTATGACATACTCTTCGGTCGACAAGTTTCGTATTCGCACTCTGGTGAATAACTTAAAAATTACTACCAGTAGATCGAAATATCAAAATCCGCCCGCCGACTGCCATAGATCCTAATATCTTGTATGTAACTTATTCACAAACTGGTAATATTTCAATTGTCATTCAGTAGCTCAAAAACATATTCGTTCAACACGTTTTTTAAGTATTTTTCTCACATAAATACTGACCATAAATGTGTGTTTTTGGTAGAATAAACCATTGGACGCATTGAGCTTGCTCAATAGATCAAGTATGGTTCGCATTTTATATAAAGTAACTTTATTGAAATAAGATAAAACATACTTAAATTCCAATGTCGTTAGATTATGTGGCTTAAAAAAAATATTAAAATAATGATTTAAATGCCATATTTCTTTATGTATGATATTATTATCCATGTCATTTGTCATAATATCAATAATGGAAAATAACACATGTATATTATTATTTTATTCATTTCGTTAATAGTATACTTTGATATAGTATTTAGTAATACGTTTCACAATTCAATACCAGTCTGATATAAACATAAAAACAAGTAATGTAATAACTAACTGAATTAATTGTTTGAATACCCAGTATATAGTGAGTTGTATATCAATGTTTGAATTGTTAATAATTCTGTCTATTCAATGTTTATAAAATATGAATTAATTGTAAATATTTGTTTTGTGTTAATAATATTGAAACAGTAAGAATGTTCTTGCGATTAAAAAAATGGATATTAATAAAGCTTATTAAAATAATCAAAAGGAACTTTAGGTTTTTGAAATTACTTTTCAAATTTTGCCCCAATTCATAGAACATTTATGTGTATTTTATAAATACGTATTTCGACTACAATTTAGTCATCATTAGTAAGAAGTAGCAAATCGTAACTATCTCTGGGATATGGATTCAGAGATATGTTGCTTGTTGCGCATTTGGTGCGTGCCTCGCAATGATATTAAAAAATTGTGTCTTTTTATATGATTTGACTGAGGGTATGATCTGATCTGAGGATTATTTGAGTTGACTGACTAAAGGATTAGGTGCTTTGATTAGAATCAAAGAACATCTGCATCATGTGAAATTTGGGAGAACCGAAAAACTATTTATAGCTGCGCACGTTATTGAGAAAAACCACAAAATTGACAAATCGAATTTAAAACTACTGAAATCGGTACAAAACCCCACAGAATTAGATGCATACGAAAGTATCTACGTATAAAAATTGAGAAAACAGATAATGAATTTAGACAATGGCCCAATTCCAAATTCTGATTTAATAAAATTAAACCATTTTCAAAAAAATTTAATCTAATACCTGAATATCAAGGTTAGCTTCTATACCCTCACTCTAGTGACAAAAACAACGCCGCATAGTCATAAAAGGATACCGTCAACAAATAGGTGGGGTTCTTCACACACCTAATCCTTTAGTCAGTTAATTCAAATAATCCTCAGGTCAGAGTATACCATCAGTCAAATCATAAAAGACTAATTTAATGTCATTGTGAGACATGCACCAAATTAGCGAAAAGCAACATATCTCTGAATCCATATCCCAGAGACAGTTATAATTAGCTAATTCATACTGATGATGACTGTATTGTAGTCGAAATACGTATTTATAAAATACAAATAAATATTCTAGGAATTGGGAAAAAATTTGAAATGTAATTTATATTAATGTTTTTGGGATTTTTATAATTTTTAATATTAAGTTATATAATTTAGTAAGTTAACGCAGAGCGTTAGTAAACACGAAGCGTTAGTTGATGCGAAACGTTAGCTGTAAGTGATTCAACGCGAAGCCTATGTGAGTCAACTCGAAGCGTTGATTTAATCAACGCAAAAAGCCAGTTTAAGAACGCGAATCGTTCGTTAATGCAAAGCGTTGGTCAACGCAAAGAGTGAAGCATCAGTGAGTCAACGCGAATCTTTAGTTATTCAACGTGAAGCGTTAGTGATTCAATGCGAAGCGTTAGTGGTTCAACGCGAAGCGCATTGTTTTTTCATAATCAACTCATGTTTTTTCATAATCAAATAACTGTTTCCACTCCATGTTCATAAAGGTCTGAAGGAAAATTGGCAAAATGTGGAGATGGTCAAGTCGGTTCGGCATGCCGGGCTGCTAGTCGGGGATATATGTGCACAGATCTAAGTTTAGTGCCGTGGTCGGCTAAATGTCGTTTATACGACTTGTCGGGTTCGTGTAAAATAAACTTAACACTCTAAAAAAAAGTGCAATAGCCAATTTTAAAAACTAATATTTCAAAAAAGTTAAATACACGGTGTTGTTTGTGGGTACCACACTAAAAAATTGGTTAGAGTATAGGACGCTTTGTATTTCTGAGAAGAAATTTCTGAGAAGACAATCAGGGTTTAATTTCAACGAAATGTGTATTACGAAATTGCGCATTTTAATTTCTTTGCGTATTTTAATTTTAAAGATATTTTTAAGTCTAAAATAATAATTAAATTTACTTTCCACATTTTTCCGTTGCATTTTACTTTGCATTTTTTACCATATTATTGTGATGACATCAGAATAAATAGGTGACTATTTAGTCTAGTCAACAAGTGCCATTTGGTCGAATTCGTGTCTGAATTCATCTAAAATTATGAACAATGTGTCATTCGATTCGTAATGACATCTAGAATGCTTTCGGAAAAAGCTATGTGAAGCTGGTGAAAATTACAATAGTTATAAACAATTTAGTAAAAAAAAAGGTGGTTTCTTTTTCACCTTGTTCATAGTTTTACGTGAATTCAGACCCGAATTCGACCAAATGGCACTTGATGACTGGACTAATTGGCAAATAATATATTTTATATTTACTCGAAAATAAATAAAAGCATGGTTGCTTGAATTAAAAAGAATCGGTTAATAAATAAAGAAATAATAGGCTTCCGAAGTTTATTCTCCATCTCCCTTTCTAACGCGATTTTAAATGTAATTACTATGGATATACCTCATTGTGACGTGGCTTATTCTTTATTAACCGCGTTTAATTGTATGATTTAAAGCTTTATTTATATCTGTGTTAATTTCGTGGATATTACAAAAATTCGTTCATTTACCGAATTTTAAGGTTTCACATTTTTATATTTGAAATAAAGTAAAAAATTTTGGTCAGGGTAATAACAACATCTTAAAGATGTAGAGTGATTTGCTAAGAACTTAAATTCTTCTCAAAATAACGTTTGCGATAAACATATCTTATATAAGGTGTATATTTGTACCCATTGTACGAATAAAAATATGCCTGCAAAAATGTACGCGTATTTTCCAGCATTCAGAAGCCGTATGTTTGTATAAAGATAAATAACCTTAGTCTCGTTGTTATATTATCAAAATATATTTTATTGATACCAATGATGTCATTGATGTATTATTGGTAATTACGCTATCCTAACATTGAAACCAATGATGTTTGTTTCATTGGTAATTATGCTATCATAACAAAAATTATTGACAAATATTGATTTTCAATTAGTTTAATTATATTGTATTTTTTATTAATATTATTACATTCAGACAAAAAATTAGTTTCAAAACATCTATATACAGACGGATAGGTGTTGTGACGGGTAAATTCGTTCTAGAAGTATATATATATTTTTTTTAATAACAAAAAAAATATCACAATAATACAAAAAGCTCAATCAATTTGAAATTTGAATTACCTAAAGACAATAAAGCATTTAAATTTGCCATTTGGTGCGTGTCTCACCAAATTAGCAACGAATAACATATTTTTGTTTCCATATGCCGGAGATAGTTGCGATTAGCTAATTCATAATGATGATGACTACTTTGTAGTCGAAATACGTATTTATAAAATACAAATAATTGTTCTAGGAATTGGGGCAAAAGTTTGAAATTTAATTTCAAAAAACCTAGAGTTCACTTTGATTGTCTTCATAATTTTTATATCCTAAAACCAACTTTAACCAATATATATATATATATATATATATATATATATATGTTTTTTAAAACAAAGATTTGGTGATTTTTAGACCACCAAAAACTTTGCAAGTTTTAGATTTGGAAAACTTTGGTCTTTACTGTCCCGTCTTCCAATCAAAATTACCAAGTCCGTCGGTGTCTGTCTCTCAGAGACGTTCTTAAAGACTTAATGATCAGTTATTTAAATACGGCCAAGAGATATAAAGAGATGTAAATCATCATGCTTTACTAAACATTATTAATTTTTGTTAGCTATTTTTGCCCCGAGCACTTATTGTTCAAGCAAAAAAAAGGTTAGGTTAAGTTGTAATGGCAGTCCTGAATGGGATACATGAGACCATAAGGTTGATTGTGGTACAGAAAGGATGACTTAATTTGTTACCACTCCTTAAACCATTTGAAGCAGTTCAAGTACATCAATAGGCCTTGGACGCCAGAGGGCTTTAGCTTGGACGCTAGAGTGATCTTCAAAGAATGGCCGATTCCAAAGTGCCTTTAGATAATAAGAACTGGGCAGTGACATAGAAGATGAATCATTGTCTATTCCTCCTTATATAAAAACAGAAAAATCACTACCATCCATTGAGATGATTTCAAAGTTATTTATTTAAATTTAGTGATATAAAATATAACTTTAATATGTTCTACTGTTATTCGTTTGATATCTTCTTCATTCCTAAAACCTCTATATAACATACTGTGTTGTAGTCTGTACATAGAGGTAAAATTATATACTCGAAAATATGATATACCAACATCGGCCATGGACAGATAGGGGATGAACTATACATGCTTGTCATAAATTAATATTAATTATTAAATTTTTCTACTTATGTACATTACGCAGATTTTTATAAACCTAATTTGATTAAAATTAATTGAAAAAAAAAACGAAAGGTTTTTTTTTCTTTTTTTCTTCATAAATTTGTATTCTTGAAAACGTGTAACAATATTAATTATTTCCCTTTCTTTTTTTTTAATTATTTTTTTCTCAAGCATCATACACCCAAAGAATTAACTAGTAGATTCACAGTTTGAAATCATTTTTGTATCTTTTGAATTCTATCACAATGTGGTGAATGAGAAATTTTTAATACAGTAAATTAAATTAATTAATAAAAAAAAAATTAATGGGGAGGTTAATTGACTAGAATGTCAGCGTATGGGCAAGAACGAAAGTCACCGGCTAAGCTTGCGAAGGTTTTCTGCAGTTTCCTATCACAGCTACTAATTTCTAGGCTACATAAAAATTCCTTGTTCTTTAAAGGTCTGTTTTTGTCAGGTATTGATCTTCTTTCCGCTACTACATTATTATAGGAAAATTTTAAATATTTTTGTAAATTCGGAGATCTTCCAAAATTAGCGTTTCCCCTTCACTCTAAACTCATTTTTCCTTGGCCGACTTTTCCTTCTAACAAACTAAATCTTTCAAATACCAAAATAACGTATACTCAATTTCACTCCTATCTGATTAAAATTGTGACCTGCTGAGCGCGAAATTTTAAGCGAAACAATTGTCAACATTTTTCTCGTTCATTTTCTCGTAATTCATTTGTATAATAAACAAGTAATGTTACAACTAACTGAGGTAATTGTTTGAATACCCAGTATATATTGAGTTGTATATCAATGTTCGAACAATTCTTCAAATTCAAAGTTTATAAGATATGCATTTTTTTTCTGCGATCAATATTTTCAAGCGTTACAAAGTCGGAACTAAACTTGATATACCTTGTATATTTACAAATATACTGGGTATAAAAATAGTTGTGTATGGATGCTATGTACATGTATACATACATGGCTTCGTTCACCTATCAATTGTATTTCTCATTTTCAACTTTGAGCACAAATTATGAGAAAACTATTGAGTTTATGAAAACATTTTTCAAACAAAAGTTGTTTATTTTTATGAGAAGAAGAATTTTTGCTAACAAATTTTTATTCTATCGCTTACGGTTTCAAAAATATAAATTTTCACTCCTGGCGGGGGGAAACACGTCCCGATTTTGCCCATTAACGAATTTGACCTAACTTTTTGCTCTAAAACACACAAAAAATGTTCAGCTCGTTATCTCTTTTCGTTTTTGAATTATCGGCTTCACGAACAGACAGACAGACAGACGGACGGACATGCGGAAATAGACTAACTAGGCAATTTTTTGAACACCTATAACAAAGTTTTTTTTCTATCAATATTTTCAAGCGTTACAAAGTCGGAACTAAACTTAATATACCTTGTATATTTACAAATATACTGCGTATAAAAATATTTCAATAATATTAATTATTTTCGTATAATATATCAAAGTAGTGCTGCTTCTTCTTCTATATACATTGTTTGTAAAAAACCATTTACCTCCTCGACCTTAATTTATATGTACTAACAATACACTAACTACGCAACCTTGAACTTACCATGTAGAACTAACCAAACATTAGGTGTTGGCCTTACCCTACAATTTTCTTTCATCTATGTAATATGATTGACGTTTGATAACTTAATCAGCAAGAAATGTGTCGCAGTACACATGAAGTAACACTCACACACGCACATCAAAATAAATTAATCAAAAGTAATTCCGTTATTGAATACATTTCTGTTTATGCTGTGAAAATTAAATAAGATTAATTGACTTTGAATGTGTGTTTTGTTTTCTTCATAAAAAAAATGACTAAAGACAGTCATTTTGTTTTCGTGAAATTTTAGCTGAAAAACAAAAATGAAAAAAAGATTTAACAAATATGATTACAGAACAGATAGCAAGATTTTTGAATCTTATATTCAATCAGGCAACTCGCCAAACACCAAACAACTAGAAAAGTGAGACACGCACCAAATTATCAACAAGCAACATATCTGACTCCATATCCTGACTCCATATCCCAAAAATAGTTTCGATTAGCAAACTTAATGATGATTACCTTGTTGACGAAAAACGTATTTATAAAATACAAATAAGTTTTCTAGAAATTGGGGCAAAATTTGAAATCTGTTCGATTATTATTAATTAGAAACTAATAAAATTTTTCGGGCTAGAATTTTTCGATTTAGTTGCTCTTAAACAAATACCTAATTATCGATATTAACCCCCGACGCAAACAGAGGGGTGTTATTACTTGGAAGTGTCTGTGTGGCAGTCTGTCTGTGTGTAGGTCTGTCTATGGCATCGTAGCTTGTGAACGATTATAATGCGCTTTTCTTTATTAGATAGCTGGTTTTTTAAATGTTTATGTTTGATAAAAATCGGTTTAGTCGTTTGGAAATTATCAGCTCTTTTCCAAGATTATGTATAGGTATATTATTTACATTATCATTTTACATAAAAATTTCGTGGAGGTAACGGGAAGTTCTTATTATGTTTTGTATTATTGCGTTTGTGGTTTTTGAAATTTGAAATTTTACTTGTTCGTGACTCTATTCAAGACAGAAATTGTAAAACATTTTTTGCAGAAAAACGAAATAAAGAAAATTAAAGACAAAAACTGCATACAATATTTTGAAATATTTTTAATTAAAATCCCATACAATCCCGTTTCAGCTTACTAAAGTAACCCTTTAAGTAAAAAATCTTCTTCCAAAAATTCATTATCTTCTTATTTTCATGATTTTATGCATATTTTTACTAACGATCCATTTGAAAATCCGATGAAAGAATGCCATTTCTGTGAATGACTGACACCAATGTCAGACTGACTGACACCTTTGTTAAAGTCTTCGAAGTGCAAAACACTTAAAATTGTCTTTATTATTCCGCATATTTACGCAAAATTCTGGATTGATATTTGAGTGCAGAAAATTTTATCGTATAATAATCACTTGATTGAAAAGGAATATAGCCTTTTAATAAGCATTTCTTAATTTTATTTACCTAAATATACATAGTCAGGTTTGGAAATAATAATAATAATTAGCAAGAGGGGTACCGCAAATGGTTCCCTTGTACCTAGACCAACGGGTCCTCTGTGTCCTTCTTAAGAACAAGCTGCTTCCAAGCTTTTCCTTTCTTTTTTCGAAGGTTTAATTTTTTGTTAAAAAGTTTTATTTTTTATTTTTTTGTGGCTTATAGAGTTAGTAGAACTACATATCTGTGTCAAGCGCGGAAGTCTTATTTTTTATTGTTTTGTGGCTAAAATTTGAAGCTTTCTTTCAAATTTATATGGGAGCCACTTTAGAGTATACCCTATCCAACAAAAAAATTATCAAAATCGAAACTCTAAAATTTTGAAAAAATGAGCGCTATTTTTGGCCTATAGTTATGTAAAAAGGCGGCCTTTGCAAACTTAAGACATCAATCTTCAAGATTTCGACGGCTCTCGAAGCTACCCATTCAATAAGGTTGAAAATTGTTAGACGCTTTAAGCTAAAGGTCTTAATGATTACTTGACACCCAATGCGATTATTTCAAAAAGACGATATATTTTTTGCCCTGTTCCACCAACTTAAAAAAGATGGATCGAATTTTCAAGAAAATTGAATTGCAAGCCTATAACCTTTAGCTGCCTATAATGTTATGTTCAAATCGGATCGATAGTTTTTGAAACTAAAGCAATCGACATCAAGAAGTCATTACTTATGCGTCTGAATACAATAAAAAAACTTTTATTAAAAAACAGTTTAAATTTTTTAGAACCATTCAAATGTACATGCTAACATCCACTTAAGTGCTCTTCTTTTTTTTTAAAATTTTGTAGTCAATTTGTGCCGAATCCATTTGTTCTGGCTACTTCTGTTCATTTTTCGAAAACAAAATGGAACAAACCAACTGACAAATGTTTAAATAAAGAACACCACATTTACGATCATATATACTGTTGCTCACTAACCCTTAAAAAAAGTCAGTAAAAATTAATGTTTCCTGATCACTTGAGCAAATTTTGACTTGGATTATAAATATAGCCAAAAGCAAAAAAAATGCACATGCTATGCTATGAAAAAATTTCCAAACATACATTCAGTTGAAATATGTCATTATGCTAACAACCTTAAAAATCATATCGTCACTTTATCGGAAATCAGTAAGCATTGTGATGATTGAAATGAGCCTGCTAATTGATTCATTATACCAGTTTATATTTCTGCCAATGGCATTCCGATATGTATATCCCCAATAGAAATAAGCTACAACATATACCATCATTATGCATTTTTATTATGAATTTTATAATTTATGAGCTATACCACTGAGGATAAATTATAAACATTTCCAAACTCATTACCACGTTTAAACAATTATACAAATAATTTATACAATTTGTACATATACTTTTATTATAAAAATAAATTTAACATTCTACGAAAGTCGTTTTTGGATTGTGTAGTCAGTATTAGCATGTACAGGGTTCTTTAAAATATTTAGTGCTGCAATGCCGGACTGGCCATAAAGTCAGGGTGGGCATTTGTCAACCGAGATCAAGCTTGCGTGAGGTCCCAGATTAACTACCTACACGAAAAATTGTTTATAGTCAGAGGAGAAGGAAGGAAGACGAGCAAAAATAGATCTACGAAGATGGTTTAGATCAAACAGCAGAGACCAATTTTGTTTGTTACCAAGATATTTCAATGTCTGTCGAAGCTGTATATCATGTACATGTAAACTTTTGTTCCAATATAACATATACATCAATACGTACTCCAACTTACATGTCGTTCATTGTGTCACTCTTACAATCTTAAATCATAATTTGCAAGAGAAAATTTTCTGCACCGAAGCGCATTAACACGATGGTTCGTTCTCTTTGACGGGGCAAGAACTGCTGGACTCGTTGATTATCCAAACACAAAATCGGATCTTGTCAAAGATAATGACGATAGCAGCTTTTACGAAGAATTTATTGACAATTTAGCTGAATGTTCTCCTCTTTTAAAAAAAACGTTGACTTGCTCGATACGGGTATATATAATTGGAACTTTTTACATGAAAGTGTACGTCTTTGAATCTAAAAACTTCCAAATAATTTTCATTATTTGGTAATTATTAACATTTAGTTTGTTTCTTGACCTAATGATATCGTCTATTGGTTGTCAACTTCAAAAGTTAGTTATCTCCTACTTTTTGAAATTGGTTGTCAACTTAAAAAGTAAAAATCCTGCAATTTTATTATTAACATTGAAGAAGTTTGTAAAATTCTATATTGTCGGAACTTAACGATGATTGCAATAAATAAAATATCAGTGCAATTACTTGGTAATTTTTGTAAGCTATAGTTTTTTATAAAATTTGGAAATGAGTTTTTAATGACTTTGTTTTAGTTTTTTAATTAGTTTTGGTTAGTAGGTTTGATATTGTTGAATTTTTGTTAATTTTGAAAAAACTGTGAAAAATTGCTGTGATCCAACCTTTTTTACCATGGGGATCGTTCAGAAAAAACCGAAAAAAATCGTGAAAATTGAGAAATAGGTGAAGATTGAACCAGAATTATCAGGACAGAAAGATTCTCGCGATCAATTGTTACAAACAATTTAATTGCTTTTAAGTTTTACATTTAAGTTACATTTATACATAATAAAAAAAAATATTAATTCAATGCGGGTTGCGTATTTCAACAAAAGGTTTGCCTATATCAACGTTAGTAATTTTTATACGCGGTATATAAAATATACAATGGTATAATTAATGGTAGCCCCAATTATATTACATTTGAAAATATTGATCGCAGGAAAAAATTTTGATAAAGGTGATTTTGATAAAATGACCTAAGTTCATTTCCGCATGTCCGTTCGTGTCTCCGTGGATACGATAACTCAAAAACGAAAAGTAAGTTCGTGAATTGGCAAAATTAGACCAAGCCTTCCACCAGGAGGAAAATATTCATCTTTGAAACCGTAAGAGATAGAAAAATGAATGACAAAAATGTCTCTTTCTAAAAAATAATCAACTTTTGTTAATAAACTCAGAATATTTTTTATCACTGGACACTATTTGTGCAACTTGAACCTTGCACTTGATCGATTTTCTGTAACTTCTTTTGATTAATTTTATATAGTCAATGAAAAATAATGATAATCAAAGAATTTTTAATAGAATTGTTTGGCACAATTCAAGTAAAATATTATAAATTCGAAATGTGATGTTATCGTTTGAAAACTTTTTTTATTTCCTTTGTGCTGATTTCATTCGGCTCTCGAAAAACTACTTTGAACAATAGAACTTATACTCGAAACAATTTTTCCGAAATCAAACTGAATTCGGCACAAATTTAAAAAGGAACACCACTTTTGTAGTCAATAGTACCTAATTTCTTAGTATCTAATAGTATCCAATTTCTTAACGTAGAAAAAAAACCTATCGTGACGTTAACAAAAAAAAAACTAAAATTAGTACATACGAACGATAAAATTCTAATCATATTTCCATTTTCATGATTCAATCAAATATCAATACTTAGTTTACAAATTTTCCATGGAAGAATTTCTTCATTCATTAGAAGAATTGAAATTTATAAAATTCTGCATAAATAAATCATAGACCAAATAAAACTACATATCTTTTATTCAATGCAATTTTTTTTATACACAGAGACATTTACAACAACAACAAAAAAATTATTTGAATAAATTTATTAAAATGATAGACTGCTTCTACTATACTACTGGCACGGTCGTACTAGTAGCACGCATTGGTCGGTTGTATCTTTAGTATTCGGTATATATGATATAAATGTATAAAATGTTAGCATGTTTTAGCATAATGATATACTGCTTTTTATGAATATATAACGCATATACTGAATATAAAAAAGTATAATGTTCGTTTTTCCAAACGGACAGGATCGTAGTTCATGAATTTGTACGAAGGGTAAAAAAAAGAATGGTGCTGTTAGGACCCACGCCCTAGATTTTTCAGTTTGGAATGTCAATGGCCGCTGTATGCCCGATGAACCAGCTACGTAATCGCTTTGCGCCGTTTTTTCGTTTCGGTTTTACGCTCTATTTACGTTCATTGGATACCTTTCGACGCGGCCTTTCCTCTGATTTTCCTCGCGTTTGCAAAAATTCCGAGTATACCGTCTGTTTTGGAAAGCTTTGTTAATAGAGAATCAATGTTAAATATTATTTACTATAGTAACTACACAATGCTTCATAAAGAAATAAAATAGTGGGGGTACTCTGTAGTCTGTAGTGTGTGTGTGCATACGTAATGAAAATAATATAATAAATTAAGTGGGCGTCACTAAATCCCCACTCTTAAATGACATCATTCAAACATCATACCACAAGTAGCCAGATGTTTGTAAGTATGTCAATGAATGTATGGTTTTATAGTTAATATTTTATTTGTTTATTTCACATTGATTCCCTATTAGAAATGATTTTGAAAACAGACTGTATTTACGAGTCATATTTTGTAATTTTCAATTTATAATAACAATAATAATAATAATGGGGTTTTACCTCCGTTTCTGAGACACCACGCTCTATAACAGAGGCCACCCACATCATTATTTTTCAAATTTTATAAATTTTTTTAACTGTACATTTTTTATGATGTGAGTGGAGGACAAGGAATTCATATGCAGACTAGGAATTGGAAAGATGTGCGGCTGCAGCCGACTTTGATATGAACTATGCCATTATTTGTCTCGAGTCTGTGAAAGGAAACTGCAGAAAATCTTCAGAAGCATTCAATCTACAAATTCAATGGAATGGACTTCGAGTCTCCCATCCTCAATGTTCAACGGCTTCCAGAAAATTTCGATACCGTTTTCCAAAATTTTATAATTAAAAAAGTTGAACGTCTTGTCAAAACGAAGCTACTTAAAATTTTATCATCCTGAAAAAACCCGATTACAGATTACCTGTTGGAATGGATAACCCGGAATAACAGGTAATCTGTAATCTAATGTCTACAGCCATGCAAATTATTTAAAAATAACAACTATTTAAAAAATTTATTGAAATTAAAAGAATACTTTAATTTAACAGATATATTCTAACTAATAAAAATCAAGAAGGTAGGTAAAACTCATTTTATGCTAAAGCAGAGTTGACATTTAATTCTTATCATTTTTAAATTATTCCGATGGCTTGCAACCATCGGATTTCATGTTACCCGATAAAAAAAGTTGCTGGGCACCATAGTTTATCGGAATTGCTAGGTGCAAACTTAGATTGTATAGGTAATCAAACAAGTTCACAAACAAGATATTTTACTAATTAAATAAGTCAAGTTATTCCATCTAATCCAATGAACCCTTGTATCAAGCAGCTTTTTGGATCGGATCATCATTAGCTACAAAATAGAACCCAAAACAAAATCAATACTACCTAGGGCCAAATTCCTATCTTTTTTGTGTAATGTCCTTATCCAACTCTAATATTAAGAGAATGATATGGTACCATCCGGATCAATTCATAAGTAAATTAAAAAATCGGTGGAAGTGTTGGTAAAATATGAGAAATGAAATAAATTTTTTTTAAATTCACATTTTCTCTTACTTTACAGATAATCATCAGATAATCTCTTTGCCTAAATCAGTTTTTTTGTATTATAAATACGTATTTCGACTACAATGTAGTCATCATCAGTATAAATTTGCTAGTCGTAATTTACTCTTTGACAATTAGAAATAGATAGAAAGTCGAGATCAATAGACAAAAATAAAAATAAATAGAAAATTAACTAAATTAAAATATACTAGATTTAAAATATATAATAAATTTTAAATTATATTGAAATTACTCTTGTTAAAATTTCCTTAATTCACATTTATTCCTGTTAACTTTATTCTTATTAAAATTACTCTTATATTGTCTCAGGATATGTTACTCGTCGCTAATTTGGTGACAATTTCACCCAAATTAGCGACGAGTAACATATTCTGAGACAATATAAGAGTAATTTTAAAATAAGGGGGCGAATTTGAAATTTTATTTCAAAAACCTAGAGTTCTCACTAATTATCATACGATAATATAATGTTTAGTTCACATCTACTGTTCTGCCGAAGGATTTTTTTTTTAATGTGTAAATATAGTTACTCTAAAAAACTATATTTGGATTAAATTATAATGTACTTGTTCACAATTCAAATAAAAATATATATATGAATCATAACTGATTTACGTCTACGGTCCTAATGACCATGCCATGTTTCGTGTGGGTGCTGTTATGTATCGTAATCGTAAGAGCTATAAATATATATATATTATTCATTATTAAAGTTGAAAAAAAAATGTATATATTTATTATACAAGTAACATACATAAATAAATTATATGACGTGTCTATTCATGCACACGCTAGCGGGATAATAATCCTTTATCTTCTGTGGTTTGAATGTCATATAGTGAGTAAGCACTTTAAAAGAGAAAACTTATGCGACGCCAAGAATGATTTGTAGAGCATGTATAAGTAAAAGTATAGATGTCTATAGCTTTATACACTTTATCTTTTTATAAATCCGTGGATCTGTAAATGGCAAAATAGAAAATGGATATAAAGAATTCATTAATTAATAATCCTACAAATAATAAATAAAAAGACACGAATAGATATGTAGATGATCTTTTAGTAAAATGAATGTATCAAAATGTCTAAATGACTTTGTTGATTGTTAACAAGGAAATAAACAATAATAATTACCGTGATAACTCAGGGAGAACGCAGTTGAAGAAAAGAAAGCAGATTTGATTTAGTAGCGTTACCGCTACAAACTTAGTATATACAGAATATTTACTCAGTCAGTTGTTATATTCACTTGTATAAAAGAAAATATGTGATAAGTTTATAGAAATTTCTTGAAAATCTGTTATATATATTCCTTGTTAGGTAACTTATACTACAGGTCGGTGAAAGTTCTCATGGCCGAAGATAAATGAGTATGCGTGTGACAAAACACAACGTTCATTTTTTTTTTTTTTTTTAATGTTTTTTGAATACTTGTAAAATTAGATATTAGTGAATGGAGATTACTGACGAAGTAAAATTTATACTAAAAACATTGATAAAAATCCAATTCTGTTTGTAAATTCGTACTTTCTCTCAAATTTAAATACTATAAGCTTACATTTTTACCCATTTTCGTATAATAAATGTAACCTTGACCTGATTCAACAAATGAGTTAATAATATATTTTCACGTATATTTCATAATAACACCTGTTCTCTACAAAATATGTGTTACAAAATTTTCATAAACTATACCTAATAATTGTTGTTTTGAATAGCCAATTACAGTAAGCGATCTGTTTTGAACTTAAGAGTATTATACATGGAAATAGTGCCTGCAAATATTTTTCGTGATCGATTTTCTCTGTTATTATAAATTCCTTCGTTATACTGCTATTTAACCTGTTTAACTACATCATTATTTCTGGGTATAGTTTTTGTAAGTTCACTGACATTCAAGAAAATAAAGGTTACTATAATAATTATTATTAACACTGGTAATAATTACCTACTATGCTTATCCTGTGACTCTTTAAGGACGTTCATTTGCTACGCTAGTCAAATGAGTACTATCTTTAATAACATGTATTTAGGATTTTAAAAAATTCGTAAAGTATATCAATAATCTTACAATGATTTATAACCTTTTTTTATTTGTCCTTAAATATTTTAAAAGTATATTTATTGTAAAATACCAGTAAATGTGAAATAGAAATTAATTTGACTTTATTGACAGTTGTGATGACGTGACGTTTATATTTGTATATACTGTGTAGATTTGTGTATATGTGTATATCGCCAGTTTTCAAAATATGGTGGCAAAAAAAAACCTGACAAAACAGTTTTAATTTTATTAAATAATTAATTCAAACGTTCGTCAACACCTTTTTTTTAATGTAAATATATAAACTGCATATTTCAAAAAATATTTATAAACATTATTTATTATGGTGACTACTTTAATAATATAGTTAATATAATTTTAAGTACAAAAAAGTTCTGTTCTCCATAAGACGTTAAAAGTTTGATTTTTAATCGATAATTACTATTTGAAATGATCGTCAACAGGTTTTAAATTTTTGAGGGAAGATAACTAAATAATTGAGTTATTTATTTCACTACAAAAAAATTTTATCTACTATCAAGCCTCATATATGAACGTCCTTAATTGCCATATAAATTAAAATTCTTAAGTGTTCGTATCCTTCACAACCAAGACCGAATCATTTAGATACCCGGTAGGTACCGGATATATTCATCAGGTGGCTGGCTATCTTTATTTTTGGGTTTATAAAAGAACTTAAGAAGATCATAGAAACAACAGATACCTTAGAAAAGAGGGGAATCAGAATGCCTTTCATAAGCCCAGAAATTATTATACAAAAACAAGTAAGAAAAAAATAAACGAATACAGTTTAAACACTGTGAGTACTGGAAGAATATACCACAACAAACACTCGGGAAATACTGTTTCGGAATGCATCCATGAGGCTGTCCCTCGATGCATTCAACTTGAACAAGATACAACTTTGAAAGGTTACCGGATTCATTACCGGACACTATCATCTAAGAAAGCCCTTACAATAGGACTCCACAATGGATTCATTATGGAGTCCCCCTGATTTCCCTCGCCACAGACTGAGTCTGTGGCTGAGACTGAGACTGAGACTGAGACTGAGACTGAGACCTGAGACTGAGTCTGTGGCACTTCTTTCTCCTCGTCGAGGAGAAAGAAACATGCTTCCAAATTATCTTTAACTGCGAATCTCGAATTCGATGCATCTCACCCCAATATATATCAACCCTCTGGAAAATCGAATAAAACCTCATGGCTATTGCCAAGATATGGGAGAAGCGAACCTCGTCAGACATAAGTAGAAAGGGGATCACAATGGGTCGAAATGTCGAAGTACAAGACTTTTCATACCCCAAAATTGCATACCCCAGAATTTATCGATCTAACTATCTTAACTATCTATTTATCTAATAAAGATTATGATTAATATTATTAATGGAAATTGATTTTCTCTCTTTATATACCGGTTGTTTAGTTCACATCTTCGCATAGCAGATCTCCCACGAGTTTGAGAGAATATATATGTATACATTAAGCAATGTGTATGAGAAGGAGGTCTTATAGGTTTGATTTCTTACTTAAAGTTAAACTGTTGTGTGTGGTATGTGTTGTACGATACGCATTCAGTTAGATGACGCTTGGAGAGTGGGGTTTTTTTTAAGTGAACAGATCAGTTGTTATGATTTTTTCTGTTGTTCAGCACACAACAGTTTACTTTTAAGTAAGAAAACAAACCTATAAGACCTCCTTCTCATACACATTGCTTAATGTATACATATGTACTCTCTCATACTTGTGGAAGATCTGCTATGCGAAGATGTAAACTAAACAACCGGTATAGACTATATCTATATATATAGCATACAATATATAGTTTATGTTGTCGGAATATAAAATCGATACTCGAGTTTATTCTCGATATCTTAGAACGAGAATAAACTCGAACAAACAACATTAAAACAATCAATTAAAATTTCATAACTTAGTTTTGTAACCCTAGACCTTCCTGAAATGTATTAATAATTTTTATTAATAAATAAAAATTATTTATTTATTCACAGAATTTTTTCAAATTTACTCTTCTTTTCGAGCCCTAAATTCTGATACATAAAAACCACCATGTTCTTCGTTCAACAGAGTAAAAACTCAAGCAAACTGAAAAAATAATGCTGATAGTGAAATTATTCAATTAATTTGACGATTTTGACCTAAAGTTTAATGCGCTACATGTTAAGAGCTATATATTAATTTTGAATGAGATGTCTCAATTAGTTGTATTTCACCCCGTTAGTGGACCATTTCTCGTTTAGAATGTTACAAACCCACTTTTTTCAAACGTTCAGCAAATTCTTCGGGCCAATAATGAATAACCACTTGAAAATTTTCTCTAACCAACCTCCATTTATTATATAAAATTATACCCTAACTTTTGAGAATAGCACCTCAATTTGCAATTAGTTAAATCGTATACGTACAATTGATGCTTGCACTAAATCATATATATAAGTGATGTTTAATCGCTTAACGCTATAACCAGTCCAAGTAGCCGAGCGGTCAAAGACGTTATGTCTGCGCAGTATGCCTACTTGGAAACTGGAAGGTTTTGGGTTCAAGTCCCGACAACGGCAGTTTGTCAATTATTAAGAAAAAAAGGGGGGCGATTAATTGACTAAACTGTCGGCATATGGACAAGAACGAAGTAACCGGCTATGCTTGAGAAGGTTTTCTGAAGTTTCCTTCACGAAGTTAACTCCAAATGAATATTGGCATAGTTCATATCATAGTCGGCTGCAGCCGCATATCCTACCAATTCCTTGTCTATACACAAAAAGTCCTTCCACTTTATTCACATCCTTACATCCTTAGGCATCACAATGGACCTTATGGGCGAAGTGTAGCCCGTCCAGGGCAGCCTCTACAATTTATTCTAATCGCTTAACACAAGAGACAGAATTATTCTTCATAAGTTTTACAATATTAAAAAAATATAAGGTTGAGGGTAGTCATAAAATTTCTACAAGGATGAACAATTTAATATAAAAAAAAAATTGGTTGATATAATATAAATATAATTTATAAAGCATTGAGAGGCAAAAGAAAAGAAAACTACTTCTAATTATTACCAAAATAAACATTTTCATATTCTATTATATACTTTATATAAATGAAAAAACGATTTTTATGTGTTCCGTGAAATTAGAACTGATATCAACTCATAGGTACTCTTTGTACCATTTATATATTATTTGTGTTTATGCCTTCAAACAATGGCGAAAAAATAATAGATATTATTAAATAATGATTTACTACAGTTGACCAAAAATACATTCAAAAATTCCTAATATAATAATTGATTTGATTGATTGATTGATTCATCTTGGGGTTTAAAAAGTATTGCACTTCGACCTTATGGTCCAATCTGCTCCCCATTCTACCTCAGTCCAACGAGATTCGCTTCTCCCGTATTGAATAATTGATTTACACTGAACAATAAGTCTGCAATTCTGTTTAAAATAATTGATAATTAAATACATTGTGAATTGATTAATAATTACATAGGTGATGTAATCGTTGGCACATCGGATGCGATATGCTGAGTTTTAGGGTTCGATTCCTGGCGGATGAGTTGATTTTTGATGTGAAACATTTATTGCGGCGGGTTAGACCGTTTGTCACCATTCGTTACCTGGCAACGGCCTGGCGAAATTTTCTTGCCACGAGATCAACAAGATGTTCAAAAGTGATATTACATAAAACAAATCAGTTTTAAAAATATGCTCATAGATGGAGGTACATAAAGAAGTTCAAAAACGCATTCATAGGTGGCAATGCATATTTTCCATACAAAATAGTTAATAATAGTAATAATAGTTTAAGTAACTGATTGAAAGAATTGAACCGTCTCAATTTTTAAGAAATTATTTAATTTTTAATTTTTGGGTATTAAATTAATATGTATTTTTTAAATATATAACAATATTAATTAAATGAATATATGATAAAGTCATAATTACCATTAGAAAAAGAAAACCCTCGCAATTTTTATTAATGAAAGTGCAATTTTCTTAATATGAAAGTAAAACACGTTTGCACAAAGTCACAAACTCTTAAGAAATGTATGAAATTATTACATTTTTATATCAAATCACAGAGTCAAATGACACTAGATGCTTATCTTTATCGTGTTGACTACGGCATCCTATCCACATTAGCCGTTTTTAATTCATCTCAGAAAAGTCTCCAGTAGATTCTAGCTGTACAAAACGGACAATTGATTGAATGTCTATAACGGAATGTTCCCAGCTAAAAAAATCTCAAAAACTCCACAAGGCATGGATTATAACGATAAGTTAAAGCCACGAACTACCATAACCCTCAGAACCATAACAAGGCACGACCAACTTCCTCCAACTCAAACCGTAGAATTATGCTACAAAAAAACTCAAAATCTCGGGACGGCATGGCTTACCGCCAATAACTCAATCCGTGCAACTAGACTTGGTAAGTTTTTTACGGTTACTTTTTCGTTCTAATTTGATGTTGTGGTTTTTTTATTACCTACTATATTTACAGGGAGGATTTGAGATGGTTTTTAGGCCACTGTATCTCAGGAACCAAATAAGCTACGTTTGAGCAGACTGACTCACTCACCCACTGGCTCACTAAACAATATTCTAGGGTACTAATTGTCATAGAAAGTTGATAGGAAGGTAGGTCTTAGAAAAGTCTTACTTACATTCTTTAATCTCAAAAAACGGTAAAACATAGAACAAAAGTGTACAATAAAATTTCTGGTCAAACAATGTCAATTATCACTAGCGATGTGTATGTAGCCACTTGATGTGTATATAACCAGTTTTAATCCGATCACAATAAATTTTTGTATGTAAGGTGCTTTTGGTAAATGAAAGGATCGGAAAGTTGGTATATCTCTCCTAATACTGGAAAAATCACAAAATGTATAAAGAGAAAATTTATAGCTTGACCCTTACATAGATTTCACTACTTTTGAAGGCGCTCTATTTTAGTTTCTGCTGGGATATCATATTTTTTTTGTATACGAAAACTTAGCCCCCCTCTCAAGGTTTTGTTTTTGATTGGATATTGTGTCTCGGGTATTCGTTCGCGACACATACCAGGGGAGTTTTATACATGTTATACGTGTTTACAAGTGATTTCTATCACAATGTACATAATATCGACAATATAATAAAAATGAAAACATGATAGTGTGTTGTATGTGCACAGAAGCAGATCTCCATTGAGAGATATGTCTTTTGTTTTTCAATTTTTATATTTGTAAATAAAATAATAAAAATAAAACACATTTTTATTGAATTGAAAAGAGGAAATAATATAGAAATGTACCGTGAAAAATAATACAATAATAAACAAAACAAAAAAATCAAACTGTAGACATGATATATCACGAAGACGATCAAATTTAATTACTTGAAGTAGCAAATAGTACAATTTTAATTGGATTTGAAACTTTTGTAAGAACACGGAGTTGTTTTTACCACATATATCATTGTCCTATTAATTTCATTTTATGTTTCTACTATGTGCTGAATTAATTATCAGATGTTCCCATATTCCCCTAACGAAACCAAACATATAATTGGACGCTCGCGAGTCCCTCCGGTCTTCCCGAGTGGAGTAGGCTCTGTTTGAGTCCACATATAGCCAATAAAAAAGAAAAGAAAACACCCAAACAGTTTTTTTTGTAAATTTAAAAATATTTCACAAACGAAAAATAGCCAGGTTCACGGATAGGGTGGCTAAAGTCCTTCTTGTCGAGCTCTACAACTTTTGTTTGAATGTTTTTTCGATAAAGATCTCCGGTCAAAAGTTAATCCCCTTTTTTTTTATTTACCCTGGATCCCTTTGTTTGTGCATTTTACACAATTTCTTCCGAATGTTTGTGAACTTTACGCATTGAGTAGAAATAGCAGCTTGATCGGCCCACGGGAAGTCCCAAATAATTAGCAATGGACGTGAGTCTGTCCGAAAACTGCAAGGAAATTCTGTATATGATTACTGTGCAATTTGTAGATGGATAATTCAAACCAAAGTTTTTATGTGAACCAATTTTTTTTTTAATTATAAATAAATTCTAAAGCTCTCCATCACCAACAAGTAGCTTCTCCCCAATTTCCTCAATTTTACATTGTTTCACATATTAACCGATGCAGGTATTATCAATTCCATAAATGGCCGTTCTTTTTTAAAATTTTACAGTTGATTTGCGTCAAATCAATCAATCTCTCCCAAAAAATGTCTAGTTCATTGGTTGTTAGTAGAATCATAGCTAACTTTTAAAAGAATTAAAATCCAAATAGATTATTTCTACACCAAATTATTCGGCACAAATTGACTCCTCTTTTGGAGTTGATATTGAATACGATGAAAGATGGTGTAAATAAGAGAGAAAGAAGCATTTTACTTTTAGATCAGTCGTCGAATAATTTAGGTCAGAAATAATTTAAGCTAAATGTATTTATTTAAGGAGGCATATTTGGAAGTTTTCTCTCTGCAATGAGAGCTACGTAGTCCTGATTCGATGGTAACAAAAGAGGGAACAATGAGCTATTTTCGCAATCAGCGTTTCTCATGGATGATCGCTTAGTTTACAAAAAACAATTAAATTAAGTAAATAATCAAAAACAATAAAGTAATATCAAGCACCTTTGTGGTATAGCTGTTAAGCACTGACACGGCAGATCGTGAGTACGATCTCCAGCAAGATATGTATTATTTTTCTTAGTGATGCGAAGATATTTATTAATCATTCATATTACTTAAATATCAGATCAAGTAAGCGCTATTTACTTACGTTAGTATACGAGTGACATTACCGAAATAACAAGCCACCATACAAACAATGAGTTTAAAGGTAATACTTTACAAACCATCGTCAGACTGGTCTTAAAATTGTAGCTTGATTGATCAATAAATCGTTCGTAAAAGCTTCTATCCTCATTATCATTGATGAGATCCAATTATATGTTCGGATTATCAACGACTCCAGCAGTTCTTGCCCCAAAAGAGAACAAAGCATTGTCTTAATGTGCTTCAGTACGGAAACTCGTCTCTTGGACTTCGATTGGAGTAAATTGGAGTACACACTAACAAATACATACACATGATAAACAACTTCAGCAGATACTGTAATTTCTTTGAAACAAACAAATAGCGTTCTTTGTTGTTTGCTCTAAACCATCTTCGCTGATTTCTACCGGATTTTCTTTATTCACCCCCCGTGCATGAACTATTATGCGTGTAGGTAATAAGCCTAGGGCCGGGTGACAAGCTCCACCCTGACCTTATGAACAGTCTGACACTGTTACACACAACGTTGTAATAACCTCTTTATTCAAACTTTTCGATAAAATCTCGATCTAACACAAAAAATACTGAATGTTTAGTATAGGTATGTTATGTATCCCTATCACTAGGTAGGATGTTTATTATTTGTAAAATGTTGTGTTATTTGAGAATAAATTTTCAAAACATGAAATTACCATTACATACATTAACCACAAAAACCATTATTGTGTGTGTGTGTGTAAAATGAAATAAATTTTAAGAGTAAAAGAGTAACAACATATAGGCAGACAGTGTACTTTGTGATATTTTACGTTATAAAATATAATTTCATTCGTGTAGAACAAAAATAAAAAACTACAAAATTCATCATTTAAGGTAGTAACAGCATTAAGTCACTTTTCGACAGATTTTGCTCAATTTTTTTCACTGGCTAAAAATAACGTTTTCTAATAAATTCCAAGGTTTCAGAATTTTTGAACGTTTAGAACGCGAGATAATTAATAACAAATCGTTGTATTAAAAACAAATAAGTGACAGAATTAAAAAAAAAAAAAACTAGGAAGGTAACAATAAATATTTCTGAAATAATCGCGTTTTACCATTTTGTTTTCGAAATATAATAGTTATAAATTTTTTTTTCTTTCAAAATCACATTAATTTGTATATAAATATATGTATGTTAGTATGAATGTGTATATGTATTTATTCTAATATAAAATTAAACGGATTTTTTGTCCTGATTATAGAAGACAATGCTGGAACAACCTTAATGAATGAATACATTATTGTTTATTAAATAATTTGTTTTAAATGGTTTATTTTCGATGGTAGTATTATAAATGCATTGCTCGATAGTGTATCCGAATATAAATATTTAATGGTATGCTCAAATCCATTATGAACAGTTAAACATTTAAAAATTTGTTGATAAATTAATTACGTTTTCAAAAACTAAAAAAACTAAAATAAATTTAAAAACTTTTCAAAGGTTTTCATGTGCTAAATATAGTATATTTATAAAATTATACAAAATGCCATATAGCACATTCAGAAAATGCTACAAAATCCGGAATAAAATTTATCATTTTTATTGTAAATTCATTATTTTCATCAATATGCTTGTTTCAGTATACTTGCACTAGTAGTACTAGCAAAGGGAAGGTGAAAACTTGGCAAGTACGTCTTTCTAGGTCTTTATTACCGAACCCTGAAGGACAAGGAATTTTTATGTAGATTAGGAACTGGTAGGATGTGCGGCAGTAGTCGACTCTGATAGGAACTATGCTGATATCCATCTGGAGGTTGTGAAAGGAAACTGCAGAAAACCTTCAAAAGTATAGCCGGTTACTTCCGTTCTTGTCCATAAGAAAAAAATTTATTTTCAACTGTCGCTGTTGGGATCGAACCAACAACCTTCCAGATTCAAGCAGAGTGCCTTTAACACCTCAACCACTAGGACGGTCAGTCAGTATAGTTGTAAAACTGTGTATATTTTTTTAAAATAATTAATAATTAATTCGAACGTTCGAAAATAATATTGTTTTATTTCAATTCATAAACTGTATAATTCAAATAATATTTTAGAACAATATTTATCACAATGACTAATTTATTAACATAGTTGTCACAAGTTTAAATAATAATAAAAAACACGTTTTCATATAAGACATAGATTTAAATTATTATTATAAGGATTTTATAAAGTTCTCGTAAAATGATTATCAATTTCAATTATCATTGAAAATTACATGACAATTGTATCAAATATAGTTTAGCTATAAATTTAAATTTACAGTACAAACATATTGCCCTGACAATTTCAATTTATTTATTACACTTATCAAATTGTAAATGTAATAAAATTTCATGACTGTTATGTGATATATATTATTTTTAAACCATTTCAATTGTAAGGATGATAAATGTACTTTTATTTCCAATATTTATGGAAATAAAAGTTTTAGAAAATCATTGTTTACTAGAATTAAAATCAGTTTACTAGAGTCAAACATCGAATGGTTCAAATTTAAAATTTGGTTAAGGATGCGAAAGACAAAAATCTATGTTTATATAGTAACCATTGATAATTTGAGTCGAGTGCAAATATACATATAAAAAGTGACAAAACTAGGGACATAATAATACTGAACGGATTTGAAAAATCTTATTTTGTTGCATTTCTAAGATCAAATATATGAAAATTTATCTTTTAATAATTATTGCTCTTGTCAATTATCGAATACAGGGATGAAATGATCTCGATAATTTATGATATTATAACTACCATGATAAAATTTAGAATCATTGCTTTTAGATATAATATATAGTTTTTCTATTGTCATTTTTCACTACTCTATCATATTATTAAACTTTGGTGCCTTAATATTAGTGTTGACCTAATTTAATACTTTTTGAATAAATTATATAAAAAGAAGTAATAAACTTCTTACGTGCATACACAATAATAATAATATCAACAGGAATCCCTTCGTTGGGTTTTTTAATTGGCGGAGGACTTACTGTAGGAACAGTAATGCTTATTAAGGTTTTTCTTTCTTCAATGGTGGGGGGAGGTATGTAGCGATAACGCTCCTAAAAATAATTATGCTTTCTTTTAGAAACTATTGCTCCTTAACTACATGCTTCCCAAATTACCATGGTTATTGTAATTGTAAATTACCTTGGTAACTATCAACAAATATAATTTGATATTCATTTAATATTTTTAATAAAGATAATTTATATCTTTCAACTTGTCTTCTAATTTATTAAATGTATTATAATTATTAATGATTCAAATATAGTCATTTATCATCTTACACAGTCAATAGTTACAATGATATGAACGGGGTAAATATTCATTTAATCATACAAAAGTTTTTTTTTTGCATCTTAAAATTAGTTTATTTTTTATACTAAGAGATGTTGAGCATATTGCTAAGGTAAAACGTATGTTTCATTAACTTTTAAACAGTGGGATATTTTTCTAAATCTACACTAACATAATTAAGATCATCCTAAATATCGCAACCACGTTTATATATTTATTAAACGTAGTCCACGAAATTAGTGCGATATGAACCATATCATATTCAGGCAAGAAGGTACGTAATAGGTTGAGTTGAATGAAGAAAAATTAAAGTAAAGATGATAATTTCAGATTCCAACTTGCCTACTGATATTATTTCCAATATTACATCATACGCTGACTGAATTTTATCGTTGGTTATGTACGTGGTAACAAATATTGATTCATGTCACATGGATATGAGAATCTGTAGATATAAAAAAGTAACATACAATATTCAATTAATATTTATAGCACGGCAGAGGCCAAAAAAAAACAGTGTTATGTTCGAATTTTTTTTTATTCTTTAGTTACTTTCAGTTTCCTTAAAACCACTGACAGAAAAAGACGGGTGTTAGAAGTTTGAAGCCTATATGTGCCTGCCTGTGGCATCGTAGCCATCAAATGCGTGGACCGATTTGAATGTTTAATAGAAGCTGTTCAGTCGATTGGAGATTATCAGCTCTTTTCTAGGTTGATATACAGATATATTAATGAGTAACTTTACATATAAATTTACATATAAATTTGGAGGAAGTAACGGAAAGTTTATATTTATTAACTCCCCACGCAAAAAGCGGGTTGTTATAAGTTTGAAACCTATGTGTGTCTGCCTGCGGCATTGTCTGTGGCACACTCTCAAACGCGTGGATCGATTTGAATGTTTGATAAAATCTGTTCCGTCGTTTGACGATTATCAGCTCTTTTCTAAAATGGTGTATACATATTATATTATAAACATTATCATTTTATATATTAATTCGGTGGAGATAAAGGGAAGTTCTTTTTTATGAACCCCCCACACTAAATTGGATCTACATATTAATCTTAAATCATCTTGCTGTCAAGCAAATTGCTACATCGCGTGGTTATCGGTAATAGAAGATTCAGGCAACTGAAAGGGAATGGATGAAGAGTTATGGATGAAGGTATTATTACTATCAATCTGCACGCTAGAAAGCGAAGGCGTCTATACGTGCTGTTTATGTCACAATTTTAGTCTGAATTTCGTAATGAATTTTGGAACGTGAGTTGATTTCTGCATTTGAAAGTTCGTAAATAGGTAAAAACGGTCAAGAGAAAGAAGAGGAAACAAAATAAAATTTTCGTTTAATATTAATAAAAAGCATTCAAATTTTAATACCACATTTATCATATTTTCTGTAACTCTATTTGTAGTTTTAACATTCTTGATTGGATTTATTATAATTTCTTTCTCTAAGAAAATTCGCTGAGTTTGAATAGCTTCTACGTCATGTTTTTGATTTAAAGTTTTTTTTATGATGATATAAATAAAATTTCAACATTCAAGTGTGAAGTTTGTACCTATTTGAAGGTCGTGTGTACTTTATAAAATATTTTTTTGAAAGTAAGTTATACAAAGCAAAATAAATAAAGTTCATTGAACGTAGTACATTTCATAAATCGAACATTTGATGTCACTATGTCAAAATGTGAATTTATCTTACTTTTTTTAATAAATAAAAAATACTCAAATCATAAAAATCCAACTTCAAAGAAATACAAAAAAATAAAAGTTAATTAGAATACTGTTTTATTTTTACAAAAAAAAAAAAAAATTAAAAATATTACCATGAATAAATTATGTAAAATAGTTGAGAATACTGTTGCGATTAGTTAGTAATGGTATGTTTAGTACAAGATTTTTGAAATCTTTTTATTTTTTTATTATTTAAGCGTTTTAGCTGCTGAGACTATATACGCTGTAAAAAGTACTAATTTCACGGAAAAACACTATCATCATCATTTCACTTTTCATCTCATCTAAAAAACTAAATCACACACTAAATCATAAAACCAATACCACAACACTTAATGTTATAACGAAATTAATGTCAGAAACTAATCTATGTAATGAAAATATTTATATTTTATCTTCATGAATTTTAAGCGGTTTATGAAATTTTAAATGTGCTGTAAATATACAGTAATATTACATTTAAACACTAACTCCTTATATAACACGATAGTTGTTTTTGTGTTTGTTTGATAAAGGTTCAGAATAACAGTAAAACATATTTAATAATTTTTAAATTTTGTCGAATAATCCCACTTATATTAAGCTTTCCAGAACTTCAGGAATACGCGAATCTAGGGGGTTTAATATATTTGTGTTAACATTGTCTATACCCAGTTCAGTCATAACGGGTGCGGTCATTTTACAGTTCGTAAAAAGGGATATTAAAAGTATTGCACTTCGACCTTACGGTCCATCGTGCTCACCCTACTAATTCAGTCTGAGGGGGTTCGCTTCTCTCACACCTTGAGAATGACCAAGAGTTAGGTTTTCCTGAAGGTTCATATATTCGGAGTGTGATGCACCAAATATTTTGTATCTGCTGTAACCGAGAGATTCGCAGTTGAGGATGATTTGCGCGGAAGTTTTTTCTTTATCGTCGCACAGTCTACACATAATGTATCCGTTGCGGAGTCCTATTGTGTGCAGATGCTTTCGTTGGTGATAATGTCCGGTGATGAATTTGGTAACCTTTGAAGTGACCGGAGTTGTATCTTATGGAGGTTCAGAGCATCTTCCCCGAATTTTGTTTTATTTAATGTATATAAACTCGTGAGATTCATTCAAAATCTGATTATATTTTTGTACGAAACTATTTTATAACTGTTATTATTGGGTAGGGGAGACATTTATCGTTCAAATTTATTTAGTTATTGCTCAATTTAACTAGGAGTTTTTACTTTCTACATACAAAATAGAGAAAGACAAAATAAATGAAACCAATTTTTCAATACTTATTTTTTTCTTATGCTTAAAATGTAGTAAGCGCTTTCAAGTCTAGAGAAGGATCGAAGACGGTTCATTGAAATAACGTTTTTGTTTTTAGACCAAATATATTATTTATTGGAAATCATTTTACATAGTATTTAAAGTTTTACATCGTATATAAATAATGACATTTACTTAAGGACGTTCCAGCACTGTGTTATATAATCAGGACAAACAACATTTTCAGAGATAATAGTTTGTGAAATTACAGTTCAAATTCTAAATCACAAATACCGTTTGTATCAACATTCAAAACAATTTTCTCTTCGTTATTTTGAAATGATACAACGATAAATCGTCCTTGTATAATTAATTATTGTACACCATATAAAGTAACCTTTTATTTGGCACATTTTCAGAAAATAGAATGGTTTCCCAACACCTAATTACATTATTCCAACATGATTTTGCTTTTGTTTGAGTGTTTATGACACAAACTTAGTTTCTAGTTCAGTATTATTTATTCACATTATCGACGGAGTCATTTAATATTTTGTTATTTTATTAAACAATGTTTGTTAAAAATAACATTCTCGACAATGTTAATACTTCATGACAAGTTGAAAAGGGATATAGAAAATGTTGAACTTTGGTATCGATTATTGTATAAATAATTTAATATTCTTAAGAACATTCTTCGTAAATTCTTTCCGCATATTGTTTTTCTGTCTCTCATGCTGTTTGAATAAAATATTCCAATAATTACTCTATGAAGGAGGTATGGATGGAATCACAAGAGATGTGTCTGCCAAGTTTATTTTAGTAAAATCAAAATTTTTTTTATCGCAAATAATTCGACATGTCGTGTTTCAAAAGTATTTGAACGTAATTCACCTAGTAATTATTGGTTTTTAACAATCACAACGACAAAAAGTACGACGAGTAAAACTACCATATATATATATATATATATATATATATATATATATATATATATATATATATATATATGTATAATGTATATATATATATATATATATATATATATACATTTATATATATGTATATATATATATATATATATATATATATGTATATATATATATATATATATATATATATATTTATTGATATATATATATAACAATAAATACTATTGAAACGGCGGGCCATTTTGCCATGATTTTATCACTTTAGTAATCAATGGTTAAATAAAAAACCATAAGCCTTTTTTGAATATGAATGGAATGTTCAACAACATAAAATATTTGAGTTCCACCATATTTTCAATGGATAGGGCTAATCAAACTTTAAAAAAACTAAAGTTCATAAAAATTTGTTATTATATTTATTTTTTAGGCTTACTTAATTCAAATACTGAAGTAGTTATCAAATCAAGGTTAGAAAATTATTAATACTTCTAAGTGTGTGCCGACTCAAAATTATATAGCTATTTACATTAGTGTAGGACTTAGACTAAAAAGTTACTTTATTATTTTTTTCTTTCTTTTTTCGAAGGTTTAATTTTTTGTTACAAAGTTACTATTTTTTTGGTTTTCAGTTACTTTCTTCTTTCGTCGGTTCTATTTTTTGTTAAAAAGTTTTATTACTTTTTACTCTGTAAAAAGTTATGCGTGATCATGCATAAAAACTATATATATATATATATATATATATATATATATATATATATATATGTGTATACAGGTTGAATTAAGTACCTCCTTCTTTCGTCGGTAAAAATACGCCAAAATTTTGGATTTCGGGTTAGAAATTTAATAATTTTCAAACTTTATGTTTGTGCAATATTAACTTTAAAGGAAATCAGGAAGTACCACTTAGATTTTTGATCCTCAGCTTAACGATTTATGGCGTGGTGGCGTTTTTTTTTTCGATTTTTGAATTAAAATATCTCTAAAACTATTTATTTCTTAACGATGAGGTTGAAAACTATGT
The DNA here is from genome assembly GCA_963920215.1 of Nineta flava. Classification (NCBI taxonomy): domain Eukaryota; kingdom Metazoa; phylum Arthropoda; class Insecta; order Neuroptera; family Chrysopidae; genus Nineta; species Nineta flava. Next base: position 105,361,216 of record OY986040.1, on the reverse strand, counting down.
GTTTCAATGATTTGACGAAAATCTGATTTCATATTGTGTTGAAAAGGAATTTTAAGTAGAAAAAAAAGAAAAGTATAAGATTATAAATTAGGACTCTCACAAGTTTGTTGTCTTCAAGTAAGTGTGATAGATACTCTTTCATCATTGGCTGTGTGTATGATAGTTTTGAGTTTAACTAGTTATGAGTGAAACATATTCTTTGCATAGAGGTTATATGTGGCGTACGAACTGAATTTTTTTACTTTATTTTTGAAGAACAAGGAGAAAAAAACTACAAATTCATCAAATTGTAAGCTGTGTGTCTGTGATTTATTGTTTTATATTTTATATACGAAGAGTGAAAACAAAAACATGGTAAAAATCAATCAAGTATGTTTCTTTGCACTTATTTAAATAATAAATCAACGTATTTTTCATTGACATATTTTTCAGTCATAGGTACGCCAATCCATCTAATCTTTTATTTTTGTTTACCCAAAAATTTATCATACAAATTCTAACAGTCATATCATTTGTAAGTGTTTTATGTGTTATTCGTGTCCACATTTATTCTTATTCCCTGCATATCAAGGTATTAAGAGTTAAGTGAGTACTATCAAATTCAAAAGATCATTCGCTTTTCGAACATTTAAAATAAAAGAATGAAAACATTATATGACATATAAATAAATTTCATGTTTTACATAATCTACTGCTGAACTTATTTCGACCTAATTAAGGAGAAATGAGCCGTTTTGTAACAAAAATAAGTATCTTTAAAAAAAATAATTTTAAAAACAAGCTTTTTATAGTAAAACTAATTACTTCTTGTGTGTTTCCATTTTTTCAATATTAAGAGAGATGTACCAAATTTTGTGTTTCCTCCTTCCTTTAAACCCCTCTTTATCCTTGTCGATTCGTGTCATGCTGACCATAAAATGAATTGTTATTAGAACTGAACCAATACGTAAACATTCAACTCCGTAGGATAAGAGGAAGGATAAGAACATACATACATACATACATACATACATTACAAGTTAAATAAAAGATTGTAAAAAAGACAAAAATAGCATTAATTTCATATATATACATATATATATATATATATATATATATATATATATATATATATATATATATATATATATATATATATATATATATATACATATATATATATATATATATATATATATATATATGTATATAGAAATATAGAAATAAATAGTTTTAGAGATATTTTAATTCAAAAATCGAAAAAAAACGCCACCACGCCATAAATCGTTAAGCTGAGGATCAAAAATCTAAGTGGTACTTCCTGATATCCTTTAAAGTTAATATTGCACAAACATAAAGTTTGAAAATTATTAAATTTCTAACCCGAAATCCAAAATTTTGGCGTATTTTTACCGACGAAAGAAGGAGGTACTCAATTCAACCTGCATACATATATATATATATATATATATATAGTTTTTATGCATGATCACGCATAACTTTTTACAGAGTAAAAAGTAATAAAACTTTTTAACAAAAAATAGAACCGACGAAAGAAGAAAGTAACTGAAAACCAAAAAATTAAACTTTCGAAAACAGAAAGAAAAAAATAATAAAGTAACTTTTTAAACTACTTCAGTATTTGAATTAAGTAAGCCTAAAAAATAAATATAATAAAAAATTTTTATTAACTTTAGTTTTTTTAAAGTTTGATTAGCCCTATCCATTGAAAATATGGTGGAACTCAAATATTTTATGTTGTTGAACATTCCATTCATATTCAAAAAAGGCTTATGGTTTTTTATTTAACCATTGATTACTAAAGTGATAAAATCATGGCAAAATGGCCCGCCGTTTCAATAGTATTTATTGTTATATATATATATTATTTTTTTTTAATGATGGTCGTTTTTAATAGGTAGGATCGATGGATATTTAAAGAAATTTTAGTGAAATCGTTTCATTTAAATTATCAGTGGTAAAGTTGTAGTAAATAGCATAATATTTTTTGAGATGTTTATAATTTTAATGTTCTAAACCTAACTTGATGGTAATAGTTGTAGAGGAGGGGAGGGGGAGGCCTGGAAAGTAGATTTTTCTCAGACTGTTTTACCGACCTCGAAAGGACAAGAAATTGGTGTGTAGACTAGGATTGGTAGGATGTGCGGCTACAGCCGACTTTGATAGGATCTATGTCGATATTCATTTGGATTTTGTGAAAGGAAACTGCAGTAAACCTTCACACAAATAGCCGGATACATTTGTTCTTGTTCATACGCCAACAGTTTAGTCAATTAACCAGCCCAACAATTTTTTATTTTTTAATTAATTTGATTGACAAACGGTGGCAGGAAATTGAAGCAACAACCTTCTAGTTCCGGCCCGAGCGCCTTTAACAGCTCGACCATTCGGACTGGTTTAAATTGATGGTTGTAATGTCTCCAGGATAGTTTTATTTAATATTCCTTATGATTATTTATGAGAAAATTTGCTAGTCTACGTAGCTTGTACGTTTCGAAATTTTTATTTAAGTGACTAGTAAGATAAAACTTCTTGTAAATCATAAATTGTAAATGCACACCAAGTGGAAATCTTTTAGTGATTAATCTTTCCACGTAAACAATAAGAATAATAAATAATAATTAAAAAACTTGACTCCTTGAGGAACCATTTGCCGATATTCCCAATTCATGTTGGCAATTGAATTCAATATGAACCTTAGTGAAATAACATAAATGTGCCTACTACCAATTCTAAGACTAAGAGGATTTTTAATTAAAATAGTATGAGGCATCTATGGTTGTCGAAAGACTGGTAAGACTCATTTGTTTTTATAAACTTTAATAAGATTATAGTTGAGGGTGTAAAGATTTCTTACATAAGAGATAAGTTGACTTTTCATATATAGATTATTGTCTGGCCGTATAACCGTATTTTTTCTTTTATCTATATCAAATAAAAAGTATATTTATCAATTTTTCGTTATATGAAAAGTCAACTTATCTCTTATGTAAGAAATCTTTACACCCTCAACTATAATCTTATTAAAGTTTATAAAAACAAATGAGTCTTACCAGTCTTTCGACAACCATAGATGCCTCATACTATTTTAATTAAAAATCCTCTTAGTCTTAGAATTGGTAGTAGGCACATTTATGTTATTTCACTAAGGTTCATATTGAATTCAATTGCCAACATGAATTGAGAATATCGGCAAATGGTTCCTCAAGGAGTCAAGTTAAAATATATGTACGCTTTGTATTCACATAAAAAATAGTGCTTTTACTCAATAAAACGATTTCCTGTCTGTCTATATACGTTTGGAATATAATCGATTTAAACCAAAGAATTCCTCATCGTGGTATCATACTGACAATCATTTTCACCTTAAATGCATAAGGGAAATATATTTTTATCAATGCATTACTTTATTTTTGGCATAGCAGGTTTTCTTTATGTACATTAGTTGATGATAGTAAAAGCCAATATCCTTAGCAAAGAAAACAAATATTTATTATTTTTTTCAAAAAAGACATGAATAAGATAAGAGTTTCTTCGTTTATGTCTAGAAAATGGTTAATTCTTAACCAAAATAGACTTAGTTAAAATTTAGTTGAGGTTACATTTTTAGTTACCTCAACAATATGATTCTCTTAAAAAAATATGAATTTTCATTGGAAATACATTATTTGATCCTCAAAAAACCTTTCAATGCGATAATATGTCACCAAAATATGTTTCCATCCAAATAAAATAAGTTTTATTCGCATCATTTTTTCTAAAACCGTGTCCCTGAAGAAATATTTAGGTACATTGTTTAAAATGAGCACCCAGCATATTATATACCACTTTCATTACATTACACCTTCGAAAGTTCAGTATCTCTGTTCGAATTAATGCCGTATATTTCAGTTAGTGTGATGTGCTTGTTTTACGAGTTTACAGAAAAATTGTTAGATTAAATTTATTCAAAATGACAAATGACTAACTACCAAAGCTGTAAACTAACTAGTCCCGGGATTTTTAAACATAAATTTAAAAATTCGTTACGCAGGAGCTGCTTCAACTTAACGAATTTTCTTTGAATACATAAATCACTTTCTAGCGGTCACAATTTTAGTCTGAGAAAAATGAAATGTCGTATATGATTTTAGTATTTGCATGGCCAATTTTATTAATAAATGACATGCGTCAAGGGGAAAGGGGGACATAAAGAAAGAAGAAAATACAAAATATAAAATATCTCTATTAATATTAGAACAATCGAAAAATAAGTAAGGAATAAAGTTGTAGAAAATCAAATTTACTTTAATTCATCACCATATCATTTTTGCTCAAACTCTAATGTGTACAGAGATATTAAGGAATTTAATTTTCAATCTTAAACAGTCAATATTTCTGTAAATATTAGTGTAAAAATGATAAGAAACAAAATTACAGTAAAACTTAATACTTACAACTTTCCTTCTTATAATTTTTCGATTTTTCGAATATTCAGGGTATGTAAAATTATGTGTTTCCCCTTCCCTTTAAACACCCCTTTCTCCTTGTCCGATTTTACCCATTAACGAACTTGACCTTTTGAATACCAAAAGGGCTTCAAATACCATTTTCATTCCAATCAGATTAAAATTGTGACCGCTAAAGCGGTTACAGACACATATATATATATATATATTTATATATATATAAATATATATATATATATATATATATATATATGTGTCTGTAACCGCTTTAGCGGTCACAATTTTAATCTATATACATATATATGTATATATGTATATAGATTAAAATTGTGACCGCTAAAGCGGTTACAGACACATATATATATATATATATTTATATATATATAATATATATATATATATATATATATATATATATGTGTCTGTAACCGCTTTAGCGGTCACAATTTTAATCTATATACATATATATGTATATATGTATATAGATATATATATATATATATATATATATATATATATATATATATATAAATTTTACAGACGGTGAATTTCGACATCTAGGTAGGATCGATGGACATTTGAAGAAATTTTTGCAAAATTTTATCAGAAACATGGAGTAATAATAATGAAGACATTCCAGTACCTAATTTCAACTGTTAAGTCAAATTGAAATGTCTAAATGTAAAAGCTGGTTATGTAGCTGTTTACCAAAATAAAACAATCATTCATCTTTTGTTGTATTTTGTTTTTTATTATTTTGTTCTATCACACACAAACAAAATTATTGTCAATTGCAGAGTTTAATCACACTGCTTATATGACAGGTAAACTTCTGTCTGTTTCGCTTAAGCATATAATCTATGTATTTATAAATTTTGTATGTCTACTGTATGACACATCTTTTTCATTGAATGTTTCCCAAACACTGTGGAATAGAGCAGAATAGAAGTCAGTGCTACATCGATCGAGCGAATGCTATATCAGTCGAGCGTTATATCAGCGATTTGTAACATGTTGAAAATACACTCTGATCGTATTCTCGCAACACGCCAAAAGATGCATAACGCCAAGAATTTTGTGATATAGAATTATATCATCTGAGTACATTGTATCACCACACTACTACTCTTTACGAGAATTGCCTCGAAGGTATATCTATTACGGCAATATTTTTGATTTTACTAATTCGGTGTGTTAACTAATTTAGTTTCATATTTTTCATTCTATTTTATTTATAAATGTTCATATTATATTACATTTTATGATGAAATTAAATGAAAAAATTGAGACTTTAAATTAAAAAAAAAAAAATTCGTTACGCAGGGGCTGTGACAACTTAGCGAATTTCCTTAGAAAACATAAATCACTCTCTAGCGGTCATAATTTTAGTGTGATCAAAATGAAATATAATATCTGATATGACTTTAGTATTTGCAAAAATTAAATTTATTTATAGCCAAAATAGAACGATATATAACGATTATAGTTTAAAGTTACTATGGAAAAGACAATCAAAATTGACATTTCAAAATTAAAACAGAATTTTAATAAAATAATTTTATAGTTATCTTATAGTAGAGAAGAGTTTCTGTGGAGATGATAAAATCAACACAAATTTTAACCAACTCCAGAAAAGAAGGAGGAGATTCTATGTTCGACTATTAAGTAATGCAACAACTAACTGACTTAAATGTTTGAACACCCAGTATATACTGAGTTGTATATCAATAATTAAATTTTTAACAATTCTGCATATTCGAAATGTTAACAATTCTTTCCGAGGAACATATAATCACAAATTATGAGAAAACTGAATTGAGTTTATGAAAATCTTTTTCAAAAAAAACTTGTTTATTTTAAAAAGAAGATTTTTTGTATATATGTATATAAATAGCCCCCCCCCCCCCCCGAGTGAAGGGAAACACGTTCCAATTGTTTCAAAGATAAGCAGTTTTGCCCAAATATAGTCAACATTAAACTATTAACATTAAACTAGAAAAGCATGCAGTAACACAATACAACAAAGAGCATTTAATTTTTAATTAGGGCATTTAGTTACCATTTAATTAGCGTCTATTTATGAGACAATTATAATTGTGTTCTGCTCAGGACAGAATGCTCTGCTAGCTTAATGGACATAAGCTGTGGCCTACCTTCTACCGTTTTTGAAATAAAACTCAGAGTTTGGATGTAAGATAATGGAAATGGGTTCACTAAACCATTCAGTTGTTCACTATAATTAACTGTTACCAGTTTAATATCTTGTCTGAGTTTCAAAGATAAACTTATAAACTTAATATCCGTTTGATGTCGGAAGGATTGATTCCGGTAACCATCGGTTTTGTGAGTAGGGTAGCCAGAATAATTTCTATCAAGTAGCCCCATCTGTATTAGAAAGAAGCCTTATGTAGTACTCAATGCGGCTAAATATTTTTAACCAATAATAATAACATATACAGTGGTGCGTAAAAAAGAGCCTTAATTGCAATACAACATGTTTTGAAGTAGCTCAAGTAGTAGTGAGTAAGTAGTGAGTAAGAACGTTTATTCAAAATTTAATTTAATCTTAGGATTATGCATTTAAGGACTGCTGTTACATATCGGCAACCGTAAACTATGGGTGGAACTGTTGGAACTGATCATTGGTTAAAGGATCATTTTAAAATAACTAATTTCTGGTTGTTTCATTTATCTTTGTTTATCAGTACAAGAATAGTCCTTCACAAAAGTTTCGCTAGAATTTATCGTTTAACTTTCAAGATTTTTTGACATCCATTTCAGGTTTTAAGGAGTTTAATTCTTGAGGACGCAAAAGCTTACTTTTTAAAAAAACTTTAACTTATGACTGTAATAACTAAAATACATTTAATTTAAATAAGTATGACAAACAACATTGACTCTACAAAGGTATTAAGAAGACTTATTTAGTTACAAATAAATTTGGTGCATAAACTACTTCATTAATTCTCACTTATAAATAATTACCAAATGGCCCTAAATTTTACCTTTGCTGTTTACTAAAGGTTACTAAAAGTGACCTTAATAAGTATCGTATCTCAACAATTCTATATGTAAATTACCTATACCGTCCTATTTTATCTCGAAAAATATATTCTGTTATTTCGCACATAATGTTTCTATATAGGTGTGAATATTTTAGTACTATTATTGTTTATGCATACATAGTACGTACAAGGTGATTCGTTCTATCAAAGTGCACTGTCCTTTTTAAACTAGTTACAAAGCGGAGATGTTAGTCATGATCTAAAGATTTCTTTCCTTCAGTGAGTATTGATTGTAAAAGACGCATAGATTAGTTAATATTCCGTATTTATATTTTCTATTTATTTTTATTTTTGTCTGTTGATCTCGACTTTCTATCTATTTCTAATTGTCAAAGAGTAAATTACGACTAGCTAATTTATACTTATGATGACTACATTGTAGTCGAAGTACGTATTTATAATACGAAAAAACTGATTTAGGTAAAGGGGGCGAATTTGATTATATTCCGTGTGTTTGACGTTAGCTGATAAAAATCTCTTCGAAAGATGAAATGGCATATTCCCATGTAGAATATGAAAAATAATAATTGAAATGATTAAAGGCTTTTGTAGCCTAATTTCCAACGGCTATGTTCATCTCAAATAACTGTATTCTAAGATTTGAAATCTAAGATTCCAAATTTGATTGTTGTCTAGAAATCTTATATAACTTGCTAGTCTAGAAAATTTTGTGAAATAAATCTCTCCATACCTAAATCCACCTTAAAAACTATAAAACTTTTAAAGTTTTATAAATTTTTACGGATAGACGAAATAGTCTGTGTGTCTTCAAAAGTTCAGATTTAACTTAAAAACCGAATCTACCGAATCTATTGACATTATATTTACACATATGTTATATTCTCTTGGAACTTAAACCATTTACCTATTTTTCGCTTTAATTTGGCAATTTCTTCAAATAACCAAATTTGGTAATTTGTTCTTTGTGGTGGCTTCCATATCAACGTCATCTATAGTCTACCATAGAAAATATTTATTAGTATCGACATTTGATCATAGATGGATAGTTGGGTAAATACATCTTGCGGTCTTAAAAGTATTGCACTTCGATTTGGTGGTCCATTGTGCTCCCCCTTCTACTTCAGTCCGACAAGATTCGCTTCTCCCACATGTTGGAAACAGCCAGGAGCTTGCTTATCAGGTCTTCCTGAAGGTTCATATATTCGGGATGAGATGCCCCGAATATCCTGTATCTGGAATATGAGGTGGCTGGATGTTTCTTCCTCCTCGCCACACAATCCGCACACAATGGACCCGTTATGGAGTCCCATTGCGTGCAGATGCTTCCGCAGGGGATAATGCCCGGTATTGAATCCGGTAAACCTCCTTAGTTGCATCCTGTAAATTATCCATGATAGTTGCATCCTGATAGTCTCATTGTTGCACTCCGAAGTAGTATTTTCCCGAGCTCCTCGTTGATCACCTGTATCATAGATAGACGGTATTTCATTAATTTATTTGAAGCGGGTGTATTTATTTATTTTTGTGGCAAATGTGTCTACGTGTGTGACGTCGAGGTTGATCAGATATTATTGAATAAATTTGTATAAATGGATTACTTAAATTCAATAAAAGGAACGATCAAGTTTCATGACAAATGAAAGTTTGATTTAAAAAATTCGTTACACAATTTATTCTAAAGTAAGCCAACAATAATGTTTTATAATTCATTAAATATGTTATTATAACTCTATGAACTTCTATGAACAATCCTAGAGACAATATATTATAATTTTTGGTTTGTACCTAGATATTATTAGTTCGTACATATATATACTACATGTATTAAGCGGAATATGATAAATCCTTTTGTTATTTTAATGATAACCCAAAGGAGGTAACTTTCATCATTATACAATGAATGTACTAAGAACTACTGACTCTATAGGTAATATAGGTGCACGTTTATAAGGTTTATAGGTTCCGTAACGTAAAGTAAGGCATAGTCAAGGCATAGTTTAAAAGTTCGTTACTTTGAAATACAGTCTCAACCGAAAAAAGTATGAAACTTGACGTGCATATGGCTTTTTTTCTGTGAATACTTCAATAATGAGGCGGCAAAAAATTTATTTAACCCCGTTGTACAGGTTCAAAATTTTATTTTTAACCTTATAGTATTTAGAAAAAATTTAAATTGTTGTGGATAAAAAAAAGAGAAAGATTCTCAGAATATTGTAGACTAGGATTTTGGAATAATATCGGTATTTATTTTCATGTAGTTATTTAAAAAATGAGAAAATGTAACAAATAACTACACATGATTTGAAATTGGGGAAAAGCAGCGTTTACTGACCTTGAACTGTAGTAAATTTTTCTATCTAAATCAAAATTTTTTTCCACAGTTATAATTTCTAATAGTTACAAACTTGATACCATATATTAGTTATTTGTATATATATAGTTGTATATATATGTTACTGTTACTATTACTATGTTTATTACTATTAGAAATAATAACTATATGAAAAATATGTAGATGAACAATTCAAAAGTCCAATAAGTGCGGCTTTTCCCCTTATTACTTGCAAATAATAGGTTTATGAAACAAAATCACAATTATATACGTATGCGTGTGTAAAAGTTAACTAAACAGACCACTCATTGATAAAATATAGGGTAATTAAACAACTAGTCAATTGTTACATGTTTTTTACAATACTATTTATGGTTCATGATAATCACACTTTTATCTGACTTACCCCCTACCCTCCTACCATACTTTTTACTAGCGTCTTAAAAATGCGCGAATCCGGCATCAAAAATTATTTATCTTTTGAAATACTATGAAAATAATTTTTTTCTTTCCTCTTGATCAATATAAGGGGAAAGTTTCTTTCCGATCGTACTTGTACATAACTTGTGAAACGCCAAAATCTAAATTTATTCCAAAGAAAATTAGCGAAACAACATATTTATTCAAGTACAAACTACAATATACTATAGAGTCCAGCCATTTTCACACTTAATCGAGTTTTTAGTGTGAATTTCTATTTCGTTCTATATCAATGCGATGATATACCAAAAACATATTATTAGGATTATGATGATTATTATTATTATTATATGAGATATCGTTATAATGTGTCTATAACGACCTTACTATCGTCTTTCTATCCTATTTAGAAGGTTATGGTAAATAGAATAATCTCTATTCATTGTAGTAATAACACCTACAACTATTTTCAATTTACGTGATTGATTATATTCTCTGGATGTCTAACGGGTACGGGAATCACAATGTGCGTAGTTGGTGTCTGAATGTATGTATGTGATATGATATGTTTCTGATTATTATGGTTATTATTTAGATGGCATAAATGGATTGATTACGTTTTGTGTGGTTGATGATGTATGACTCTGGAATAATAATGATCTTTTGTTTTATTTTTGAAAGGAAAGAAAAACATAAAAACACTAGTTTGCAATTAGGCGGAAAGTTGATCGAACTCACGCTCATCGTATTCGGGTAACATATCTTATGGGTGGTAGTATTGCTTACTACTACATTCCTTAAGAGAGTCACTTCTTTCCATAGATTTTTTTATAGTTTGTGTTTTCTTCCTATTTTATGGCCCCTTTTCCCCTTGACGTATATCATTTATTAATAAAATTGGCCTTGCAAATACTAAAATCATACCAGATATGCCATTTCATTTTGATCAGACTAAAATTGTGACCGCTAGAAAGTGATTTATGTATTTTAAGGAAATTCGCTAAGATGAAGCAGCTCCTGCGTAACGAATTTAAAAAAAATTATATCTCTGGTAGCGAAATATAATACTTACCTATTAGACTTGATAGTTTGTAATTCTAATCATTAGCTTTTAAACAAATAACGTATCATCATAATGGTCTAACAAACAAACAAATAAACAGACATTTACAATTTTATAATAGTAAATATTTGTGCCTTATATTCATGCGATTTTCATAAAAATACTTCAGATAAAAATTATTCATTATAAATATACTAACAACTTGTATTCGAAACATTTTCCCAAAAATCGAACGAATAAGGTACAATTCAAATTAAGCGCTACTATTGAATTGTGTTGTGATTTGAAACAGTGGATTAAAAATTAATAAAAGCGAATGAGATAACCTACTTATTACCTTCAAATAGACTTTATTTCAAAATGGAAGTTGTTTTTTTTATGATGTCGACTGTATACAGGGAATTCACAATACTCAACAATACATTATTATTCCATTAAGTTTATATATACGATAATAATATTGTATGCTGAGAACATTATTTTCATCTGAGTCATAATTCATCTACATATAGGTATTATGATTAATATAAGTTAGAAAGAGATAGAATGTCTGTTGTTATCTAGTTTTCGATTCGACGATATATCAACATAAGTGGTTTGGTGTGATATGATAGGTTGTATTGTTATATTATATATATAGATATCACAAACATGGATGATGATGTTTGGTAGTTTATCAACGATAATAAATGTAGAAGGATTTTTATAAAAATTATAAATTTGTATTTGTTCAAGGTACATAAGAAAACGTTTGGATGCACTTCACTTTTAGGTGCACAAAATCGTTTTCCAACGCAAAAGTGTAAAATGAGACGCAAAGATATAGAGTTGGAAAGCACTGCTAATAGAGAATCAATGATAAATATTATTTACTATAATAACTATACACAATATGCTTAGTAAAGAAATAAAAATAGTGGGGGTACTCTACTTTACTGTGTCTGTTGTGTATGCTTGCTGGACTATTTTGTACTGCATTAGAATGTAATGAGAGTGGGTTAAATATGTTGATTGTTGTCTTCGTAAGCTTGACTTTACTTCTAACAATTGAAAATTTTTTTTCGAATATCCCTTATTATTTGTATGTGGAATGTTTGAAAATAAATGTGAGATAAAAGATATGCACATATTATTATTTTTATTACAACATAGGCAAACATGTCATGGAATTTTTTATTAAATATTGATATGAAAAAATTAACTCATCAACCAGGAATCGAACCTCAGACCTCTGGATTTCCAGCTCAACGTGCTTACCGCTACACCAAAAAAGACGGTTCTGATGTACGAGTTTTGCATCAATGACAGTATGACTTTGTTGTCAAATATCAACGTAAGTATTCACATATTGTTATTTGTTATTAAGGTTACTAAAAAATTATATATATAGTATACAATAATTATTTCATACTATATCTTTTGCAACCTTAATGGAATAATGAAATAACTAATATAACTTGGAATGGAATAATGGAAAAACTAAACAATTATATATCAATATGTATATCAATCTTTACGTAAGGGATCATCCCTCAATTTGAACAGTTGAAAACTATCATATGGATGAAGTTTTTTTAAAAAACTGACTGAAGTGATAAGAAAATTGTTAGTATTTCATCATGTGATATCTGCTTATCATCACTTATATAATATTATTAAAATGTGAACTTACCAATCAGTTTACTTCTAGTTTAATTGAATATCCAAAATTTAATGAATACTGCAACAAAAGGAAAAAAATTAATTAATATTCATGAAGTATTTTGAAGTGTAAATGAGAAATAAATTTGAATTTTGAGAATAGCCACACTTAGAATTTAACATTTTTAGCGAATTTCCAACAAAGAAAATGCAGTTATTGTTTTTGTACAGATGATGGATTTTGGTAGAAATTTCCTCAAATGTCCATCGATCCTACCTACTAGATGTTAAAAATGACCATTTATATAATATTTATAAATTTATATAATATATATGTATATATTATCAACATATATATAAACATATATATATACGTTTTTGTGTCCAAGGACTCTCTAGCGGTCATAGTTTTATTCAGATTGGAATGAAATTTGGTATTTGAGGCGCTTTTGGTATTTGAAACATCAAGTTCGTAATGGGCAAAATCGGACATGGGTAAAGGGGGTTTAGAGAGAGGGGAAAACAAAAAATTTGATATATCTCTCTTAATATTCGCAAAATCGAAAAATTTATTAGAAAAAAAATTGTAGTTAATTAGTTTTACTATAATTTTGTTTCTGTTACACAAATATTTACAGAAATATTTCAATTTATGATTGAAATTTAAAATTCTTAATATCTCTGGTTAGCTTGGGAAAAATCATCGGAAAGTGAATTTTAGGAAACATAATTTTCTACAACTTTACTCTTTAAAATGCATAATATGCATTTTTAGATTTTTCTAATATTACGAGAGATATTTTATATTTTGTGTTTTTTTTATGCTCTAATCCACAAACCGAAAGTGATACTTTTCTTTTTTGCAAAATGTGAATTCATCTTTATTCATTGCGAAATATTTTCTGACAAAAATATGTAGAGCTATTGTTCAAGCATATTTATTTTAGTTTACGCTAAAGAATTTACATACTTTCTTTCATATTCAATTTTGATAGTAAATAATTTCCGTTATGTGTGTATATATTCGACTCCAACGTTGAATTCAATAGTATTTGTTAAAACCATTTGTGAAACTCTGTATATAGAGAATGTGTAGATTGTCTCGCATAAGATTTTTTACTTTTAAGAAAATATATCCTACTCGAGAAACATCAACTTTTTAACGAAACAATTTTAACAAGTACAACCAATAGAGTTCTTGGCAACGCTTTATATTGAATATAACTCAATATAACTTAATCAAGAGGAAATCGTTCACGTTGACATGATGTTTCGACTTTCTATATAACTAATATGAAAGTATGTTACACACATAATATCGTATAAATATTGTTTTCAAACTCAATTCTCGTACTATAGACATAATAAAATATTTATATAGAATTGGGGACATGTATTGTAAATTAGGTACATGATTGCAAGCAGCAACATCATGCTTATACTATTTACAATACTTTAAAATGTAGGGAATAGTAGTTTTCTCTCTATACACACACACACATAATATGTGATTGCATACCATATCCAGGATATTGTCGAATTGATAGGTAGGTAGGTAGGTAGGTATCTGGGAAGAGTGGTAAGTACCATATGGAGTTAGTAATTCAATAATTCAATAAGCTATATACTTGTGTACCTATATACAGGACTACCTTGGAAAATGGGTCAAGGAAAAATTGGAAATACTAGAGGTCCAAGAATGATGATTGGTCTTAAACTTATCCAAATTGGTAACGATTTAAACATTACTGGATAGATAGACAGATAAATATGGCATATTGTGCTCTTTCCCGTCTACTTCAGTCTGAGGAGGTTCGTTTCTCCCATATCTTGGCAATACCTTGGCAATAGGAGCTTGTTTATCAGTTTTTTTCCTGTAGGTTCATATATTCGGAAAGAGGTGCACCGAATATATTGTATCTGCTGCAATCGAGAGATTCGTAGTTAAAGATGATGTGGATGGATGTTCCTTCCACACAGTCGACACATAGTGGATCCATTGTGAAGTTCTTGTCGATGTAAGTGCCTTCGTAGGTGATAATGCGCGATAATGAACCCGACAACCTTTCCCAGTTGTATCCTTCCTGTTCAGGTTGAGTGTACCGAGGGAAATCTGCCGGTTGTATTCTGTATCAGTGTTTATCCGAGTTATTGTTGCGGTATATTTCCTCAGTAATGTTTAAAGTCTATCCCATCGTTGATCACTACTACAAGTTAAGCATTATTGGATGCCTCAAGTTAAAATTTATTATGATATTTATTTACTGTTCGATAAACTTTTATACACAAGGTTGTTTTAGAATTTTGGTATTTACAAAAATACAACGATTTTTACTGTACTTATATTTGAGCGCTCGCCGGTAATAACTTAGCTGCAAGATTTTTTCCATATACGAAACCGATTAAGAAAAACATTTCATCAAGTCAGAAATAGACTACGCATTCAAATTTATCAGAAATAATAGATAATATGACAAGTTCATTGTGATTTATAGTCACAATTGTAATAGAACGTGTTCGAGTACGTCACGAGTTCTTGTACATCGTTTAAGGTATGCATCGTATATATTTTGTAAATCGTACTAACAATATCAGCCAAGTAGCTGAGCTTGTTAAGGCGTTGTGTCTACTTGGAACTGGGAGGTTATGGGTTCAAATCCCGACACCGGCAGTTTGCCAATTAAAAATTAATGGGGCGATTGATTGGCTAAACTGTCGGCTTATGGTCGACCATACACTTCGACCATAAGGTCCATTGTGATGCCTCAGGATGTGAGGATGTCAGTGGAGTGGAGGGAATTTTTTCTGCAGCCGACTATGATAGGAACTATGCCAATATTCATCTGGAGTTCGTGATGAAGGAAACTGCAGAAAACCTTCTCAAGCATAGCCGGTTACTTCGTTCTTGTCCATACCCCGACAGTTTTGTCAACTAACCCCCACCCTTTTGTTTTTCTTAATAATTGACAAACTGCCGATGACGGGATTCGAACCCATAACCTCCCAGTTCGCTCGGCAACTTGGACTGGTTGACAAGATCGAAGTAACCGGCTATGCTTGTAAAGGTTTTATGCAGTTTCCCTTCACGAACTCCAGATGAATATCGGCATAGTTCCTATCAAAGCCGGCTGCAGCCGTACTCCTACCAATTCCTAGTCTGCATACGAATTCCTGATCCTCCACTCACATCATAAAAATGTAAAGTAATAATTAATAAAGGTTGGAAAATAATCATGTGGGTGTCCACTGTTATAGACCGTTGTGTCTCAAAAACGGACGTTAAACTCCACTATTATTACTACCAATACCTGTTGCGGCTACATCTGCAAAAAAATTTTGATTGTAAAACCTTATAAATATATTTCAACATTTCTTCCCGCAAAGAAGTGATTTTTTTAAAACGCTGTAACACATTTTTCTTTATTTAGTATTTATAGCCTTAATACCAATTTCCATGTCTCTAACCCAAAAAAATTTGTAGAAATAAACTTAATAATACCAATTTTCAAACAGAATCAGAATTTTACATGATAGAATATTAAAATAAAGTTTCAGTCTTTAACATCCAGCATTTATTGAACCGTTGATAATTGAAAATGAGTATCACTAGATTTTACCTGAACCAAAGCCCAGACTGACCTACCGACCCACGGCGTACACAATTAGAACCTGATTAAACTCACTTCCTTAAATTAATTCGTTAATGAGAAATTCTGTACAATTTATATCCATTTCCTGTTATCGATTTTATTACTACCCATAACCCTTTAATTTCAACACTATATCGTCCATAAAAATAATTTTTTACTATAATTTCAGCTTCAAGACGACTCAAAATAAGTAACTTAAGAAGACAATTTTGAATAAGTTTTCAAGAGAGGATATAGAAGACTGATATACCTTGAGGTAAGTGAACATATGCCTGCTGCCTGGAGATCCTGGCCACCGTAACTTGATTGAGTCTTTAAGAAGCACCCTGTATATATGCATGTACATGTATTTCGAAAGGAACATAATAGTGGGTAGGTATATTGTACATATATATCTCCATATACTCATACATTATTCATTAATGGTAAATTTTCCATAATTTTCGAAGCTTTGATTTCCTTTGTTTCGATAAAAATTCATATATTGAATATTGTTTTGTTTGTTAATAATATCCGCATACATCAACGTAATAACTGTATTATAAAATAAGTACTTCCGTGAAGTTTATAGACCAACGAACAAATAAATTTCGTACCAATTCTTAACAATTAACGTTAGTTCTTAGAGTTCTTAGAGTACTGAAGATTTCAAAAAAGTTGAGTCAGTTTGAGCCAAAGAAGAACCAGGTATCCATTTTTCTTGTTTATCCGCAAGAAACACGTTGCCGATGTTATATTTCCTTCATGAAAATCCTTCTTGATCACATTTCAATGTTACCGAATGAGAAGTCTTTACCAAGCTTAAAAAAGTAGACACCATGACCTTAAAACGTAATGAATTTGTCGTTCAAATGTAATTTAATTTCACATGATTTTGTTCCAAGGTGTACGATAAAGATATCTAATTGTAAAGAAACTTTGGCAAACAAGAGTAACTCAATCTGAAATCATGCAAGGTATCCTTTCCGAGGCTTTAAAATTTGAAACGTGCTTCTGTTGTAGCAAAATGCCCTCATTATCCTTATTTTCATTTAAATAAAAACTACTCCTATTAGAATCGAATCTAAAACGTGAATAAATCAAAACCAAAAAATATTTATCAGTGAAATTTCGTACGAAAACAGCAAGTGAAACAAACATCAAAGAGAAGGAAAATGTTATAACCTGCGCAGTCGACGCCAAGAAACCGCAATATTTAGAAGTAGGTAAATACCGTTGCGTAAATGAAACAGAAGTACCTACATCCATTGAAATTCTTCAGATTCTAAAAATTTACCAGTATAAATCCGATGAGAAAGCACATAACGGTTTTAATTTATTCCTCCTCTTAATTATTCTAAAATCTTGCAAGCATATTTATTATTTCATTCACTAATAACTAAAAATTAAACGCTGCAAGTAACTTACACAAGAGTTTATTTTATGGATAAACCTCAAAACCGCATTACAAACTTCTCTCGTTTTGACTCGAATATTTAAGGCCATATTCAGTTTATCGTACTTTAAAGCCAGAAGTCATATCAACGGATATTTTTTTATAATTCCTTTGTGGGGCAGGAAAGTAACTACAGTAGAACTATAAAATAAACTATTGTAATTTACACAGAAAACAAAGGCGCAGTTTGGGTCCGTGCAGTAGGTTTTTCGTGAAAACGTTCTGCACATGTCCCGTAGACGTTTATTTCATTTTCGACGCTGCTGTACCTCTCGCACTGAACTATTTACGCTTGTTGGATTCATTTCGACGCAAGCTTTCGTCTGACATGCTTTTTCTGTAATTTCGAACATATTTACGAATCATGAGACGATATCTTCAACTTTTGGTTTTTTTCCAATTTATTACCCATTTTCACTGATATTCCAGCAAATATTTTGACTGTCTTACTATGCCTTCTAGTAGTGCTCCGCAAGATCTTCATAATGAGAACAGTAACAATGTCGTAGCTAAACGCGTTTCAGCGCTACAACAGTTTATATCTTTTTACTAAGCTAATTCATAACCATTCACGCGCATGCGGTACGATTACGTCGTGGCAAAGAACAGCATGACAGGTACGTAAAGTTATTGTCTATCTGTAATGAGCTTAATCATTATAATCGCATTATTCGTCTCGAAGTTATTAGCGATATGACGAAATGTTTTTCGCCACATAAAATATCTAAACATTCAAGTGCCTCAACTAAAAAATTAATTATATAACATTTTTAACAAACAAAATTCACCACTGACGACAACAACAAAACAACATCGAAGACAACAACAGAGGTGTAATGGACGGTGGATAAATAGAATAAGTCAGTTCACTTACTTTTGGATAGTCGAGCGGTCGTATGCATTCGTCAGCATCATAATCAATAATTATCTTGAAACTCGAATCCGATAGCGATTCAGTGAGTAATCACAAGAATTTGATTCTTTTGTCAGACAATTGTATTCGATTGTGAGATTTATCCAAATTAATTTTGTATTTACATCTTTACCAATCTTTATCAAATTATTTTAAAAAAATAAATAACTATATAGTTGATTACCATTTTTATTATATATTATACTAAAAAAACTTTCAATTTAATCAACAGCTTGACAATTGAAACTTGAGCAAGGAAATTAAAATTTTAAAACGTGGCAGAAAAAGTTTCGTTTCAGCGATTAGTTGTTAGCGAAATCTGACAGTACTTTTACTTACTGGTGGTCGATCGAACACAAAAATGTTCGATCGACCACCAGTGTAACGAGTTAAAAGCCGTTTTTACGTCAAAAATTAAATCATAGATGGAACAAATGATGGTTCAAATTTAACGTTTGTTGATTTATAGCAAGCTCGTACTTCGGTTTACATAAAATAAATATATCAAAGTATGAATAAATAAATAGCTAAATAATTTGAGTGTATGTAGATATATATATATATATATGAATTATATTTTAATATTTATATTTCATTACAAAATAAATTCATAAATAAAAAATACACGCTCATGGTATTGAATGAATATTTAAAATAAAACTTTATTCCATGCTATAATATAGAATGTCATAAAATTGACATTCACTAATAAATTGTAAATGATTTAAAATGACAAATATTAATATTAATAAATTTAATAATAATAAATCGTATATATATTTTATATATATATATAGTTTAGTTTTCAATACATACCAGTTTTGACATCGATCTAATATAATTTGTGACTAACTTCCATGTATTCATATTTGAAGTTCTTCACAAACTATACATGGACTGGAGTACTAACAATTCCTGTGTGACGTTTTGGAATAATAACACCATTTTTGCAGTATATACAATCCATATACAATCCCTGCCTTCCTCATTAAGATTATATTTTCTAATTTTCAATACATGCTTTTATTATACGAAGTAAGAATTCAACTGTTGATTGCCAAAGCGAAGAAGGGATAATTATTAGAGTTTCGGTTTAACTTTTTAATTTTTAGTCCGTTACAAATAGCATAGTGTATTAAAATTTTTTTGAATACAAATCCACTTAATAAAAATCTACTGACTGACTGACAACGCACCACCTAAACCAGTGAAAGCATGAAATATTTAACGTAGGTGAGCACTGTGAAAGGTGTTCTTTTGAAAATTCATCCCCTAAGGAGTTTCAAAAGGCGATGCCAGTATGGAAGTCCGCCATTTTTGAAATTAGAAACGTGAAAGTTGGTCTTAAGACTTCCGTTTATAAATAATGTCAGTTGTGTGAGCGAAAAAATAAGGGACGAGTTAACACGCATTAAGATAGTGCCATAAGTATTGTGATCAAAGCGATTTTTTAAATCGATACGTCAATTAAATCTTATTGAAAAGTTAGATGCAAGATTTCCTTACGTAGTTGTTACATATCAAGCTAATAAAAGCGTGTTAAGAACAGACCACGACGATTCTATTAATTGGAGATTGAACTGAGTATTTTGGTAGTTAGTAACATTATATTATTGTTATAATCCATATAATAATTCCATAATTCCATAATTCTACGGGTCGAGTTGATAAAGCTTTGACATGCCTTGTGGAGGTTCTAAGGTTTTCGGTAGCAGGTGTGCATGCGGTTTGTGTAATTTTAAATTATATTGTTTGTTGATTTGCTTATTTTGTCGTTTGGTAATTTGGTAGCGAATATATTGTCACAGATAAATTGTCAACGAATATTCTGTTACGGAATCAGTTATTCGTGATATTTATTATAAATTAAACAAGAAATACCGATCACCGAACTGAGTTTAGTATTTAAGTAAACTCAGCATGTGTATTGTTTATTTTACTTCTACACAATATATAAACTACAAATGACACTCATGTTTTATTTTATACTATTGCGTAATATATTCGATAAAAGATTATTTTCATAAATAAGAGTAATATTAATATAAAGATTATTAAGATAAACAAAGAGAACTCAAAATTTTGGCCAAATTTACTAAATCAATTATTTGTATTTTATAAATACGTATTTCGACTACTAAGTAGTCATCATCAGTATGAATTAGCTAATAGTCAAAGATATGTTACTCGTTGCTAATTTGGTGCGTGTCACCCAAGAGTAATACTGTTAGAAGAAATTTGTCAACAAATTAAATTGATTAATTATCCTGTTTGTAATTAATTCCTAATAATTCTTCTGTTTAATAGCACTTCGATACATTAATATGTATGTAAAAAGTAAACTTTGAAGTTATTGTATTTATTATAAAAACTGTAAAAGTCACACTTAGGCTTCAGACAATTTTACGCAAATCTTTGTTACAACTTTATTTGTCAATGATCTAAATAGAAACACTGTATCATTTGTATATTCATATCCGAACAGTAATTAAAACAGTTAAATCGAATAATCTATGTAAATATTTGAAAATTAAATTGCATTCCTTGAAATGTAATAACATTCAAAGCTATATATATTTTGACATTTCATTCAAATCCAAATCTGGACAAACGAATGTGTATTCCTTTATGTATATAACCCAAATTAGCTCTGATGTCTATATTTTGCCATTCATATTGTAATTACTGCCTATACATGCATTGAATTGAGATGCATATTTCTTCTTCACAAGTGTATTAATATAGTAATTAATTATCATTTCAATGAAATATATTATAAATTAATTAAAATAACTGATCAAAAGCCAATTTTTATGAAAAAAACTTAAATTGGATGAAATTTCAAGAATTTTATAAAGGAATATAATCTAAATAGAGTGACGATAAATTGAGTGACAGCCAATCTTAATTATCACAAACCCATGGAAATTCGAATCTTTGAATTACCACCTTACTTGAATAATCCTGTAATAGTCTTGTAGTGCATTTTTCTTTCTCTTCTCACCCCTTTCTAACAATCCAGGTCAACTGTTTATTTTACCAACTATCCAATCAGAAGTAAGATTTAAATGAAAGAACAACCTTGTACTCGCAACTTGAGTTCCACAACTTATTGTATCACAATATTTAATAGTGTTGTTTAAGACTTTTCTTTTATGGAAAGAATATTGTTTTAAATTTAATTTACGAATGTCAAGTGATGATTACACAAAACAGAATTTTATCATCGATTAATATTATAATTCAATTCTTAATAATTTGATTCATAAACTGCTAAGTCTGTGAACAATTTTTCATGGTGAAAGTTGTATTAATTTTAAAGTGAAATTTTAAAGTGTAGTTTAGACAAGTACATTATATTAGAGTATAGTAAGGCTTATCAACACAAATCTATAATATGTGTATACTGTAAACAAAATACAAATATTATCAAACGGTATTAATTGCTTGTTTATCTGCTCAGTAAGTACATATATATACTAAATTCTACAGTTATATATCATTATACTCATAAGTATATATGATATGTATTTAATTAACTATCTTGTTTGCGTATAGTATTTCATGGACCCATTTTCTTCTTGTCAATAGAAGAGAAACCATATTCGATGTAATTGTTTATATATATATATATATATATATATGCGGCTGCCTTGGACGGGTCACTTCGACCAAAAGGTCCATTGTGATGCCTAAGGATGTGAAGATGTGAGTGGAGTGGCAGTAATTTTTGTGTATAGACTAAAATTGATAGGATGTGCGAATGATAGGAACTATGCCGGTTACTTCGTTTTTGCCCATACAGTTTAGTCAACCAGTCCAAGTAGCCGAGCGGTCTAAGGCGTTCTATCTGCGCAGTGGAAACTGGGACGTTATGGGTTCGAATCTGGACATCGGTAGTTTGTCAGTTATTAAGAAAAAAAAGGGGCGGGTAATTGACTAAACTGTCGGCGTATGGGCAAGAACGAGTAACCGGCTATGCTTGAGAAGGTTTTCTGCAGTTTCCTTCACGAACTTCAGATGAATATCGGCATAGTTCCTATCATAGTCGGCTGCAGCCGCATATCCTACCAATTCCTAGACTATACACAAAAATTCCTTCCACTCCACTCACATTACAATCTACGTCTACCTCTAGACCACTCGGCTACTTGGACGGTTGAATTAAAAGGGTGGATAGGGGTTGCTATTCTAAGATGAAAAGTCTTAATGAAATTCTAAGATGAAAGGTAAAGTTTTTTTTTCCAAAACTTTTCAAAACTACTATAAAAACTGTATCGGATTTAAAACGCATAAGATTGGCTCGCTTGACACGCTAGAGGTGGGCCTTAATTTCCCACCATTTCTTATTCCGTTAAGGCATTTCTTTAATTGGTTACTTTATTTAATTAATATTTAATTAAAGGTGGGTCAGGTGCAAAAATTTCCAAAGACTTTTCATCTTAGAATTTCATCCCCTATCCACCCTTTCAAAAAACTCGACTGACTTTTGATTCACCCTATATATAAATATATTATATATATATTGTTAGATCAAGTTACGTGATACTAGATTTTAATTCGATTCGCACATGTCACATCACGTCTCAGTTGGCTGACTTGTCTACACTGGCTGGCTGTTTTGACTGACTTTTTCGTAAAATTTCCGAATAAAGCCTTCATTTTGACTGAGATTGGACACCGACGGTTCTAATTTGGAACGGTGACTGATGTGTGTAAATCGACCTTAATTGTATGATTATTAATTCATATTAAAAATAATATATATCTGAACAAAAACTTACGTGTAAAACCATCTGAGGGTCTTATCGATTCATGTGAAATGGCCTTGATGTATGATTTAGTTCTCAAATTAGAACCAAACAAGTGAAATTATAATAACATCAATTGGCCATATATTATTAAACGAAGCTCACTTTTTTCCGTAAATTTTTTCAAATTGTATATTTATATTCACTTTTTAGTAAAAAATTTAACTCATTTATTTGGACTAATATGGAAGTTTGAGATATTCTTCTGTACTGAAATCAAGTCTGTAGCTGGCAATAAACATAAAACCATGAGCTGTACAAAAAACTACATGTCATTTACACAATACTAGAATCAAAACTATGACATATTTAATTATATATATATATATATATATATATATATATATATATATATATTATTTATTTATTTATTTATATATATGTATACATACGAATATTTATATATCTAAAAAAGTGTTCGTTCCAAAACGATTGATAAATTGATAAAGTGAAAAATCTTTAGAAGTAAAATAAATCCTTTGAAGTTCTACTTCCCTACCCATGTAGATCCCTTGACATAGTTTAGATAGCTTGTCGGAAATCTGAGACATGGGCGTATTCGTAAACTACACCCAATTTGGTTTGGACGCTTACACGCTTTTACCGCTCACGCTTATGAGCGCCATTTATTGGCATTCGTTTTGGCTTATGAACACTTACGTGTTAGTTCGAAAGCCCCTAAAATCAAACCAAAACTTCCTAAACTGACAATTTGACAAAAGTATAAAAAAATTTAGTTTTTTTTCTAATAGGAATTTTTGTGTTATATGTGTTTTTTGTTTATTCAGAAAAAAAAAGATTAAAAACCTTAGAAAAATTAAAAAATGCAATAGCATACACTAAAGTAAACCTCCGGTTCACAGGACAGATAAATAAACAAACACTTATACAGTATTCGTATTGTGAGCTAGTACTATTTGGCGCTCACTCTATTGCTGCGCTCTGCGACAGCATTCACAGCGTCTAGTTGAAAACTGGAAGCATATAAGTGCCCAAAACGAATACACTCTAGATAAATAGATTGTAGAGGCTGCCTTGGACGGGCTATACTTCGACTATTTTTTTGTATTGACTAGGAATTGGTAGGATATGCGGCCGCAACCGACTATGCCGATATTCATCTGGAGTTCGTGAAGGAAACTGCAGAAAACCTTCTCAAGCATAGCCGGTTACTTTGTTCTTGTCCATACGCTGACAGTTTAGTCAATTAACCGCTCCCTTTTTTTTTCTTAATAATTTACAAACTTCCGATGTCAGGATTCAAACCTATAACTTCCCAATTATGGTACCTCAAAAATGAAAAGACATAACCATCTTCACATCTTTGTAATGGTTCAAGAGTTGAAAAGTAACTTCAAATCGGATCACACATTCCACCGCAGGGAAAAATATCCATATTTGAAATCGATTTCCTGTGAAGGCAGAAATCCTTTAACTAAATAATTTTCATTCCTGGTAATTTTCCTATGATATTTCCCTTATTATCGTTATTCGTGATTTAATTCAATGTTTCATCAGCGATACAAAGATAAGTGTGGGGAACAGAAAACTTTTGGAATTTTTTCCGAAAAATCTTTATACTGTGAGAATTTCAAAATTGTCTGTTTTACCAATTTTTGGATAGGAACATAGCTTAAATTTATATCTCAGAATATTCTTCTCTATAATACTGTTGAAAAATTTGAAGTCGTTACGATACGTCCTATATATTATATAAACAAAAGTTCCTATATATACATAAACAACGTATATAGACGCATATTAAAATAATATATTATATTCTATTGGTGATGACAGTCTGTCGAATACATGACTTTAGTTGATTATTGAGTTGAGATATGTGTAGAAATATTATACATATTATCATACGGCTGTTAATTTATGATATATTTGATATATGATTCTAACTAAAATGCAGATTATATTCAAATTAATACTCGTATACCGTAACTATAATTGTCAACTGTAACGAATATTATTTAGATACGGTACACGTTTAGATTTTAGTGAAAGTTGATCATATGAACTTATCTAAAGATGGCATTTTGTACGCTTTATTTTCATACACATAGATAGTGAATAATATACTTTTAAATAGTATCTCGAATGGGATTTAGAATTTTGTTATTTTTTAGCATGCTTTTATTCGCTTGATATGTATGCTATGTATGAATGTAATGGAATTTTGTAAGCGAGTTTTCAAAATCTTCTGGACGTCTGAACAATCTGAAATTAGCCGGTGACAATATACAATAATACACACAAAAAAAAAGCCAAAATAAAAAATTAAAACTTAAATTTATTAATGCGAAAATTACAAATTTGCATATATCTAACTTATATAATTATAATGATTTATAGTGTGCTAGTATAGTTTATAGTTTCTATGGAAATGTTATCACATTTCCAACTGCTAAAATTTAGAAAAAAATATTTAATTGACATAAATTGTCTATACTACATTCGATATAAACTTTCTTTGGAAAGAATCGGATTCATTCCATTACTCGTGGGAATAAAAATGAAGAATTAAACTACAACTTGTGTAATAATTTTGTTTTAAGATTAAAAAACAAAAAATAAAATTTAGAGTTTAAAAAAACGATAAAACATGCTTTTATTGCAATATGAAATAAAAAATACAGCTTAATTTAAAATAGAAATAGAATAAAGAGATTGACAACAAACTTAACTTGAATGTAAACAAAAGCATGGAGTGCCTTCCACTTACGTCTTCATAATGGCTCTACTTTTACAAGAGTAAGTATGGAGCACCCCATGTTTTTATTTTCATTAAAGTTAAGTTTGTTATCAATCTCTTTATTCTATTTCTATTTTAAATTATTTTGCATTTTTTAGTTCATATTGCAATAATAGCATGTTTTTTCGTTTTTTTGTCACTCAATTTTATTACTATTTGACATTTAATGCTTATGTACTTGTTCCAGATATTAGACTACGATATTTAGTCATCTAAATACAATAAAAATGTCACCAGGTTACGCCTTATAACCACCATAAAATTATGTATTCATTATTAAATAGACAAAATAAAAAATTGATATTATTCGTTTTCCATGGTCAAATGAATAGGTTGTCGTTTTTCGTGCAACTGATTGATATACAAAAATGTAATAATAAATAAAGATAATTAAGAGTAGTATTTTATTGTTCAAAATTAATATGCATCATAAATAAATAAGTATAATAGTGCAATTTATAAAAACTAATTTGACTAGCATTTTAATATTACTATAAAATACTTACCGTTATAGATTCCTTAAAGTGATACTTGAAATACTTCAGTGCACCTTATGTATTTACTATTTAAAATTTAATAATAATAATTGGGATTTACTTGAGTTTCTCAGACCATATAGTCTATAAATATTATTTATTTATTTATATTTCATATCCATTAACTATTTTACTATACACATATGTATTTATTATATATAATAAATACAACTTTTTAACAAAAAATAGAACCGAAGAAAGAAGAAAGTAACTGAAAAGCAAAAAATAATAACTTTTAACAAAAAATTAAACCTTCGAAAAAAGAAAGGGAAAATAATAAAGTAACTTTTAAGTCTAACTAAGTCCCACACTAATGTAAATACCTAAATAATTTTGAGTCGGCGCCAAAAAATCTCCATCGAAATGGGCGAAGGGTGAATCTGGTTTTCGGTTAAAATTAAATTTGCAAAATATTACAATTTGTATGTTTGACGCCGACTCAAAATTATTTAGGTATTTACATTATTGTAGGACTTAGTTAGATTAAAAAGTTAGTTAGATTAAAAGTTTTTTCTTTTCTTTTTCGAAGGTTTAATTTTTTGATACAAAGTTATTATTTTTTGCTTTTCAGTTACTCTCTTCTTTCTTCGGTTCTATTTTTTGTTAAAAAGTTGTATTTATTATATATAATAAATACATATGTGTATAGTAAAATAGTTAATGGATATGAAATATAAATAAATAAATAATATTTATAGACTATATGGTCTGAGAAACTCAAGTAAATCCCAATTATTATTATTAAATTTTAAATAGTAAATACATATGTTATTCATTATATAAAAGAAATATGTTCTGATGAATTCAGATATACTTAATTCAAATTTGGCGGGCATCAATAAAAACTATAACACAACCATTTATTATATCTTGTGAATTTAATTCAAATTCAAATTTGGCGCACATCATTTTCTTTCTAGTGAACATGGTTTCCGATTAACAACAAAGACAGAAACTAAATTTCAATAGTAAAAATTTAATGAAACTATGACCTAATCGTTTCGAAATTCTGTCGGTATACGCTTCAAACATCGTTCTTAGAATTTCGTAGAATTCTAAAGCTAATAAAAAAATTTAATATAATATTTATTTATTCAAGAAAGTATAACGGAAAAACTAAAGTGGTACCAAAATGTGGTACCAAAATAAAATAAAATAAGTTTATTTTATTTTATTGGTAACGAATACGCTATTTTGATTATAAAATTGGAGGAATACATTCGTCGATGTCAAAAATAGAAAAATCTATAAAAACATTTGATAACAATAAATAAATTATAAATGGTAATTTGTGAACAAAATTCGTCAAGTAAAATATATGCGTCAATATAAACTATCATATAATTTTAATAACTCGGTCTTTTCTTTAAGTATGTGTTAACAATATGGTTGATGTATCGTCATATTAGACTTTTAAGGACTCTATTTTTATTAGTTACAATATCCCGTTACCGAAAACATGGCAAACGGAAACTAACCCATCTGTCAATGTTTTTAATTATGGTTACTTTTGATACTTTGTCCTTAATTCAGTTGCAATATTCGTGAAAGAATGACTCGGTTGAATCACTACAACATCTGGGAATATTCTTTTTGGTTTCGAACTTTATGATATTCAGTATAACGATTTTTTAACTAATTTTCTCTTAGTCTTTGGTTACCTCCTATAGTGTAACATAACCGTATAGACAATAAAACTAACAACGGATGAATTAGACACAAAAGCGTACAAAAAAATGAAATATATTTTATATTTCTTGCTATATTTAGATGCCAAGTTATGAAATAAACGATATTTTATATGAATTATTTATTATTTGAATAATCCAACATATTTACAATTAAAAAGTTTAAATTGGTATGGTTTTATTTACAATAATTATTTTAACTTTTACTATTTATTGTTATATAATTATTATTATAACTTTTACTATTCATATACTGTTCATTGCTGTGAGTATAGTAATACCTTTCAAGAATTAATTAAATGTATCACAACGCAATTGCGATCAAATGTAAAACCGACAGCTTTATGTCATTTTAAAATTCGAGTAAACTAATTAAACTTGAGTTAGACCTTATTCAATGAATAATAGTATTCTAAAGTTAATTTTGTTTTTCCAATGATTGTCGATCCGATAAACTTCCAAAATTGTTTAAACTAAAAGCATTGGGTGCTCACAAAATATGACTATTGCTCTTATATTATATAATATGAGCGCTCCATTGTTTTAATTTTACAATTGTGAAAAATTATTCGGATCAGTTTTCAATCACTGAAAAAATAATGTACTTTTCAAAACGTTTATTTTAGTTTATTTAGTTGGGAAATAAAATTTCATAACGATCTGTTATTTTCCAATATTTATTTACACTTCCCGTACACTTTTGTTTCCGGAAATATTTTCCGATTCTATTCAAAAGTGAAATGAGTTCAAAATTCGTATTAGAGGACACCAAAATATAACAATCCGGTGAAATTAATTACGTTGATACACATATTGAATCATGAATGGTATTTTCTGTATATAGACGTACAAAAGAGCATGTCTAAGTTAGATTCGTAAACATTTTTGCAAACAAAAACAATTTATTTTTTCGTCATAATAATATTATCGATTACTACACATAGAAAGGTACGTATTATTATCGTTCCTAACAATGTACAGGAGTATATACGAAATATCATGGGAGTGCATGGGAAAAGTTTGTGTTACTTATATGTCTTATGTGTATGCGTATTGCAGAGACAATTTTTCGATGACATTATAGACACCTATCAGTTTGTAAGTAACAAATAATTTAAAATTTTAGATTACAGGGCAATTTGATAATACGTAAAAAATTTCCGTTTTCCCTTTAATTAATTTTCTGGATATCAACATCTAAAAGTTGTGAAAATTTTGACTCTCAGATTGACTCATCAATCGTTTAAGGTACTTCCAAATGTGTGTGGTAGTAAGACACTCGTTATGGACACTTTTGCGTACAAATAGGAAATTTTTGAAAGTTTTGACTGGATTCTTATTTAATTTTTCTATACAATATTGTGGTACCAGATATATGCACGCACGAAGGTATTCGCAAATATTCTCCGAAATAGTAATTTGCTGTTAGTAAAAGTAGATGATATTCTCCAAAAAACTAAAATAATAATATGTAAAATTCTTTACCTTGGAATAAGAACAGCTCATGTCAAAAACTCTTCACACTAAGTTTGTTTTTACCATTCAAAATAACTATTAATGATAATAATTGACAAAAAGAATTAATGTCCCGTCAAAAACAAAAATTTAAAAAGAGCACAGTTTTAATTTTTTAGACAGATTAAATCTTTCAAGTTTTTCTTTACTAGAGCTATTTAATGTTTTACTTGTTTTACTTGAGCTTAAGTTTATTACGCAATATGAAAAAATCTGAACACTGAAGCGAAGTAAAATTGTAGATAGCCATTAAGCAAAACCTTTCTTTGGCTTGGCCCCTCACTTACATATCACTATTTCAATACCCGGTGTGTATATATTTTCCAAAGGTATATGTTAAGAGTATGTATTAAGTTTAGTCATGACTAATACTTAGAGGCTAGTATCGACAACTAATATATATATATATATATATATATATATATATATATATATATATATATATATATATATATATATATACATATATATACATATATATATATATATATATATATATATATATATTTATATATATTCAATTTCCACATTTCTTCCCGCAGACACGGTATTTCACAAATGAAGAGAGATAACGAGCTGAAATCTAGTATGTGTATTCTAACCAGCCAAGTAGCCGATCGGTCTAAGGTGTCATTTCTGCGCAGTATGCAGTACTTGGAAACTGGGAGGTTATGAGTTCGAATCCCGACATCGGCAGTTTGCAATTATAAAAATTTAAAAAAAAGGGGCGGTTGATTGACTAAACTGTAGGCGTATGGACAAGAACGAAGTAACCGGCTATGCTTGAGAAGGCAGTTTCCTTCACGAATTCCAGATTAATATGGGTATAGTTCCTATTAAAGTCGGCTGCAGCCGCATATCCTACCAATTCCTAGTCTACTCACAAATTCCTTCCACTCCACTCCCATCCTCACATCCTAAGGCATCACAATGGATCTTATGGTCGAAGTGTAGCCGAAGTGTAATATAGTAGTTCTTCGCATAAACTGAATAGTTTTGCCACAATTTCAGCAAAACACATCTGAAACTATTCTTTATTACGAAACAATATATGTATATAGTAAGTACCATCAACCGCCCGAGTAGCCGAGCGGTCTAAAGCGTTATGCCTGTGGCGTTATGTCTACTTGGAACTGGGAGGTTATGGGTTCGAATCCCGACATCGGCAGTTTGTAAATTACCAAGAAAAAAAAAGAGGCGGATAATTGACTAAACAGTCGACGTATGGACAAGAACGAAGTAACCGGCTTGTGAAGGTTTTTTGCAGTTTCCTTCACGAACTCCAGATAAAAATCAGCATAGTTCCTATCAGAGTCAGGTGCAGCCGCACATCCTACCAATTCCTAGTCTACACACAAAAATTCCTTCCATTCCACTCACATCCTTAGGCATCACAATAGACCTCATGGACGAAGTGTAGCCCGTCCAGGGCAGCCGCTACAATCTATCTCTGCAAGTACCATTAAAACAATTTTGTGTTTTTATATATTTGTGCGTGTATAGAAACTAAAATAAACAGTGCACGCATTAATAATACTATTACTTGATAACTCAGTATATCTTGTGTATATCAGCGATTCACTCAGTAAGTTGTAATTTAAGCTTGTTTTTGTCAAATGTTGTAAGAAAAAACGATAACTTTTCCCTTTTTTACATTTTCGAGTTCAAGAGGATTCGTTATTATATATAACGTATACCTACTCTAGTGATGCCGAAAACCGAGACGAGGCGAAAGTAGCATCTCGCTTGCAAGTTTTCTATTTTTCGGTCTTGTTTTTACAGTTTACTAGAAAAAAAAACAATTATTAATAATTCATTTTTGGTACTTAATTAGTAAAACAGTGCATATTTTTCTAATTTATTTAATTTTTTACATTTAAATTAAATCATTACCACCCACAATGATTGGCTGTTTTGTAATTAGTCCATTTTTACAGACTCTGTAGAGAAGAATCTATCTACTATCGCCTGTCTCTCGGATATTTATGGAAATTCAGGATTCTAATTTTCGTCTCGTCTCTCACGGCATCACTAATATACTTGTTTGTTGAACGAATGAGTATAAATGGTGCAAGGTGGTTCTGATAATGGTATGAATTTTAACTTGTACGTTGGGTGGCATCAGTTTATAAATGATTTTAATATTTCAACGTCATATGCAGGCATGTTATGTTTTAGCTATTATCATGCTTAATAATATGAAAGTGTTAGGAAGAAATTGATTTTTTTTTTGTATGTGTAGAATTGAAACTTTTTTATAACTTATAAGATTCTAAAGGTTAATTACGAATATTTTACAAATAATTTATTATAACGAATCATAAAACAAAATTTGTAACTTTAATTTCCAATTGAACAGAAAAAAAACTTGGTTTATGAGAAAGATTAGAGGAAATGGGAAACATAATATTATTAAATTTATCTTCTAAGTAGTTACAGCACCTTGGCACTCGGAAAATGGGTTTAAAAATACATTTTTTTTTGACGCAGCTATTAAATACATGAAATATTTGGTTTTCATTTTACACAAATACATTTTAATTTAATGAAGAATTCAAAGAAATTAAAAATGACAAAGATATGGGACTGTAGTCTGTGATAGGGACATGTGGACGGAATACGAACCACTCTATCTCAAGAAAAGAATCGTCTAGTATACAGACGGATTCAAAACTGAAGAAGGGAGCGGGGTGGGAATCAACGATATGAGACCTAAAGCAAACATACCCTCAACTAGGAGAAATATGTCACGGTCTTTCAAGCAGAAGTTTATGCCATACTGGCTTGCGTCCGGAGAACCTACGCAGAGGCAATATAAACCAGTATGTATTCTCTTGGACAGTCAAACTGCTTTAAAAGGCTTATCTAGAACTGAGGTCATCTCAAGAGTAGTCAAGGATTGTCTGAAGTGACTGCTGTAGCTGGCAAAACGGAACAATGTTAAATTGATCTGAATACCCTTCATAGACCCAGAACCTATTTTAGGAATTGCCAGGACTGCATGTAAACAAGTGAATAACGAGTGGTCAATTGCTAAACACCGTGATAACTAAAAAAAAGTACCGCTGAGAAAAGGAGCTCGGGAAAATACTGCTTCATAGTGCAATCAAGAGGCTATCTCTCGATGCACTGAAGCTGAACAAGATATAATTGCAGAGGGTTGCCGGATTCATTACCGGGCATTATCCCCTGCAGAAGCATCTGCACACAATGTGACTCCATAACGGGTCCATTGTATGACGATTGTAGGAAGAAACATCCAGTCACATTACCTTTGACTGCAAACCTTTAGGTTAAAGCAGATACAGGATCTCACCCTGAATATATGAACCTTCAAGAAGACCTGATAAACAAGCTCCTTACTATTGCTAACATATGGGAGAAGGGAATCTCGTCGAACTGAATTAGAAGAGGAAATACAATCGACCATAAGGTCGAAGTGCACTACTTTTTAGACCCCAAGACGTATCTATCTATCTAAGATATGAGACGCCAATTAGGATCCTCTTTTAAAAATCCTGACTGATCTTATCTTATTCAGAAAAGTAATCGCTTAAATGTGGTTTGGGGAAAATAGTGTCGTGATATAGTGCAATTCAATAAAAAAATTGTAGGCTACGTTTTAGGTAATAAGTTTTATGAAAATCGAATTCGTAAATCATATAGTATCTTGTCTACTAGTTTCAAAAAAGTACTTCCGAAAAAGACTCAAAAAGAAAACGTTCCACGCCACCTGTCATAAAAGAAAGCAAGTAGATATGACTAGATGTCCGGAGGCCCGAGGTTCGATTCCTGGTTGACGTGTTAATTTTTTCTTATCAGTATTTAATTAAAAATCCAATGACATTGGTCTATAAAGTATACACTAGTCTTCCACAATTTGTCTTACGTAACCGAAATGGAATTTGGACAAACATTGTGTTGTTGGCGTTGAAGTATACACAAATAAAAATATATAAAATGTTTAGCTTAATAATCTCCAAATTGTGAGTTAAAAGCTTCATTAATAAAAACACACAAAAAATACACGTGGCGATTTTTGCTTTACAAAACAAAGGTCGTATCTATTCTCTCGCGACCTGAAATGCGAGTGTTGCTCAATTTAAATTGCTGTAACTGCAAAAACAATATCAAATTTGGAATTTGATATGGTTAAATACTTCAAATATTAAAATTTTAGACAGTAAATCTGGCAAAAATATCAATTTTCTAAAAATCTTAAGGTGGTGAAATTTACCTATTATATGAAAACCCCTTAATATCTGTAAAATGAATAATGACAGTTTTTATAACAAGTAAATTTATAGAAAATAAATTTTACGATAACAACTGACCATTTTCCTTCAGTATCTCATATATTTTCAGAAATAGTTTTGATTTTAATGTTCTAATAAATATTAATAACACTATTATAACTGACGTCATACTAACTTGATGATTTTACTTTGTACTATTGGCCATAAAAGTAGCGTTTTTTTAATATAATTTTTTAGTTTATATGTACCTTATTCATTCGGTTTTTGGGACAATGCTTCGAATAAAAGTTGTTAGTATAATTATAATGAACAACTTTTATCTTAAAAATTTTTTTAAACGAAAACCGAATGAATAAGGCAAAAAATATATTTTAAAATATAAGCTCCTCTTTTATGTCTCCTGTTTTATGTCATGTGTAGTTACTATAAATATTAATTATCTACACTATTTCAGAATGTAATTCAGAAAATGCACATTGTATTTCAAATTAATTTGTGTTGTTAGACCAGAAGGCAATTGTGCAGTCAATACACATAAGCGATCCTCACAATGACGACCAGTGACTTTAGCATACCACTATACTTGGTTCAATAAACTAAAACGAGATGATTATTAAAAATAAAACAAATATTTCAGTTATAATTTATTTATTTAATAATTATAATGGATTTTCGTCAAGTAATGATCTATTAATGAAAAATTTCAAACGGAGATGTATTATATAAAGTCAGTTGGTAACCACTAAATAACTGTGGGTATCTTCTGTGATTTGAGCAAAGCTTTTGATTGCGTAAACCACGATACTTTGCTAAATAAACTTGAACATTTTGGAATACGGGGCGTCAGGTTGAGCTTGTTTTGTTCCTATTAAAATTGTAGAATGTACAGCATAGCCGTGCGTGACAATGATTTCACATATATTTCAAGGTACTTAGATCAATTGGTGTCCCTCAAGGAAGTATTTTCAGTTAATTTCAACTCATACACTCACTTCTATTCATAAATGACCTAATTGATTTCATGGATAAGAACGCTTTCAAATAAAACAATTCTATTTTTGATCATATAAGCACCGTTATATTCAACCGACAAAAATTTGCCGGTTTAGGTAGTTGCTTACCTTGCCTAACCGGTATATTCACCACTGCCAATCACATTACATTGTTTCCTATCACCATTTAAAATAACAAAAGTACATTTGAAAAAGAATATAATAGTTACATTGTGTCAAAAATTTATGAACAGTGAACAGTGATAATTTCAAGGTATATTAAGCTAACTGCTTTACAAGCATTTTCCTGTAGTGGCAAAAAAAAATATTGGATAATTTTTTGCTAATTATTTTCTTTTTTTTTGTTGAAAAAACCAAGTTTTTTGCTAATGTCGTTTCCAAGATACAGCGTGCTAGCTAGCTTACGATATAAGACTTTGCTACCTAGCAAATTAAATTGTGCGATCACTATAATTCATAGAACAAAAATAAAAGTATGTAAATTTTTTGCTACCCTTTTTCTAGCCGATGAATCAAATAATTTTACCCTGATAGCATGTAAAGCTGAGATACAGCATTCACTTCCCAGCGCCTGGGAAGTGATTCATAAACTAGAAACATAACCATCGAATCATAAACTAGAGGTCCTACGTCAAATGTAAAAATATGTGAATTATATGCTAATTTTTTGATAAGCGATGTGCCTAGCAATATAACGAAACAAAGCCGGGAAAGCTTAGATTTAGCTTCTACTTCCCAGCGTCAACACCAAAAAGTATTACATAATAGTATATACAAAATACTGTAATACTGTATATACAAAATACTGTATATACGATGTATATACAAAATACAACAGATTCGTTAACAGTGACATAACTATTTTATTCGTAAATATTCTTTTTCAAATACTTCAACCCAATTCGTATAACTGTGATATCTCTTTTCAAATTGTATACTGCTAAAAACAAATTATTAATATCATTCTTTAAAAATCAAGCCAATACATAAATCGCGTACACTTCGTTATACATAATATTAGCATTATACAAATATTTTTGACTCTGCTAGGAACAGGAATGATGCTGGTTCAATTCTCAACACTAGCAGTTTGTCAATTAATTTAATTAAAAAAAAAAAAATTCGCTACGTAGGAGCTGCGTCAACTTAGCAAATTTCCTTAGAATATATAAATCACTCTCTAGCGGTCGTAATTTTTGTGTGATCAAAATGAAATATAATATCTGATATAAAGTCATAGTTTTGGCAAAAATTAAATTTATTCATAGCCTAAACAACGATTATAGTTTATAGTTACTATGGAAACAACAATCAAAATTTTTTACAATAAAATATATTTCCTGTATTCGTGTCAAACAAACACAAAATATCAAATATCTCTCTTAATATTAGATTAATCGAAAAATGTATAAAGAGTACAGTTGTAGAAAATCAAGTTTTCTACAATTCGTTACATGATCATTTTTCTCAATCTTTAATGTGAATAGAGATATTTAGAATTTTAACTTTCAATCTGTAATTGTAAATATTGCTGTAAATATTAGCGTAACAGAAAAATGATAAGAAACTAAATTACAGTAAAACTGAGTACCTACAACTTAACTTTTGATAAATTTTTAGATTTTTCAAATATTAAGGGAGATAGTCAAATTTTGTTTTCCTCTCCCTCTAAACCCCCTTTCCCCGCGTCCGATTTTACCCATTAACGAACTTGACCTTTAGATTACCAAAAACGACTCAAATACCTAATTTCATTCCAATCGGAATAAAACTGCGACCGCTAGAGAGGCCACAGGCATTTAAAAAAAGTACATATGTTTATATGTGTATATGTTGTATATATATATATATATATATATATATATATATATATATAAATATATATATATATATACAAATTTTAGCTGCATTTCCTTTTGAGAAAATTCGCTCAAAATTTTAGGGCGGTTAATTCAGTAAACTATCGGCGTATGGACAAGAACGAAAATGGACGGCCAAGCTTGGGAAAGTTTTCTGAAATTTCCTTTCACAAACTTCAGATGCATATCGGCATAACTCGTATCAAAGTCGGCTGCAGTCGCACAATTTACCAATTTCTAGTTTACCTACAAATTCTTAGCGTTTAAGTTGCGGTAAAAAAAGGCCTTGAAAGGTCTACTTGCCAGGCTTCCCTCCGCTATTACTACTACATATTCCACTATATTGTTGAATTCGTGCTTAAATAAGCTTTAATTTGACACAATACAAGATGCCACTGAATTTGTGAAAAGATTGTTTTTCAAATGCTAATTTTAATTATGCCAAAAATTAGTGACCTATTGCCTGAAATTAGCGACCAGAGCAAAATTTCAAGTTTATTTACTTTGATTGAGTCTATAATTGAGCCATCCAACTCTGTAATAGAATTGAAATTATTAGGTTGAAAAAATTTAGAAAACATCATCTGTGACAGACAAAGATTGACAACGACGTGATTTCATCAGTGTTTCGTTTTTATCAAATTTGGCACGGAACACTAAAACAGATATAATGAGCTTTTATATAACAATCTGCGGGTGAACAACGACCTAATAAAAACAACAGATAAAATAAATGATAGTTCACACAACAGACTCAAACTCATTATTATATAAATTGTATAAAGTTGTCAAAATTGTTGTCATAAATCATGATAAAAGGAAATGCATTGTGTAACAGTATTCTTTCCCATTTAATTGTTATTGAGTTATTATTATTTTATTTGTTAAATATACTTTTCTTATTTTGAAAATATTGTGTTTTACAAGAAATAGCTCTTTTGTGTTCTATTTGTGTGTCACTAGATACACAAGTGGTTGTTTTGTAGAGGTTTTTTTTATCTAATACAATTTTCTTTTACACTTGAATTGTTCATACTTAAAATATTGATAACGATTCACGATTTTTTTCAAAGTTCAATCATAAAGAAGAAGGTGCAAAAGGGTCTTTCACAAATTTTGTTTATAATTTTTGGCAACATTAAATTGCACTAAAAACAGTGAAAGGGACAAGTTTTCGAATGCAAAAAGTAGTGATCCCAGTAAAAACAAATATGTTCTATGCCTACAAAAGTAGTGAAATCGATGTATGAAATTTATTATTTAAATTTATCAAGTGCAGGGTATTTCATATTGTACTTGGAAAGTTTTTTCGTTGTATAAAAAAGTGTTATAAAAACTTGCCCAATGAAATATGAAATACCCTGCACCGGAGAAACACAATAAATTTATACCAATCACTTTCACACTTTTGTTAAACAACTTGTCCCTTCCGTAGATTTCACTACTTTTGTAGGCAAACATTTTTTGTTTTGGTGGGACATCAATCCTTTTTGTATGCTGGAGGAGCAAGACCGGTGTTCAGACTTTTCTGGGTGGTTTCAGCCTAAGACCTGTCCTCTTACCAAAAATCAACTTTCTAGAACAACTGAAAGTGCGCTAGAATATTGATGATCAGTCAAAGAGTGAGTGAGTACCAGTCAAGTAGCCGACCGGTCTAAGGCGTCATGTCTGCGCAGTATGCAGTACTTGGAAACTGGGAGGTTATGGGTTCGAATCCCGACATCGGCAGTTTGTCAATTATAAAAAAAAAGGGCGGTTGATTGACTAAACTGTCGGCGTATGGACAAAGAACGAAGTAACCGGCTATGCTTGAGAAGGTTTTCTGCAGTTTCCTTCACGAACTCCAGATGAATATTGGCATAGCTGCTATCATAGTCGGCTGCAGCCGCATATCCTACCAATTCCTAGTCTACTCACAAATTCCTTCCACTCCACTCACATCCTCACATCCTAAGGCATCACAATGGACCTTATGGTCGAAGTGTAGCCCGTCCAGGGCAACCTTTACAATCTACCTCTATCTACCAAAGAGTGAGTGAGTGAATGGATCACAGAAATGTCAATTTTTAGGGTTCAACATCTTGGAAACTATCAAAGCTGTTATGTTTGGTTGGTTATGTTTGGTATACTATTAAAGCTGTTATGTTGTTTAATTTGGTACGTACATATGGAGGGTGTCACACTACGTTCTATAGCTTTAGGAGCCTTTTTTGGTTCCTGAGATAACAGAAGCCTAAAAAAGTCTCTAATCCTGCCAGTAAAGCCTAGTACTTTTGGCGTCTATGCTTAAACTTGGTCTGACGCACTACTGTGCTATGTGAATCATCTGCCTATGATAATCAGCTAAGCGACAGTTGTATTAAATTGTATCATTGATTAAAATTTTAAAGATCCTTGTTAATTCGTCATGTGGAAGCTACGTGGACGTTGCTCCGTAGAGAAAGTTCGTAAAAAAGAAAATATAATGATATGGATACCAGTTACCAGTCACGGTTGTAATATGAACTTTTATCAAGTATTACAACAATAAAATTGCAAATATTTCTGTAAATATTACAATTACAGAAAATATCGTCATATAATAAAATGCTTATTTTACAACTTTACTCTATAATAAATTTTTTTACCCATCCTTTCGTAGTCGGGTAATAAACGAAAGAAAAAAACGTGAGGTGTACATTTTATTTTACCAATGATTTATTTTTTATTAAACCATCCTTTTAATTTGTTATTGTTGAACAACAACATTTACTTTCAAGTAAAACAAAAATTAATCATGCAAATTTCTAATTTGAATAAACGGTTAGTTTCTTAAAATAATACGGAAATGAAACTAATGCAAATACTGTATAATTAACACTTCTAATGTCAATATGCTGTTGTTTAACAAATAATTGAGGAGCATGTTTACTATCAACACTGCGAAATTCGCATCAGTTTGTATTTGTATCTTATATTGCTAGTTGTTTAAGGATATACGAGCACTGGAGCTTCAGAAAGAGTATGGTTTGGTTTTTTTTTACATGTAGTTGAAGTGCATATAAATCAATTATAAAAGTTTCAGCAGGGGTTATATTAGATAAGATTAAATCCTGGGATCTAAAAAGTATTCTTATCCATTCATAATGGTCTTATGGTCCATTGTGCTCCCTCATCTACTTCAGTTTGACGAGATTCACTTCTTCCATATCTTGGAAATAGCCAGGAGCTTGCTGATCAGGTCTTCCTGAAGGTTAAAATATTCGAGGTGATATGCACCGAATATCTTATATCTGCTGTAACCTAGAGGTTCGCAGTTAAATCTGCATCCCCTGTCCAGGTAACAACTCCAATACTGTGAGATCTCAACGAGCTTGTGGCTAGTGAGGGTTAGCAGCATCGAGAGTTGCACCTTTTCGGATTGTTCCTGAGCCATTTTTAACCCCCACAATGCAATGCACATTTTTGTTATTCAGACGTTTTGACAAAGTTATTTATATCCATTGCTTGCCCCCCCCCCTTCAGACGGGGGGTTACGGGGGTCTTGAATTAATTATTTAATGTTAAAGTTCGAGTTTTAATGCATTGCTCTTATAGAGAAATACGTGAGCGTCTACATATTTTGATAATTTTCATTTGGAATAAAATAAGACGAATAAAAAAAAACTACTAGAAAATAGAAATATTAATGAAGATTTTGATCCAATATAATTCCGGTAACTAAACCTAAAAAATAACGGACCTAAAAAAATAAAGAAAAGATATTTAAGAAAAAAACTGAGATTTCGGGTAAATTTAATTTCTATCGGCGGTATCTTAATTACCCGAAATGAATGAAATTCCGTCATACCGAAAATAATGAATTTTAACTTAACGACAAAAAATAATAAACTTTATTGTAGACTTTAATGATTGTACTCTACTTGTACTCTAGAAGATTTTGAAGAATTTTATAAATGGACTATATCTAGTGCTCGTATATCCTTAAATCCATCGCTATACACTACCCTAGCTAGATATTCTCTTATAAGTATAAACATTTTCCCCATGGGTATTATACATTGTTTTGTCTAGTATACAAAATTTAGTATTTATATATTCTAGAATATTTAATATACTACAGATAAATAACACTATCTCTTTTTTAGAATATTAAATTTGTGTATAGAATGTTTGAAAATAATTGAGAAAACTAAAAAATGTTGCATTACTTCTAATTATAATTTTCCAGAAATATTTAATAATCACCCCACAATCGAAATATAGAAGTCAGTCACCTCGTTAGTTTAATAAAAAACAGTGGATCTATCTGCATACCCGGTGTATATTTTAAAAAATTATTCATTCATTTTTACATAATTATATTTTTTTTATTTTTTAAACGTATTTTTCGCTTTGAATTTTGTAACTGGAAAAATTTGTTTTCTTAATTCTTGAGCGGCAATAAAATTAAAAATTGAGTATAAAATTGCAAAATTATCTCAAAATTCTTGTTTTTAATGTAAAATCTATTTCACTTAAAATATTAACGTGAGTGTATCAAAACTAATACTACACCCGAATATAATTTAATAGATGGATTAAGTCAGTCATCCCGCAATCGAAATATCGATAGAGGTCAGACAACTCGTGAGTTTCAGAAAACTATGGATCTATCTTTGCCTAATAGGATTGTCACTTGTAATATCAGTCGAAAGTTTGAATAGCCTTAACTGAAGAGAAAAGAGGAAAGTAAGCTTCGTTAGATAGATAGATAGATTGTAGAGGCTGCCTTGGACGGGCTACACTTCGACCATAAGGTCCATTATGATGCCTAAGGATTTGAGGATGTGAGTGGAGTGGAAGCAATTTTTGTGTGTAGACTAGGAATTGGTAGGATGTGCGACGGCAGCCGACTCCGATAGGAACTGTGCCGATATTCATCTGGAGTTTGTGAAGGAAACTGCAGAAAATCTTTACAAGTATAGCCTGTTACTTCGTTCTTGTCCATACGCCGACAGTTTAGTCAATTAACCGCCCCTTTTTTTATAATTGACAAACTGTCAATGTAGGGATTCAAACCCATAACCTCCCAGTTTCTAAGTATGCATACTGCGCAGACCTGACGCCTTAGACCGCTCGGCTACTTGGACTGGTAAGCTTCGTTAGTATCTAGTATTCAAAAGTTTGGCATGCCTTAGAAAATAGACCCATGAATGTGTACGAAATTTGGATAACGACTTAAATAAATCATTATACAATTTTAAAATCTGATATGGATATCTATAGGTATACTTTAGTGTTGCTATAGAAGTTGAACCAATGAAACGATTTCATAAAAATTTCTTCAAATGTCCATCGAGTCTACCCAGTATATGTCAAGAAATAAATGTATATCTATTTATATCTATATTTGTATATAGGCATATGTGTCGATGTTTGCTATACAGGTCAACATTTTAGTCCGACCGGGTAGAAATTGGGTATGCAAAAATTTGGTTAAGAGGTAGGTGGAAATTTCAAATTTGGAATATGTGTCTTAATATTGGAAAAACGG
This sequence comes from Nineta flava, assembly GCA_963920215.1. Classification (NCBI taxonomy): domain Eukaryota; kingdom Metazoa; phylum Arthropoda; class Insecta; order Neuroptera; family Chrysopidae; genus Nineta; species Nineta flava. The sequence continues at coordinate 105,318,334 of OY986040.1, read as the reverse complement.
AAAAAATAATGCATTTTAAAATTGGCGCCCAGGTAACATTATTGCGTATAAATCTTGTATACTATCACGGCTATACTCGATCACGCAAAAACTATAAGACCAATTTTGAGCTTATGAGGAAACTTAAAACTTGGTTTCTCTGGTAGCGAGATAAAATACAGAAAATATTCGTGAAATAAACATTTGGTGGAAGTGTTGATAATTATTTAAAGTAGTGGAAGCGGTTGGAAGTTGCCTTGAGGTTTTAAGTCTTCAAATGACGGAAGACTTAAACTATAAAACGCGAGCGAATTCGGTGGGCATAAGCTAGTTACATTTAATTTTTTTCTCTGATAAAATTCGCTTAGTCTACGTAGGTCTCACGTGTAGAATTTATATATTTTGTTTTCATTTTTGGTTTTTTTCTTTTAACTTAAGTTTAGTGATTATATTTTTAAAAATCTTTAATTTATTTGATAATAATAATATTATATTAATACAATTACCAAATAACCCATTTCTTAGTCAATTGTGGTATTGTGGTCTATTCATAGAAGTGGTGTCGTCCATAGAAAATCCTTTTAATTTAGAATCTTGTAAAAGAGAATTCTAACGTAGCTACGTAAATTTACTGTGCCAAAGTAGCAATTACTTTTCTTTTCCGCAAAACCAAAACCAAACATTGTGGTATTGGTAGGTTTCAAAGCTTTGGTAATAAATATGTATCACATTTTTCCAAGAGAATAGTAACAAATACCCACATTTATGTGGTTATTGTATGAAGTTTATTTTAATAGTTTTACATATTATGTTCAACAATCTTTGTCAAGATTTTATTTATTCATATTCATTGAGACATGCTGTACCACAAATACTTTTTCTATGAAAATTTTAGTTCATAGCCAAGAAAACTATTAACAGTTCATTGACATTTGGTAGCCTTAAGTAAGATACGTATTTGTATTACCACCCGATAATTTAATCCAAGTAAAATTTATCATCTAAGAAATATTGCAGTTATGATGACGCCAATATTCTATAACAGAAAATTTTAATAAAATAATAAATTAGAGACTATAATTGTTTTCGCTCATATAATATTTATAAAAATATCCGTGATGTAAGCAAGTTATTTATATAGGCTTATTTTCTTAGGATGTAAAATAGTTTGTTTGTATTCCATAACATAAACGAATTTTGATGAAAATTACCTGCTGTTCAGTCTTATAAAAGGAAAATGAAATATACGTTTGTAAATATTCTCGTTTTTTATTTGCCGATATTTATTTGCCGGGCACTCATCGTTTTTTATTTGCTGATTAAAAAATTAAATGGATCCGGAAATAGTTCTTGCGCTCTTTTGTATATAAGGTTATGTTAATAGTTCCAAACCCTTAAGAGAACATTAGTAACTACATTCGGGCATAGATATGCCCGAAGCAGATAAAGTTCTTGGTTTATTTATTTTATCGAACTAATTGACCCAACTCTTTGAGCTATGGCAGACCTATTTCATGCCTGCAGTACTGGGCATCAAATGGTGAGACCATTTCTGGTGTATTCTGCGGTAATGCCACAGTTCAAACACTTTGATTGTTTTCAATATTAGAAAAACTTGAATTGAAGAAGGCTGTTTCAGTTTCATTCATTATTTACTTTATTTCAGTGGAATATTCATTGCAGTAGTGGACATTATATAGAAGGATAGTCGCTACAAATAAAAGGATTTTAAAACGATTTAAATTTACCTCTGTTACTAACAGTGCTTACAACTTTTTACGATAAATACTTTGATGAGTACCGGTGGTTCATCTTGGAACTCTGTAGCCAGACTCATTAAATTATTATGAGACAACATATCCACAACATTACAGCTCTGTTTGTGCATTTGATTCTAATCAGTAAGAAATAATTACTTAAAGTCATAACATCGACATGAAAATCGACATAACATCGAAATGAAAGGTGATAAGCTGAGAATTTGCATAGATCTTTCCTTTGACTTTCTAAACATTGGCTCAAATTCTCCTATTATACACGTCTATAGACATTCAAGAGGAAAGGTCGCAAAAATGTCTGTTGCTATGCTTTGCTATAAATCTGTTGCTATAAATCATGTTTATAGTTATAATGAAACTTGAAGAGCATAAATTCTCTACATTTTGTGCCTTGGTATTTTTTTTATCACCAACAAAATTTATTGAAATGCTTCCCGAGGACAAGCCACCAGCGGATGTGACACAGCTTCTGCGCTATTTAAGAATAGGTAAATTAAAAGAAAGACATGTTTGAAAATCATTCCTACTTGTACCCTTGACTTCAAAAGTTGATATTGAATTTTTTCAAATTGTTGACCACATTTGTATAATGTTATAGTTGATTTGTGCCTTATTCGTTCGGTTTTCGAACAAAATCTTCGAATAAAAGTTTTTAAAACTTTTACAGTTGACTTGTTCTAAATCCATTCGGTTTTGTAAAAGGTTCTACGAATTAAAGCTGTAAGTAATGAACAACTGTTAGTAATTTATAATGAACAACTTTTATTTGAAACTTTGTTTTGAAAAGCGAGTGGATAAGATTTCCTCGTCCTTTCCTTTAATGTCTTCAGACGGGTTCATGTAATTATATGAAAATTTTGAGCCAGTGTTTAGAATATAAAAACAAAAGTCTATATGAGTTTTCAGGTTACAACCTCTCATTCCGAGGTTAAGGACGTTAAGAAGGTTAAGAACCAGCACTGTGTTTTACAATCAGGACAAAAAATCGGTTCGATTTTATTATAGCACAAATACATAAACACACATACACAACACATAGACAAATACACTGTTCACATATACAAAATAATGTTATTTTGAAGAAAAAAAATATTTTTAATTTTTTATACTTCGAAAACAAAACGGTAACACACGATTTTTAAAAAAAAATTTATTTAATAAATATTTAGCTTTACTTTCCTAGTTTTTTTAAATTCTGTCGAGTATTTTTTCTAATACAACAGATAATAGTTGGGCAGGCATGAAATTTTACATGCTTCTAATGAGAGAGAGAGTGAGAGAGATTAAATACTCTAATATTAATAATCTCGCGTTCTATTCGGTCAAATATTCTGAAATTTCGGGATTTATTAGAAAACGTTATTCGTAGCCTGTGAAAAAAAATGAGCAAAATCTGTCGAAAAATGGTGGTATGCTTGAATGCTTATTGGGGTATAAAATTTATCTGCAATTCACTTAAAATAATATTCAAAGACGCCTATGAATAAAACCACCTTATCATATGTACACATATTACGTTACGTACACTCTGTATGTGCAGACGTATAACGAAAATTCATTCCACATTTCATTTTTCACTAAATAAATTATGAGGTTTGCCACGATAATACATCTACTACCATTCAGTTCTCAACGAAGAGTGGGTTAGTTTTCAGAAAAATTTCGTAACATCTACACCTCTTGAACAAAAATATTTTGTTTGAGTGTTGTGTGTTTTTTTTAATGAATGTGAAAATTTTATGGAGCAAAATTAAATTCATAAAATATATTTTTCTTGTTGTTAGGGAAATACTGAGATAATTATGAAAAAATGTATTCTATGAATTATGGACAAGTGAAAATATAACAAAATATAGAGTTCATGGTCAGCACGACTTATAACAATATGACTGATTGTATTATAAAAGATTCGTATACCATCGGCCCCAGCTGTAATAAGTAAGTTTATTATAATCTATGTTATAGTATTTCCTTTGATTGTGACAAATGAGCTTCCTTAAATAAAACAAAAGTTCATGAATAAATAAAAACATTCACAGTTTTGTCATTGGCATTCTGAGCTTAGTGACGTCGCAAGAGACGAAACAGATATTCGACAGGCAGACAATAGTACTCTCCTTCAATCTCTATAGTTAACTAATATGTCAAAATGTGACTACCGTTTCGCCTCGTCTCGCGACATCACTAACAAATGTCCAAAACACATATGTTACTGAAGACTAATAAAGCAAAAGTAGAATAAAAAAACCAAAACTTGATCATAAAACGTCATTCATAAAAAGGATTTACAGAAAATAACAGCCAATTCTAAAAAACTTCATTTTTAGCAAATTTACTCCAAAAAAAATGCAGCTATTGTTTTTGCACCAATGTTGGAATTTCATAAAACTTTCTTCAAATGTCCATCGATCCTACCTATTAGATGTTAAAAATCACTATCGCTAAAATTTGTATACATATATATATATACTTTTTTTAAATGTCTGTGGACTATATATATGTATATATATATATACTTTTTTTAAATGTCTGTGGACTCTCTAGTGGTCACAGTTTTATTCCGATTGGAATGCAATTTGGTATTTGAGTCGCTTTTAGTATTCTAAAGGTCAAGTTTGTTAATGGGTAAAATCGGACGAAGGAAGGGAAAGGTGGTTTAGAGGGAGGGTGAAACAAAAAATTTGACTATCTCCCTTAATATTTGAAAAATCGAAAAATTTATCAGGAGTTAAGTTGTAGGTATTAAGTTTTACTGTAATTTTGTTTCTTATCATTTTTCTGTTACACTAATATTTACAGAAATATTTACAATTAAAGATTGAAAGTTAAAATTCTAAATATCTCTGTTCACATTAGAGTTTGAGAAAAATGATAATGAACTGTAGAAAACTTGATTTTCTACAACTTTACTTCTTATACATTTTTCGATATTTCTAATATTAAGAGAGATATTTAATATTTTGTGTTTGTTTGATACGAAAACATGAAATATATTTTACTATAAAAAATGTTGATTGTCGTTTCCATAGTAACTATAAACTATAATCGTTATTTTGACTATTAATAAATTTAATTTTTGCCAAAACTAAAGTCATATCAGATATTATATTTCATTTTGTCACACTAAAATTATGACCGCTAGAGAGTGATTTCTGTATTCTAAGGAAATTCGCTAAGTTGACGCAGCTCCTGCGTAACGAATTTTTATGTATCTGAAAACAATATTGAAGTGTCCAATTAGATTTGAAGCGTGACTATTTAGATGGAAGTCAATTGTTAACGTAAACTAGAAGTCAATTGTAAACTAGCCCAACAATACTTATGGAAATATTATGGAAATTGTTTCAGGAATTCGTGTATATAACTCATTAGAACCGTTTTCAATAAAATCTAAAAAATTTCATTCAGATATAGACGAACATTATTTCCATTTCATTCAGAAATGGAAAAAATTTCATTTCAGAAATGGAAAAAATTTCATTCAGAAATAAACGAACTTTATTTACATTTCCATCGTATTTTTCTGGTACTCGAGTTAGCATTTACTCATAGATTAAAAGTAGTTTTTCGTTTCCATAACCTTAACCTCGTAATCGTCTTCACAAAAATATATTTGTTGTTAGTTTGTAGATTATGTTTATTATATATCTTATCTCATTATAAACACTGTTCAGAAGTTACACGTCTGAACGAATTGATCAATTTAGGTCATAAAATTCACACAACATATTTATATTGTCAAGACGAGTGTTCAAAGCTATGCTAGGATACGATAGCTGGCGTTGGCTTTGTAAGTTATTAACCAATTATGTTTTTTTGGTGGAGTTTCTAGGAAGCAAAATAACATTTTAATTTTAATAGCCGAAGCGCTGGGAAAAATTGAATAATTCACTATCGACTTCAAAAGTGACTTTTATACGTGCTTTTACAACAATTTTTAAATGTTTTTACAACAATGGTGTTGGCGTTTTATAACGAGCGAGTGTTATTCGAAACATTTTTTTTTAAAGACTACCATTTTCTGAACAAATTGACCAAATTAAAACATATTCACAATATATTTGGTTTGTAGAGACGACGGTTTATAGCTATGCGAGATCCGATAGGTACTGCTGTAGTCAAGTTATAAACAAATTCTATATTTATGGGCCAGGTCAAACTGACTCACGTTTACAATATAGGTTTAATGCCAAAAAACAAGAATCCACAGGCAACATAGGGAAATTCAGATGGTTGTTTGTTTAATAAACATATTTGATATTCATATGAGACACATAATTTTTGAAGCATTTATTTTTCTACATTTTATCTTCATAAATCTTAAATTTCACAACTTTAATACATATATTAATATCCATCTACCTTCAGAGGACTATAACCCTATATCGTATATGGTATGTAATAAACCCACATGTGAAAAAATTTATAATTATATATATATATATAATTATATATATATATATATATATATATATATATATATATATATATATATATATATATATATAATTACTGAAAACAGAATAATATGGTATTCACGAAACCTAGAAAGATAGGTATATAACCAACCTTTTTTAATTAAATTATGCATAAGTATTATATGAATTTATGACTTGATGTCTATAAAATTTTAAACCGTGTACCAATTTTATTTAGGTATAAAATTACTATTATGTTGAGAAGGTAGGTTGGTAGGTACCTACCTTCTGTAGTTAGTTAATTAAGGCATTCAGTTGGTTATAAAGCAATAGTATATAATTGTAATAGGATTGAACATAATAATAAAAACTGTAACTCAAGCTTTTATATTTAATTAAAATATTTCAAAAATAATATATTAAGTATGTATATATTTTTGATAATTATAATATTAAAATGCATTATTTTGTATTAATACAAGAGTCAATAGCAATCCCAGAGGAGAGTTCTGTTGGGATAATAAAAAAATATTTCAACCAAAAATTGTAATTATTATATCAAACTATTATTATATTGACTAGTTTTGGAACACCGTTCCTTCATCAGAAAATATTGGATAATTTATATGCTTTACATTATTATATATTTTCTGAAAGAAATGTGTTTCGAAACTAATCAAAATACAATTATTGTTTCGAAAATCTCAAATATTTGTTTATTAAAAAATTACTGGATTTTCGTTAAGTAACGATTCAGTAAAAAGTTAATAATGGGGCATTTCTACAGTTGAAACAGCAGCCAGAAATATTGGTTTAACAGTGATAATTAAAAAGAAAAAGTTTATAGCACTGGCATAAAGACCCAATATACAACTATTGGTAATAGAGAAGCACATATTTGAAAATTCTGAGAAGTTTAAATATTGGATAATTTATATGCTTTACATTATTATATATTTTCTGAAAGAAATGTGTTTCGAAACTAATCAAAATACAATTATTGTTTCGAAAATCTCAAATATTTGTTTATTAAAAAATTACTGGATTTTCGTTAAGTAACGATTCAGTAAAAAGTTAATAATGGGGCATTTCTACAGTTGAAACAGCAGCCAGAAATATTGGTTTAACAGTGATAATTAAAAAGAAAAAGTTTATAGCACTGGCATAAAGACCCAATATACAACTATTGGTAATAGAGAAGCACATATTTGAAAATTCTGAGAAGTTTAAATATCTTCAATTTTAACAGAGTAATAATATTAAAACTGAAAATAGTAATATATTAGAAATGGCAAACAAAAATGTGACTATGGATTAAGAAACCATTTTAAATCAAAACACCTAAGCATAGAATAAGGCTCTAGTAAGAACAACAATTTAGTATGGAAGTAAACGCTGAACTAAAAACAAAGGTACATTTCAAGTTTTGCACCAATTCGTGGAACATTTATTTGCATCTTATAAATACGTATTTCGACTACAATGTAGTCATCATCCAGATAAATTAGCTGGCGAGACACGCACCAAATTAGCAACAAGCAACATATCTCTGAAACCATATCCCAGAGATAGTTTCGTTTAGCTAATTCATACTGATGATGACTACATTGTAGTCGAAATACGTATTTATAAAATACAAATAAATGTTTTAGGAATTGTGGCAAAACTTGAAATGTAATTTCAAAAAACCTAGAGTTCTCTTTGATTATTTTAATAATCTTTATAAACAAAAGCAGTTAATTTGTAGATTTTGTGGGACTTCGTCGCTGACTTATACCGAAAGCTGACTTATAATTATCTTTATTTTTGTATGTCAAATAATTGTTTTTCTAAACTTTGAGAGTTCGAAATGTCAATTTTTTATATTTTACATGTATCGAAAAATAAATTATTTAAAAAATTTTGTTAATGCTGGTATTTTAATAGCACCTATAAACTATGTTAGAGATCTGGGCTGGATATAACTTTGAAACTTTGAAAATTTACTTAAGGTATTCTCTCATCAATATTTCGCTATTTCCTACTTCCTGGCCTCCAGTTCTTTTTTGGTATCCAGGCGTCGTGGCCGAATATTGTGAAAGTGATTAAAATTTTGGTATATGCGTTTATAAAATGAGGTAAATAGTCTATTTCCGCAAATGTGTCTGTCCATCCGTCCGTCCGTAAACACAATAACTCAAAAACAAACAAAATTAGCGAGCTGAAATTTTGTATGTGTGTTCTAGAACTAAAAAGTAAAGCAAAGTTCGTGAATAGGCAAAATCAGACCATGTTTGGGAAAAATGGGAAAAACTGCCTATTTTGGAAACCGTAAGAGATAGAACAAAAATTTAAAGACGACAGGATGTCCCTCTTTTAAAAATAAGAAACTTTTTTTCATAAATTCAGTATATACCGGGTATTTAAGCAATTAGCTCAGTTAGTTGATATTTTCACTTATTTCTTCTGAGTTATCCTAACTAAATTAAATTGCGAAACACGTCTCTCAATCTTGTTTTTCTATAATATACCGTTTTTTTACGATTTCAGTTCAATTGTATTAAAGTAATATCTAAACATCTAGATGTTTTCATTCTCACATGCACAAATTTAACTTTATAAGTCACTTTGTAAGTTTATTAATCAATTTTGTTAAACATTTCATACAAATACTTCTGTATAGAAAATATACATTGAAAACAATTTTGCAAACTAAAATTGATCAAAACGGACATGTTTATGTACCACCTATATTAGCAAATTGAAAAATAAGTAATTCAATTATAAGTGTATATCATATTTTATTAATATTATATAAAAGCATCAAAAAAATAAAAATACCGATAGCCATTAAATAAAATTGAATAATAAAAAAAACTCTGTAAATATATAATATATATTTTTTAATCCCTTTATCATTTATTTATATTTCGGAAGTATTAATATATAACAGAATTTTATACCATATTGGAAATTTGTTAATGGTATTTAATCAAAATTAATATTAAATTGTTAAAAATTTTAAATATTTTATATGATTTGGTGTTCCAACAGTTTATTATTCCTATAAACTGTCTTATAAGAAGAGTGTCATTAGAAGAAACCATTCGAAGAATGGATACAAATTTGCGATACAATAATACCTTCTTGGCCATAAGTAATGACCGCCGAAACTTGATATGAAGAAAAATGTTCTGAAAGTAGTTATGTCATTAGATTATTATTAATTTTATTAATAAACATCATTTTTGGAAGATGTCTGTATACCTTCGTAAACCTTAGGCATGATTTTCGTACATGCAATCTCTAGAAACAAAAATGATATCGATTCGTTAATCGAGGTGTTAATCAAAGCGTATTACGAGTACGATCTTAAAGAAATTCTATCTAATTCAGTTAAGGAAATGTGGGGATTAGAGGGTGAGGAACACTCAAAGTTTGAAATAACTCCCTTAAAATACCAGTTAACTTATCATAAAAAAGTTCTACTAAATAAAATTAACAAAATTTACTGCAATATGTACAGAAATATTGCCGATTTCATATTCTTTAATCTGTAAAAATGAATATATCATTGTCACCATTTAGAAACTAATAAATATTGCTATAGAAAATTGTTTGCCATTATTATCTCCCTATAAAGGCCCTCTGTAAGCAATATAGTAGCAGTCATTACAGGGTACTGGCTGACAGGCAAACATGCCGAACGCTTCAGCCTACCCGTGCACCACGACTATTGCAAGAGGTATCACAATGAGGAAAAGGAGGAAACGATAACGTACTTTCTTTGTCACTGCCCAGCTCTTGCTATGAGAAGACTTACACACTTGGGTCAGTCAGTCTTTGACGACCTCTTCGAACTAAAATCTGTCGACGTCAAATCGTTTATGCTGTTCTTGAACAGCATCAAATAGTTCAAGGAGTAGTGGCTTGTTGTAGAATGGTCCCCTTTTTCAGGTCGCATCATGTCCTAAGTGTGTCTCACTCAACCTTACCTAACGCAACCTAACCTAGTCTAGTACCAGCCATGCAATAGTCTGGCAACTCCAAACAAATCGGTTCTGCGTTGAAATGAATGTTGGCTATCTACGCATTACCACAGCTTCGAACCATATACATCGTATTTTTTTGAAAAAATGGATGGTTTTATTATGTAATGTGAAGAAAGGTAGTGAGACAAATATGATGTATTATCTATCATTCTAGGATATGATGGTAGATTGATAGATATGGAGTAACAATTTCAAAACAACTTGTTCAATGTATTTAGGAAAATCCCCATAAAACCTTTTACATGAACAATAAGATAATTTAAAGATAATATTCCTATATTCTATTTAAATTACTACATCAAGTTAAATTATACGTTGAAAATATTGGTTGGTATTAATTTGGCCACTAACAAGTTAACACATAGTTTCTCGGAGACCAGAATGTTGTTGAATTAATTAAAATTCTAAAGTAAACTGGCATACAAGAGACCGGCAGCATACATGCATAACATTGATGTGAAACCATACACTTTGGTGTAAAATAAAATGGTGTAAAATTAGGACAAAAGTTACCATTATCCTATACATGTAGGCATTGTATTGTTTTTACCTAATGTAATTATTTCCTTTTAATACAAAATTGATTTTATCTCTATAACGTACGTGTAGGGTTTTTTCCTGTTCATAACCAATATACGTTATAACAATATATGTGTGTACCAATAAAACAACAGTTTTAACACACTATTGAACATTAATTTTTCTTCTCGTGATGATTCATTGGTGAAATGTGATTGTAAATTTAATTTACAATATTTAATGAATACAAAATATATTCCCGTTTAATAAGTGAGAAATAATTCTTTACACTAGGAGCTACGTCAACTTAGCGAATTTTCTTAGAATACATAAATCACTCTCTAGCGGTCACAATTTTAGTCTGATTAAAATGAAATGTCGTGTCTGATATGTTTTTGGTATTTGCAAGGCCAATTTTATTAAAAAACGGCATAGATCAAAGAAAAGAGGTGCATAGAGAATGAAGATAACAAAAATTTAAAATATTTCTCTCAATATTAAAGCAATCGAAAAATGTATGAGGAATAAAGTTGTAGCAATCATGTTTGCTACAATTCATTACCTTATAATTTTTTTCAAATATAACTGTGTACAAAGATATTTAGGATTTTAACTTTAAATTGTAAATTTTTCTGTAAATATTAGTGTAACAGAAAATGATAAGAAACACAATCATAGTAACTCATTTCTTACAACTTCTTATGTATTTTTCAGTTTTTCCAATACTAAGGGAGATATGCCAAATTTAAGCATATCGATTCCGATTTTACCCATTAACGAACTTCACCTTTAAAATAATAAAAGCGTTTCAAATACCAAATTGCATTCCAATCGGATTAAAACTGTGACTCCTAGAGAGTCCAGAGCCACACAAACGTATATATATATATATATATATATATATATATATATATATATATATATATATATATATATATATATATATATATATATATACATATATACATAAATATAGATATACAATTTTGAAGAAATTTTTACGATATTTTATCATCGGTACAAAACCAATAGCTCCATTTTCTTAGAAGGAAATTTTAATTTAAAAGTACGAATTATAATGAAATTAACAGACCATGATACTTTCTACATTAATTATAAATATTAAGCATGTAAATATTTCGAAAACGTTCAATGATAACCCCAATATTTTTATAAGATTCAGCCTTTTTGTGAAAAACTAATTTCAACACCTCGTATTTTATAAGTTTTGTCATATACAACTTTATATGAAATTTTTATACATATTTGCTATCCGCGCTATTTTCTGGATCAGATAACAGATTGTGATACCTATCAGAATCTATTTCAAAATATATTTAGCTCATTTTGTGTGTCGAATCATATTTTAAAACTTTTTATCAAATAATTTTGCCGAAATTTCCTACCCTATTTTTATACCCGATATATGACACATACCAAGGTATATTAAGTTTAGTTCCGTTTTTGTAACGGTTGAAAATATTGATCGCAGAAAAACATTATGAAAATAGTATAGGTGTTCATAAAATAACCTAATTAGTGTATTTCTGAAAAAGTCTGTCCGTCCACCCGTGCATCTCAAAAACGAAAAGAGATAACGAGCTGAAATTTTGTATGCGTATTCTAGAGCTAAACGTAAAATCAAGTTTGTGAATCGCCAATATCTGACCATGTTCGGGCAAAATAGGCAAAACTGCCTAGCTAAGAAACCGTAAAAGATTTAAAGAAAAAAAAAATTACTTTTTTAAAAATAAACAACTTTTATACAAAAGTTTTTTTTCATAAATTTAGTATACATCGTGTATTTAAGCAATTAACTCAGTTTGTTTGCATTTTCCCTTATTTTTTAATATTTGCAATATTTCACCACTTGATTAACCCCTATAAATAGAATAAATATATAACATTGCCTTTGTGCCAATCGTAAAAAGTATTAATGAGACTACAAATGAAATAAATTTATAAATCATATTTTTTGTCGGTAGAATCAAACATCAGACATTTACTGCCTAATTAAATAATGGTGAATAATTTAAAAAGAAACATGCCTTCAAATTGAATAAAACATTCAACAGCAAAAAAAAAGACAAGAGTTTTAAATCATTCATTCCACATAAGCAACGAATACACTTCTAATAAAAATCCATTTTAGTTTTGTTTTATTATTACCAGAAAGATAAAATTTAATTATTCTACAATTTTAACATTTGGTTATGTAAATAAAATGCAGATAAAAAAAATAGTATTACAATATTACATTTGTTTAAGTACAATTTACTACATGTTTCTATTACATTCGGTGTATTCTGTCGACAAAAACAAAAAAACAAAAAAACTAAACTAAATTTCTTTTTTTACAAAAATAAAATAATATGAAACTAACTCGTATTATTTAAAATAGTGAATATAATTTTTCCGCAATATGCCGCTCCATTATGATACGGTAATCTACATAAATATATTAACAAATACCAACTACAGTGTTCGTAATTATCGTACTTGAAAATGACCAAATGTGGGTTGATTAATGGTTAATAAATTTTGAATATGTCTGGTACGTTTATTTTATGGGATTTCTAAAATATTGTCCTTAACTAACTTTTTGTCACCCAGATCATTTCGTCACATATTTTCTCCGATTTTCTCCACTTGCATAAGGAGACCTAATATCTTAAGTTGCCATTTGTAACTCAAAGATAGGTTTATGTAAGGTATGAAAAGAAGAAAACATAAGCGAAGCCACTTCTTTTTAGCTAGGGGGGAAGTTATCTAACATGAAATGTCTTCAAATATCATAACTACAACTTCTTCGCATTACAAATTTTTTCTTTTGCGCTCAGCGAAATAATAAGTTCAAAATTTATACTAAAGAAGAGAAAATAACAACTAACTGAGTTAATTGCTTAGGTACCCGTTATATATATTTCTATCTATTACCGCTACAAAGACGAATCGTCAATAGTACATTTCATACACTTATTCTGCTTGAAAATTTGAGTCCTGAAATGCGACCCAGCCTGAAGTTACAATGATGAAGAAACATCCTAAATCGTTTCGAGAAGAAGAGTATCGAAATAGTTTGGACGTATATCAAAATAGACGTGCCACAAGATATTTTTATTTGCTTACTAAGACTAGCATTTGTTGAAAAACAAGTGCTTGATTTACATGTTTCGTACCAACGTTTCACGAGGAAAACTCAAGCCACGCCGCGTCAATGTGACAAATACTTTAACATTATGCATACCAAACGTACAGAATTTATAATAAACGTTGAGTTAATGTACTTCTTAAATAATGAGATACAGCTGAGTATTAATCTAAGAGCCCGTTTTTACATAAGAGTGTTTGGATAAAAGTTTTCAATCGCATTAAAAAAAGTTGATAAAACAAAAATTACCTTGCTGTCCAGTCTTGAAAGTTAACAATCGCATGTTTTTTAACAACTATAATTCCCTTCTTGTTTGATATTACTTTCGTTGTCAACCGTGTCAGTCACATGGTCAAATTATACCAATCACAAGAATGGATATATTACACCTACATAATAATTCACACTCATATAGAAAGTTACATGTAGAAATGCATGAAACTGAATGTTCTGTATTTTGGAAAAACTTAAACCATCAAAAATGTACTACTGAGCTTACTCAGTAAACCAATCGATTGAAAACATACATAAAAACTTTCTCGCGGAAAAAATACCCATATATAATGAAATTGATGAAAAAGCATTGTCCAACAGTAACAGATTAATCTGTACATGAACGTTAACATGACATACATTCGTACAATAATACACTTAATACCTCCATTCAAACCCTGTAGGAGGTATTTTGTGGTGAGTTTTATAATACTCTGGAAATAATACATATTCAAAACATGATGGCGTGATGTTTTATGTATGTAAACTGCAATTCCCAATTCACCTTTACATCATTATACAATAAATTTTTTTAAATGTACAAAATATGAAATAACAAATTCAATTAATAAAACTTTTTCATATTTATTAAAAATACATATAACATATTATATCAATTGATGTTTGAATTTAATAAATGCAACAAAATTGTGTTTCAGGATGTACGAGCACTGAAGCTCCAAAAACATTAAGGCTTGATTCCTTGTTTACATGTACTTAAAGTGCATATAAATCAATTATAAACGTTTCAGGTGGGGGAGGGGGGTTACGGGGGTCTTGAGTTAATTATTTAATGTTAAAGTTCGAGTTTTAATGCATTGCTCTTATGAAGAAAAACATTGGATTTTACCTTAAAAACATTATAAGTGATGGCATTTGGCACGCCTGTTTACTAGACTTATATACTAAAATTATGGGGTGTAGTCTAGGGTCTAACATTGACCATTAAAAAATAAAATGAAATTTTAAGTGAAAACGGTATTGGTACCATTAAAATCGTAAGATATCGTAACTTTTGTTGTAAACTTTTTTGCATATACTTTCGCAGTACAGTGTATATGTTCCTGAGTTACCTTGTAACTACCAAACTTTATGATAAAAAAAACCTATGAAAACAAAATAAATTGAAACATAATTTATTTTAATTTGTACAAACATAATAAACTAAAATTAATCTTACTCGTTCCTGAGCAATGAACAAAATTGAATTCATTGATACATGTTAAACCCATTTGTGTAAGTCTTTATATAGAGGTCGTATGAGTGTTTTGCATTAGAAATTTGTATCACAATTTTAAGATTTGTGTTATCCTGATTTTTAAATAATTCACGAAATACCGAACTGCTACGAGGGCATAATGAGCAGTTATGAGGGCAGCTTCATGTTTTTTTTCTTTCAATTTTTAGTATTTTATGATTTTTAATTTTACATTCAGAATAGACAGGATACTTTTATTGCTTTTTACTGTCTATTTAGAATGGATACAAGCATCATAATTATCCTGTCCATACTGACTGGACAATTAAAAACTATAAAGTATACAGAAGTTTAAAAAACATGAACCAGCCGTACAAACCACTCATTGGAAAAGGCTTAAAATTCAACGTGACGGGGCTTGTGATCAGTGATTGTACAATTATTTCTCTTAAATCGTGAATAAGATAACAGGATATTTATAATCATGATCATAAAAGAGGGAAGTACAAATTCAAATTTAAAATGGTAATCGAATAATGAAATTGTGGCTACGGAGCAATAAACCAGTAAGGTGTGGTCATATTTCAAATTATAAATAATACACCTTCCTGGTTTATGGCTCGTTAGTAATAAAGTGCTCATGTCATTATTATTTTAAATTTGAATTTGTACCTGTCTCTTTATTTTTATTATCATGATAATACAAATTCTGGCCGTCACGATTTAAAGGCAATGATTGTACATATGAATTGTTTGCTTTATAATACTCGGTTGACTGTTAAGGCGATGGCAATACAAAAATCACTCTTCTTTACACTTATTTCCATAGTTTGTTTTATCGGTCGATGGGTGAGTTCACTCATAATACAATTACTCGCCCATGAACAACCAACCCGATACTAAACTTGGAGTACGCGATACCCATAACATTTATTCGTATAAAAGTGAAATATTTAATTTTGATTAGTATTGACATAGTCTATTATTATTTTCATACGTAAATAAATTCCAAAAATAAGGGTCAAAATAAACATTGTTGTTTGTATTAAAAACCTAATTAATAACCTTGATGTCTAATAGTAGAAAAACAATCGAAGAAAAATTTATCCAATTCAAAATTGTCTATCTTATAGCAATTGTCAAACAAAATAAATGCTTAAGATGACTTTCATGATATCATATAAAATCGTTATATGATAAAGTGAATAACTGAAACAGGTTTTGCATAGTGTAACATATTCTACATTGTCTCATGAAGGTTAAAACATTATATATGTTATACTAGATATGTTCAATTGGAACAAAAATAATAAGTACATGTAACATACCGTTTTTTAATGTATATCCTAAATGAAAAACTTAAAAGTTTTTTCTGATTATCGAATAATATCACTGGGTAAAACAAACGTATTAAATGCTCTTTGAATGAATGCTCTATAGGCAGTATCGTCTTATTAATTTTATGGGTCGAATACAACTAATATAACTAACGATAGCCTTCTTCATACGTTGGTGGTTATTTATTAATGTTAGTCATTAAACATTTGAACGGATTAATTAATTGATACTTAATTATGAAATGATAATATTCTTGTCTAAAAATAGATATAGCGGCTCTATTTGAATAGCCAAAATAATAAGAATTATACCTATATTTTAGTTGGGCGAATGCCATTGGGTTCACATGTTCAGCAAGGTAATTTTAGAAAATTTTTCTCTCGGATCAGCCTGTGTTGTACCGTGCTACGAAGGGCAAGTTTAGACTGTAAATCCATTCTTTCTTAATAACACCAAATATTGTATTTCAAACTCAAGAGGACACTTACATATTTTGCTGAAACCAACGGTTACGGAATAAAATTGTAGGGGGGAAATTTTTATACATTATAAATAATATATATTTATTTAATTTATTTTTGATATTTAAACTTTTTTCCCAATACATGGATGATGGCTAAACAAAAAATTGTCGCCACATTACATTAATTCCTTTGCTGTGTAATAAAAATATCATATTTTTCATACAGTTTCTAGCAGTTATTTTACTCCTTCTGTTTTTAGCGAATTTCCTGAAAGAAAATAGAGCTATTGGTCCCGTACGGAAGTCAAAATTTCGCAAAAATTTCTTCAAATGTCCATCGATCCTACCTAGTAGATGTCAAAAATCACCATCTGTAAAATTTATATATATATATCTATGGACATATATATATATATATATATATATATATATATATATATATATATATATGTGTCTGTAATCACTCTAGCGGTCACAGTTTTCATTTTATCGGAATGCAATTTGGTATTTGATGCGCTTTTGGTATTCAAAAGGTCAAGTTCGTTAATGGGTAAAATCGGACGAGGGGAAAGGGGGGTTTAAATGGAGGGGAAACACAAAATTTGACATATCTCCCTTAATATTCGAAAAATCGAAAAATTCATAAGAAGTAAAGTTTTAGGTATTAAACTTTACTGTAGTTTTGTTTCTTATCATTTTTTCTGTTACACTAATATTTTAAGAAATATTGACGGTTTAAGATTGAAAACTAAATTCCTCACTATCTCTGTACACATTAGAGTTTGAGCAAAAATGATGAGATAATGAATTGTAGCAAACATGATTTTCTACAACTTTATTCCTTACGCATTTTTTGATTGTCCTAATATTAAAAGAGATATTTTATATTTTGTGTTTTCTTCTTTCATTATGCCCCCATTTCCACTTCACGTATGACATTTATTAATAAAAAATTGGCCTTGCAAATACTAAAATCATATACGACATTTCATTTTGATCAGACTAAAATTGTGACCGCTAGAAATTGATTTATGTATTTTAAGGAAATTCGCTAAGTTGAAGCTGCTCCTGCGTAACGAATTTTTTTATTTATTTTTTATAGTAGCTCACAAATTTTTTAAGTTTCAAAAATCGTTGTTATTTGAAATTTGTTTTAGTTTTCAAATTTTTTCTCTTAGTGACATTTTTTTTACTCATGATAAAATTGTCATTCTGAAAATTTTTGCTCAAAATATTAATTTTCAAAGATCGATGAAGTATTTAAAATGTTGGCGTACTATACATTGGATGACTTGGGACTTTAAACGCAAATGATTAAACCAAAATTGATTATTTTCATTTTATCTGATAAAGGAACTATGTTTCTAAAACTATAGTAAAACATTAAAGATATTTTTTACTATCATTTTAAATATTTGTTTAATTTAAATTAAATTAAGTAAATTTTTTGTTAATCCTTACGTTATGCGTCCATGTCTTAATGATGCATAGATGCGATAGTATCTTAGTTAACCTATGTCATACTTTTTTGTAAATTAATCCTTGTTAAGCATTTCTACGATATTTTTATATGAAAACTCAAGATCTCTTTTCACACAAAAGTTGAGTTCTTTTTTGTTGTTGTTGAAAATTTACAGTAAATTAAACATGGTAAGATCGATTTTAGTAGCAGAGAGTCTGTAATGCATCATGCTTAGAAATGTAATGTACATTACGAAAACACACACTCCATTTATGGTGAATTTAATTTATCTGTCTTTAATATAATACATATAAATGTATTTTACATTGATATGCAAATAATTAATGTAAATACATATAATATGTATATTCTGATAGCTCTGAACACCCTTATGTGTATGGGGTAACAGCATTAGTACCATTGTTCAAGATGCGTATTGTAAAAGAAAACCTTGCATGTATAATTTATAAGTATAAATTAAATTTATTAACAAATTTATCAAGAATATAAGAAGTTTTATGTTCGTTATCTACAGTATAAATTCAATTAACATATTAGGGATCTTATCTTCGTGACTAAAGTGATAAGGAAAATAAACAAATAAAAAAAAATCAACTTAAAAGACTGCAACAGGAAGTTGAAAAAAAGGCAATGCTTGATTCCTAACATGGACTAAAGGATTGCATTTGTGCAGATTGGGTAAAAATACCGAAAGATTTCTACTGCATATTATTTAAACTATATTTGCAGTAATTTTACGGAGCTGGTTTTAGGTTAATAGACGAATTTGAGGAATATGTCTATTATAAATACTCCTGTTCATAAAAACCAGTATGACACATTTTGAGCATATATTAGTAAATATATGTATAATATATAAGATACAGTAACAATTAGAACATTTCAACTGGTTCAATTTTTATGAACGGGAGTGTACACATAACTTGGCTTTTGATATTGTCTCATAAAGACTTTTAATTTTTTACCGATATTGATGAATTTCAAAGAAAATCCTTTAACGACGGCGACGGCAATATTTATTTTCTTGATACTTAAATATATTCTAAGTCATTCTCGGATCAGTCTTTCTTTGACGATATCTGCGAACTAAAATCGGTCAACGTCAAATCTCTCTTGCTGATCATGAACACCACCAATTGGTTTAAGGAATAGTTGATACCTATGACGCGCTCCCCTTTTCATGTATCGCAATGGGTCTTAATGTCCTAAGTGTGTCCCACCCGGATAGCTACTACAACCTAACCTAACCTAAGCCATTCTTGAGATAATCATGAGTTAGATAATATCATATCTCTTAAAATCCAGGCAGACGTTGAATTGTTATGTGGAAAAAGAAAAGCTTTCGGGCGTTTGCGGTCGGTAAAAAATATAGTCTAGAAGCATAATGAACATTTACCTATTACGCGGGATTTTTTGCCAGAAACCAAGGTACTATTATCTGAAATCTCTTTATTGTATGCCACATAATCTTAAATAATCGGGTGTGTATGTTCAAATTTCGCTATTTGGTTTTTATGTCATCCAAGATGGCCGCTATATGTGACATCCATTCATTATATTGGAAATTACTATCGCCAGACTGCAAACTGCGCATACGTAAAATGTGTATTTAATATTGTTTGTTATGCATGAGCCGAACAAATTTACTTCTCATCAAATCCAATCCATTCTCATCCTTCTAACGCTTTTGATTTCTGCTCCACTATATAAACCCAATTAAAGAAATCCACCCCAACCTACGGATTAGATAATGAAAATAACATTTTCGACCTTTTTAACAGTTTTTTCGTCAATTTAGCGTAAACTTTTAACATAGAGTTGTTATTTCCTTTGAATAATTTAGCATTAATAAATGAATAATGTCAAACAAATGGTACATAATATGTAGTATTTATCAATCTCAGATAAATGAAACGTAATAAAAATTAAATTAATCATTATGTTTTAATTTTTGGTAGAATAATTTTTATATTTTTTTAAATTAATTACTTAACTATGTGCACAAAACATTGTTCATACCGAGGGATTTAAAATCCAAATTATTATGAATACAAATCTTTTTATTCATAATTGTGCTATTGCGATATTAGGTATAATCAATAAATCAATATCCATTCCGAGAAATGGCTAATATTATTTACTTTGTTTGACCAAGTTGTAAACTTACTTAAAGTTTTTAATGTTTATGTCTATTAAGCTAGCAGAGCAACCTGAGCAGAAGATAATGATAATAGTCTCATAATTAGACGCTAATGAAATGCTAACTAAATGCCCTAATTAAAAATTAAATGCTCTTTGTTGTGATGCGTTACCGCATGCTCTGCTAGCTTAATGTTAAGCTAGCAGAACAACATTTTAAAAATCAAGTAATTATGTTGTTTTTGATCTCAAATTATTAATCTATTTAAATGCTAATTAAATGCTCTAAAAACAATTTAATGCTAGCTTAACCAGCTTACTTTTAATTAGCATTTAAATAGCTTAATAATTTCAGAAAAAAAAATAGAATTACTTGATTTTTAAAATGTTGCTCTGCTAGCTTAACATTAAACTAGCAGAGCATGCTGTTACACGATACAACAAAGAGCAGTGAATTTTTAATTAGGGCATTTAATTAGAATTTAATTAGCTTAATAATTTGATATTAAATACAATAAAATTAATTGATTTTTTTAACATGGCTCTGCTGGTTAAGATAGCACAGCGTGCGATTACACAGTACAACAAAGAGCATTAAAATTTTTTTTAGAGCATTTAAATAGCTTAACAATTTGATATCAAAAACAGTATAATTACTTGAGTATTAAAATGTTGCTCTGCTAGCTTAACATTAAGCTAACAGAGCGTGGGGTAATGCACCACAACAGAGAGCATTTAATTATGAATTAGGGCATTTAATTAGCATTTAATTAGCGGCTTATTATGAGACTATTATCATTGTTTTCTGCGCAGGTTGCTCTGCTGACTTAAAAGACTGACGAGCAAAATAAGTTAAATAAATGGGTTTAGATTTTTAGAACCTTTTTTGCATTGATTGTTTTTTATAATAATAGTAATATAATAAAAATAATATTTGTTGTATGATAGGTCTAATGAAAAAGGTCAAATTGAAAAAATCAATCGAGCGGAAAAGGTAAATTTCAGGGAATGACATGAACAAATTTTTAGATTCTTCAGGGTGAAATAAAGACAGACTACTTACCATAAGAAAAGTAGTTGGAGATACATATTACTACAATTTATCATTATATAATTTTCTTTATTATGTATGAGACTTGTAATATAAGATAAGAGATTTTATCTTTGTTATTTGTCAAGTTTAATCACGTAAATATGTTTCCTCAAAAGTTCCTAACCTGTTATAGTTTATTCGAAAAACTTATCAACCATTAAAAATCAAATTTTCAACATAGAGTCTTATAGAAAATAGAAATTTTATATTTAAACTTGTACCGACTTTATTAATAAATAAGACATTATAATAAATCTTGTTTTAACTAATTCTTTGAATTATGCAGTTTAATTAATTGAATTAAAAATTTAATGTTGTCGACTGTTGAAATTAAGTCAAGGAGCGTAAATGAAACTTTTTTCTTCGCGATAAAAGATATATAGTTGTAAAAATATATTGAAACAGCATGTTTACAAAAATAATGAATTTTAATCTTAATTTACGACAAAAAACTATATTATGGAAAAATTATAATAATAATAATAATAATAATAATAATCTTTATTCAAAATAAACAATTTACAATTGTATTGAATGCGTCAAAAAAATGGAAATAATTTTAAGAATTTTATTATTTTATGAATAGTATTTTGTAGAATTTTATGTAAGTACTATATTGGATTTTGTAGCACTTTATGAATGTACTATATTGGTTATTGTAGAATTTTATAAATGTACTGTATTGGATTTTGTCTAATTTTATGAATGTACTAGGTATTATAGTAGGTTTTGTAGGATTTTATGAATATACTATATCTAACACATGAGCATCCTTCACAATCACTTTTACAACTGTTGTCAGGATGATTTGATTTCATATTCCTTATTACATTCTTTGACATCAAATATGAAAAACCCAACAGATTTACAATATTACTTAAATGTCAAATTTAGTAAACGCCAGTCACTGCCGTTGGTATAATATAACCGAAGGGCAACCAAAAACAATTTAATTATGTATTGAATGGGTCGTTACTTGACGAAAATCCATTATAATTATTAAAAACCTGAAAATACCTAATTGTTAAGTATCTGAAAATGTTTACATTGTTGCTCCAGTATGTAAGAAAAAGGTTCATTTCATTTTTCATTTCTGAAGAATGAACTATGTTCCGAAACTAGTCAAATAAAGTTCTTTTACGAAAATTTCAAATATTTTATTTTATTTAATAATTAAAACAGTTTAAAAAAAATTACAATAAATAATAATATTTACTCTACATATGGCTTCTATTCGAGGTAGATATTTCATCATAATGGCGGCCGTACAACGGTAATTAAAGCCAGAATAGGACAGGCTAAGAGTGCATTCCTTAAAATAAATAAAATATTAACAAACTCAAAATTAATAAAAGTTTTACGTGTGCTGTTTCTTAAGTGTTGTGTTTGGTCAGTTCTTCTGTATGCAAGCGAAACTTGAACTTTAACGGCTGCTATTACAAAAACTCTCGACGCCTTCGAAATGTGGTGCTACCGTCGCATGTTGAGAATCTCGTGGAAAACCTACACGTCTAATAGTCGCATACTTAAAATCGTTGGACAAGTGCCCGAACTTACCAAAATTATAAAAAAGAGGCAATTGAGCTACTTTAGTCATTTCATGCGGTCGGGTAAGTACGAAATTTTAAAGACAACACTGATGGGCAGAATAGATGCGAAAAGAGCAGTGGGCAGGCAAAGAACTGACTGGATGGACAATTTAAAAACCTGGAATGGAATGGATCTGAGGGAAATCACCAAAACCTCAGAAAACAAAATACCCTGGAGAAGATCCCATAAGAGGATAGGAAACTCTACATATATTCTACATGGCTTCTACATGACGAATTAGTCATGAAGCAGTTATAGAAATTATTTATGTGCTGTAAACAACAATTATAACATATTTACAATACTGCAATGTTTAAATATCATTGTACAAATAACAATATTATATAATCCTGTAAATTATGTAATTACATGGAATGTATGTGGTATTATTTTGTAAACATTGATTGATGTTCTTAACACTACTCACTCAATATATTACAACAATACTATACCAACATATCAACAATAATAATGATAACAATATGTAGTTACGTAATTGTCGATGTGGTAGTGGAAGTATGTAATATAATATATAAAGCAAATATATTATTTATATAAAAATGTAACAATACGTTTACCTCTATATACAGTTCTTTTTTTTTATAATGGGAGGGGGGAATGCAAGAACTGAGAGGTGTACATGAGAACTACCAACTACAACCCTAACCTCATTTTCTCGTTTGAGAACCACCCCGGAAGTTCTGTAAGTATTACTTCGGGCGGCCTCTTTTTCTTGCCTCGTGATAGACTTATCTCTTTTCCTGCCCAGTTCTCGCCTAACTTCATAGCCCAGTTCTCGCCTAAGTTTGTTCTTGTATCGTCAACTTTCTGTACCAATCTTCTCCTTTCCATTCACTGTTGACTGTCTTGTCTTTAAGCACTGTCAGCAGGAATGCGCATACGGCATCCCAGGTCCCCTTTTTTTCTAACATCTTCTCGAAGACTGTCTCGGATGTAAAACCCCCTACCTCCTGTGAGAGATTGTCCGGAAGCCCCGACCACTTCATGCACACAAATAAAGTGTGTTCAACCGAGTCCTCTTCCTCCCAGCACAATGTGCATCAATCGTCTTTTGCCTTTCCAATTCCTCTTGCCGTTCCAAACAGTATTAGCAATATTCGTAGTAGTAGTATTAGTAGTAATACTGTTTATTCTTTACCGACCCCTAAAGGGCAAGACAGCCGACTTTTCATCAAGAACAACCGATTAGCTTCGATCCTGTCCATATGCCGACAGTTAAGTCAATTATTAAGCCCATTATGTTTTTTTTAATTATTTAATTAACAAACTGCCTTCGATGGGAATCAAACCAGCAACCTCCCAGTTCCGAGTAGAGTAGCGTTCACTCAAGTAGCGTTCTGTTTTTCAAAATAGTGTAATAGATTTGTTCTGTATTTATTCGGTTTTTGGGAAAATCTTACGAATAAAAGATAATTTATAATAAACTACTATTATCCACAACTTTTTGTCGAAAACCAAAAGAATAAAGCAGACATTAACTAACGGACGGACATGCGAAAATGGTCGTATTAAGTCATATTATGAACACCTACGGTAAACATTTATGCCTGCGATCAATATTTTCAAGCGTTACAAAGTCGGTACTAATCTTAAACTTTGTGTTTTTCTATTTTTTCATAAATCATTTAAGATATGCGATGATTTTGTTTAGAAAGTTGTTTATAAACTAAATCTATTCGACAATTATGAAAATCAATACACTTTCATTTTGATAGATAACGATTCGATAAAAAAGATTCTTCGAAATCGATAGCCGCAGGTGCATGTAAGTTTTTTATAACGATTTAAATATTTCACAAAACAAAACAAAAAAGCTCTTTTAGAGGAAGATTAATATCGCTATAGTAGTTAAAACTGTGTGGGGGATGTTTAAAAAACACTTAATCCACAATTAATCCAACACAATTGAATTAATTTTTTATATCGTCAATTATTTATATTAAATGCCAATAGGTCTAATCTTATGGTCTAATTTCTAAAATACATCATGTATACGGTCTTTTTATAAAAACGCTCGATTTTTAAATGTAAATTAAACAAGTTGTGCGTGAAATATCCTCTCAATTTTGTTTATTTGAACGAGTATTTTTTTTCATAAAGAGTGACATAAAACATCTTTCAAATGTCGCCGTGGCTTAATACGTGTTTATTGGCACGTATTCGGGAGGTTTATTTTCGATTACTTGATGGCGTTCGTTATGTTTACTTTGAGAGAATCAATTTTTTGCTGTTTATTCGCATAGATCTGCGACAGCCCCAAATGAAGAAGTCTAAAGGTGTTAAATCGTGCGATCTCGGTGACCAGTTTGTGCAGAATATACATCGTGACATGCGCAGTGTAGACGTCCGTAAAATCACATGTTATTGGTTTCCATATCATCCAGCTTAAGGTACAAGAAATTGCTTATCATCGATCTGTAGCGCTCGCCGTTGACAGTTAGCGCAATGCCAGTTTCGTTTTGGAAGATGATTTTGCCAGACCACAATCCGCAACAAACAGTAACTATATCGGGAGGCATTTGGTGTAGGTGTATCTGATATCTGTGGTTTGATAAAAAAATTCCAAAATCCGAAAGTTTTGCTTGTTCACACATCCATTTATTCATATATGCGCCTGGGTTGTTAAATATTATATTTTCTTGTCGCTAAAGAGGATGATCGACCGGAGCACTGATTTTGATAATAAAATTTGATGATTTGTACACGTTGTTCAATACTAGAACCTTCCATGGTGGATTGACATACACTTCTAAACAATTCATAACAAATTTCACAGATGCCACTTTAACAACATGGCATAGAAGTCGTGTAAGTAGTTAATCCATAATTTTTAAATTAACATTATTGTGTATGTGTGTATTCAGTATAATCGTTACAAATTATCATCATCATCAACGAATGTAAATGAAATTAATCCAACCGACATTTTGTTGTAAATTATAGACAATTATATAAACATTTTTTGTAATTTATCAAAAAAATTTCAAAGTACGTCCATATACAAAATCTCCTAATAAAGTAAAACATCATGGAAGTGCCTTCGAATTATTTTGTCAGTTAGTTTTAGCAAATTTCCTCCAAAGGAAATACAGCAATTATTTTTGCACCAATGTTGGAATTTCGTAAAAATTTCTTCAAATGTCCTACCTATTAGATGTTATAAGTCACTATCGCTAAAATTTGTATATATGTATATATATATATATATATATATATATATATATATATATATATATCTTCAACTGTCTTTTGTCGTTGAACCGGTGTCCTTTGGCTATGTCGGGACTGTACGGAGGATAGCGAAGCAGTGCGATATTGTGTTTAATTAAAAACTGCTGCACAAGATTCGATAAGATTCGTTAAAATTGAGCAAATTGGTATTCCAAGATCCTCTTCTAATTCGCACACAGTCAAACGTCGATCTTCTTCTGAACGAGGATCACTATCAACAGATTTGCGGTCACTTTTGAAACGATTATACCACTCTTTTGTTTGTGCTTTGCCCATACTGTCATCCCCAAAGACCTTCTGCATCATTTGAATAGTTTCCGAACTAGTTTGCCGAGTTTGAAGGAAAATTTGATGCAAACTCGTTGATCTGATCTTTCAGTCATTTTTAACAATAACAATATCACCTGTTGGTGTCGGCGATAAGTTCGTGAGGCTTTACTGTTGACGTTCATGTCTCGCAAAGGTCGCTTGAACCTCGTATATTTCAAGTGTAAAATCATACTATCCAACAAAACAATTTATTCCTCCAGTATAGAATTTTTAAATGTGAAATATCACTCTTTAATAATATGAAATAATAAACCATATTTTGACAAAATGGAAACCCGACTTCAAAAATAAATATTCTATAACAAAAAATGCACAAAAAAGTAAAAAAATAATTGCATATTCTTGTGCCAATTTTAGTTCACCTAAGCAAAAATTTTTAAATATATATGTACAATTATTGTTATTTTTGGAGGCATAGAGAAATTCACATAATTTTTGGACACCGCCTCCAAAAATAACAATAATTGTACATATATATTTAAAAATTTTTGCTTAGGTGAACTAAAATTGGCACAAGAATATGCAATTATTTTTTTACTTTTTAGTGCATTTTTTGTTATAGAATATTTATTTTTGAAGTCGGGTTTCCATTTTGTCAAAATATGGTTTATTTCTCGCTTTTTAGTGACTTTGAAGTTCTATAACTAGTTTTATTTGTCTAAATATGGGTAGACCTACTAAACGACTTACTAATTTTTAGTGAATTTTTTTATAACACATTTTTTTTACCCGTTTTTTTTTTTTTTTTTAATTTTAAGAGAATTTTTTTATAACAGATTTTCAATTTTATTTACATGCATTTTGTTTTAATTTTGTAAAAAGTTGGTTTTTAAAAAAATTTTCTTATTTTCCCATTATGAATGAGTATAGCCTTTAAAAAAAAAAAATTTCGCAGAAATCGGTTATCACATATAAAATAAGGATTTTCCTCGATTTTCCGGGGATCCCCTCATCAGAATGTGATTTGGTGCCAATGGGACCAATGGGAAACCAAACCCTTTAAAACAAAACAAAAAAATTCAAAATCGGTTCATAAATGTCGGAGTTCTGAGGTGACACACATAAAAAAAAAAATAAAAAAAATACAGATGAAATGAGAACCATCCTCCTTTTTTGAAGTCGAGTTAAAAATAGAAGCCCAGTTAGCTGAATAGTCATTGTTTACAGTTTTTACAATTTTCAATGACTCATGGGTATTCGGCTGTATATATTCACCTATATCGGTAACATTATACTTATAGTGTGATCTCGTAAATTTCAACAAAAACAAAAGTCATGTATTTGCATCACAAATTCTTACTGTGCTAAGTACACTAATTCTAAGACCATTAACAAAACACTTTAAAAAATGATTACATAATTGTTAATTATGACATTAACCCCCAAAAATCTATCCGTATGTTTTTGCATACAATTTTTCGACAAAAATAACAGTATTTTTTTTATAAAACCGATTTTATAGTCCTCTCCGGATATAACAGATTCATCAAAATTGATTGAAAACTTAAACAATGGTTACTTTTAAGTTTGATAACCAAATTTACTTGATAACCCAATATAATAAAAAGAGGGACAAAATTAAACATATTTAACATAGAATCTCATAACTTAGTGGTTAAAATACTAACTGGGAACGTCAGAAGTCATTGATTCGATCCCCAACATGATGTGTATAATTATTTTTATTATATATTGGTTTCGAATTTGACATGCTACTTTAATGTCTATTATATTTAAATAATATGAAACGATGCTTATTTAGACCGCTCTACCAAAAAACCATATGTAAATATAAATGTACGTATGCGATGTTTTATGGGACTAAAATTTTAAGGTTGAATAAATTTTAAAGAAAAATTGTTAATCACTTTATATTTGAAAATAGATAGATATAAAGTTCATATTGAAAATCGTAGAAAACTTCATAAGAAACAATTAAACAAAAAAAGACATTATCCTACGTCCAGTATTTTCTGAGACAATTTAAGAGACTTATTTGTTGGTTTTCATCTGTTTTATAACACAAAGCACCACTTTGCACCCGTTTGATCAAACCTATCTAAACATTAAAAATAAAAGAGCAACTGACAATATTTAAAATAAAAATATTTATACATAGAATTTTTACTTTCTTTTCACAGTCTTGAGGTAAAAGCGTGTTACATTTTTCGTCTAATTGATACATGAAAGCTGTGGTGTTCAATTACAATATTAAATTATAGCAAATGTATGTTCTATGTTTTACCGATTATACAGTTTTAAAAGATTTCAACAGCTTGGTAATTATCAATCATTTAAAAGAAAGACATTTTTTTAAATCAAAACCAATCAACCAAATTCTCATTTAAAATACAATTTGATTCTATTGAGAAAAACATAAATTTTAGTGAACACGTGGAAAAAAACAAGAAAATATCAGTTTTTTTGGTATCACCTTATACATTGTTACAGTTATCGGCCATAAAACATTCAAACGAGAGAATATAATATACTCAAAGGAACATTTAAAATTGGTAAATGGAATGCATATTATTGTTATACAACCATGGGTTATTGTTTCAGTTCGAACCAAACACAAATATTACAATTCCTTATGTTGAATATTTTATAGAATATATAAATATATAAATATTATATGGTATATATAAGATATTAAAACTCGGGAAATAGCAGTAGTTTGATATTAAATTTTAATATCGATAGGTACATCTCTGTATTATTGAAATATTATTGTTTGATAAGAAAATTGTAAATTTGAATTTAAATGATAAATATAATTACGCAATTTTAGAGAATTTCCATAAAAATTAAGTTGCTAATGTCTTTGTACCGAGAAACCGTCCCAAAATTACGCCTAAACTTAGGGGGTGCGGGGAGGGGGGGGTGTACAGATTACAAAAATGACTAATTGTGACATGTGTGGATTAAGGGTTTAATTATACCTTCTATAGATGACACCACATGTGTATATGTTATTTTTGAACTAGTAAATACACTACTGGGTGAATGAACTTCTGAAATAACAATTAGTGGTTACAACATACTAGCATTGGCCGTCGTAGCTTCACTCGCGAAAATGTCAATTGTTAGGATCTTGTATTACTTAGTATATAAGTAAATACGAGTATACGGAAAAGACGGGTTTTCTCTAAAACGCTGATACACGGCTTTCACATTAATAAACTTTCACCAGCTATTTCACCTTCCTCGTGGTTGATGTTCGGAAAACGCTTAAACTCGTATTTCTTTATTGTTTATTAACAACTTAACAATCAATTTTCATATCCCTTACTTCAGAAAACGGAACCAAAATCAAACTTTCACCTCCCATTACATTCCCTTAGGGGTTGATATTTGGAAAACGCTGAAAGACTTTTTTTAAATTTTATTTTTAATGGCTTGAATATAATTATTAATGTCCTTAATTTAAATCCTTGAAATTGAAAAAAAAAATTAAAGTACACAGGATAGGGTTATGTATGGAATAGCATTTCGGGCAAATGGCCCTCATGGCTTTGCTGGCACAAACGCACTCTATTATCGAAATTTTCTATGATCATTTTGCCTACATGTGACTGAAGTTCGTTGATGCAGCGTTGAATCTCCTCCTTTTAATAAAAAAAATACAATTGAAAAAAAAAGTTTTTTCTATTTAATTTGTATTTTGCATGAATTAAGGGATATCCTTTATATATGTAGATTGAAAAAAACAATTTAAAAAAAAGTTTTTATTATAAAGGGTCGGGGACCTAGTTCTTCGTTGTATATACAACACCAAAAGTCGAACTAAAATTTAAAAATTTTATAATTGATTTATGCCTTATTTATTTGGATTTCGAGAAAATGTTTCGAATAAAAGTATTTAGTATAGTTATAATGAACAACTGTTATCCAAAGCATTTTTTTGAAAACCGAATAAATCAGGCACACGTTAATTATTAAATTTTAGCGCGACATTTAGCGTTGACTGTACCTCATAGTTTGTACGTAGGGTTTGTAAATGTGCAGAAATTTTTTCCAAAAATACTACCTGGATGAAAAATTCAAGTACATTGTTTAAAACGAGCATATTTCAATGATTTTATTTCCAGAATAAGGTGTTTTTGAAACAGTGTGATTAATACTTTATACAGAGTTAAAGTATTAATCACACTGTTTCAAAAACACCTTATTCTGGAAATAAAATCATTGAAATATGCTAAACGTATTTTAAATTCTAAGATGCAATTGTGCAAGGAAATTAAAAGACATAATTCTGGTAAAATTACTTTAGTTATTATATAAGAAAATAATATTGTCACTAGTTTAAATATTGTTAATTATCTACTGTAACGTATTTTTAATCAAAATTTATTCAAGTTTATAATGTAACGTCATTTTAATAAAGCTTTAGTTGGCATACGTACGTAGATACATAGCTGTATAGTATATCTGTAACTAAATGAACAAAAGGTGCTAGATACACATACAAAATTTACTATTAAAGGTGAATCAAATGATTCCAAGTATGAATTCTGCTTGAATAACCCAACAGCCAACAACCATTTACACTACTTTATAGTACAGTCAATAGAGAATATTACGCTGCACTAAATTACAGGAGTTATTTTAAAAAAAAATTAGGTTCAGTATCACGTACTGAATGTAAATGAACAAAATCCTTACAAATTTGCCGCCAAAAGTGCCGCTCCAAAGTTTTCTCCAAAGTGCCGCCATTTGGAGAAAAACTGTATAAAACTGTAGATATAGGCCAATATCTCCATTATCGTGGACTTAAGGCCAAAAGCGATAATAACCTTTCTTATAGATAATTGGATTTACTATTTTTTTGTATGCTAATTTTTTTTTGTATCACGACTTTTTGTTATACGATAATTACTTTTTATTTATTAACTTTTTCACCGATATCTCTTCTAAATTGTTTGAACAATAAAATGGTAATAACTTTTAAATCCACAAATTACCTACACTTTTATTTAAAACTTTTTTGTCTAGAATTTATATTTTTAAAGTTATAATGCGTTTAACGTTACACTACCGGATGCAAGGTTAATAAAAACGAGGTATGCATAGAATAATGATAAAAATTCAATAAATATGTTAATAAATATGAATGAGTACACAGGCAAAAACCCCTTAAACTCCGCCTGTCGCACTACCGTGCTCTAGATAGTGACATAATTAACAATAAATAATTTTCTTTCTAAACAATTTAGAACAGATATTGGACAAAAAGTCATTAAATAAATCGTAATATTCGTATAAGTCGTAAATGGTAAGTGATACAAAAAATAGTAATAATAAACAAAAAAAAGGAAATCCAATTATCTACAAGGTTATTACCATTTTTGGCACGGTAATGGAGATATACGCCGATACAGTTTTTCTCAAAATGACGGCACTTCCGGTGGGGTAATTTCTAAGAATTTTGTTCATTTACATTCAGTACGTGGTACTGAACTTAATTTAAAAAAATAACTCCTGTAATTTAGTGCAATGCCGATAAGAGTAACGGGCTTCTCTATTGATTGTACTATTATTCTCTGATGTAACATACATTTTGTAGAGAATGCTTGTTGCTTGTTGTTCCTTCTGTGAAATCTATTTAACTAGGTCGTTAGTTCAAATGATTCAAATGTTCACAAAACTTATATGCACAGAATTTTGAAGACTAGAGTATTCTCGTAAAGACATTTCATTCTAATCAAATGCATTTAAAATTGTCTACTATTATAGGTATGGTGACCAGTACTTGTGATCGAGTTGTTAAAGGTGCTCTACTCTGAACTGGGAGGTTGCTGGTTCGATTCCCAACACTGGCAGTTTATCAATTAAATTAATTTAAAAATTAAAATTATTAGGGCGGTTATTTGACGTAACTGTCGGCGTATGGACAAGAACGAAAAAAACCGGCTATGCTTATGAAGGTTTTCTGAAGTTTCTATTAAAAATCGGTTGTAGTCGCACAATCTACCAATTCTTAGTCTACATATAAATTTTTTGTCCTTTAGGGTCGGTAAAAAGCCTAAAAAGGCTTACTTGCCAGGGTTCGACCTTCCCTCCGCTACTGCTACACATAACGAAGGTTTATATTTCATTAAATAGTTTATATTTCAAGGTTAATACGAATGTTGAAATTTTTCTTTAATCTTTTAAACAAAAAATGATATGGATTTGTTATTTCTTCTTAACAATCATTGCGTAATATTATATTGTTATTTTCCGGCAGTTGTCAGAAGAAGTTGTCTGAAGAAACTTTCAGAAAAATTATTCTTTTAAATAATATGAGTTTGCAAAATCCATAAATACAAAAACTTTGTATATCATTAAAGAAATTTTTATTTGAAATACTTTTTCGTACAATTATAAGATTTACAATGGGTGTTAGAATAAATATGCTTTGTAGTTTGTTTTTTCATGTCCAAATAATATAACTACAGCAGGAGAAGATTTTGGAGTGGACCTCTAAAGGCACATTAACAGATATTTATTTATTATAATTTACTTCGTGGTAAAACTTTGAATATATTCACTTAAAAAAAAAAAATTCGTTACGCAGGATCTGCGTCAACTTAGCGAATTCCTTATAATACTTAAATTAGTCTACAGCGGCCACAATTATAGTCTAATCAAAATTACATGTCGTATCTGATATGATTTTGGTATTTGCAAGGCCAATTATATTAATAAATAACATAGTTCACGGAGAAAGGGGCATAGAGATAGTAGAAAATAGAAAACACAAAATATAAAATATCTTTTTTAATATTAGAACTATCGAAAAATGTATAAGAAACAAAGATGTGGAAAATCATATTTGCAACAATTCATTTCCTTATAATTTTTCTCAAATTATTTTTTCTTAAATTATGTGTACGCAGATATTACAATTTGAACTTTCAATATTGAATTGTAAATATTTCTGTAAATATTAGTGTAACAGAAAAAATGTTTAGGAACAAAATTAAAGTAAAACTAATTAGAGATATGCCAATGTTTTTGTTTCTCTCTCCTCTCTCTTACCCCCCCCCTGTTTCTCCTTGTCCGATTTTACTCATTAATGAGCTTGACCTTTTGAATACCAAAAGCGCCTTAAATACAAAATGTCATTTCGATCGGAATAAAACTGTGACCGCTAGAGAATCCACAGGCACACATGTATATATATATATATATATATATATATATATATATATATATATATATATATATATATATATGTAGCCATATATTTATATATATATATATATATATGGCTATATAAATATATATATATATATATATATATATATATATATATATACATATATATATATATATATACATATATATATATATATATACATATATATTTATTTATATGTACAAATACCATTATTTATCTAGTAGGTACGATCGATGGATATTTGTAGAAATTTTTACGAAATTCCAACATTGGTACAAACAAAAGCTGCCTGTCCTTTGGTGGAAATTCGCTAATACTATTTTTCTCATAGTAACATGACGACTTCAATTGCACCGAAATTATTTAACGATTGTGATTTAATTGGTCAAAGGATTCTAGATTTTGTCGGAAAAATTAATATTTTGGTTTTTGAATAGACCGTGTATAGACAAAATTGGACTGCGCATACACCGCCATCTTTGAAAACGTAAGAGATTGAATGATAAATGCTATGGTTGAATAGTTACGTTAATCTATGAAGATCAAACAATCCGATATCAAATGCGTTGCAATTCTATGTTGCCTCGGAAACACAGAAACGGTCAATATCTGAATTTATAAGACTAGATTTTAAGGTATTTCCAAACTATTATTAGGTTGTCAAGAACTTCACAAAGTTCACAATCTTAGTAAAATGAATCCTCAGGAATCAGCTGAATTTTTTTGAGAATTTGTCACCATGGCATTTTTGACAAAACCGTTATGTAATTTTGAGAAATTTAACATGCATCTTCATAAACATGGTGAAATAAAATGCACGATTCCGATTGTTTTTTCTTCGAACTCTCTCAATATAGTCACGGTTGTTCTGAAATTCGACTCATATACTTACCTCAATTGCTTAGAAATATTTTTCCTTTAAACTTTGGGAGAATGACCATCGTTTTGTTAAGTTTTTTGATAAAATATGCGTAAAAAAGCGCATTTTTTTCATGTCCGCGGCAGATGGTTATTTTTTATGGTTCAGCTGGTATCACAAGTACCGGCGCGCTGTTTGAAAGTCGTTTGAAATTATATACTAGTATATGTTTGATGACTCGTA
Source organism: Nineta flava (assembly GCA_963920215.1). NCBI lineage: Eukaryota > Metazoa > Arthropoda > Insecta > Neuroptera > Chrysopidae > Nineta > Nineta flava. The sequence continues at coordinate 105,283,032 of OY986040.1, read as the reverse complement.
TATGCATGATATGTTATGTGACGAATGGGAACACTGACGACAACGGACAGCTGTTTTCAACAATGCGCAGGAATACCAACATTTTTTTTTTCACATCTAATTTCTTATATAGTTCTTTTCGCGCGGGTACCCTATCAGCTGATTTAGTTTGGAAATACCGTAATACATCCGCCGAATGAACTAATAATAACCCTTTGGCTTAACTAATGATAACCCTTTAATACTTCGCAGTATGCAATCGCAAAATTTATAGTGAAACTTGCCCAAATGAATTTTATACATATGTAAATGCTCATAAACTTTTTCGTTTATTTGAAATAAGCTGACTGTTGAAAATACCAGACATATTATTGTAAAATATTCATAGAAGCGTACATTTACGAGGCTATAATATCAAGTTAACACAAATTCTTACAACAATAACTTAACAAACTATAAGTTATGAATGTTAGTGTAACCTGACATAACTTCTGCACAATAGAAATTATGCATTATATGCGTTTAAATCTTTAACAATATACATTATATAGAATCGTTATATCCTATATGCACATTATTACATATTCATAATTCTGAACCAATTTTCTACTTGAAAGCTTTGATTATTAATTAATAATTTCAATTATTAATAATTTACGACCAATTGTAAGGTGTAGTATTAAATGTTAGATGACTTTACATATGACAGTTTATCCTTTTCCATTATTTAAGAAACAATTTAAAATTTTGTCCAATTTATCTAATTCTTACCTCTATCAATGTCAAACACCAAAAATTTGCATGTTTCAAAAATATTTTAATATTTTCTGAAAAGAAAGCATACCTTGCGAAAATTCAATCTCTGGAATAGTGTAGGGAGAAATTTTGAAATTTACAAAGAAGCTTCACTACCCTCCCTTCCAATTCACCAAGGTCAATTATATTTTTAAAACTCAAGCATTTTTACAACCATTCCTTTGCCATTGCATTACTGGGATTCATAGTATACTTTGCACTTGCTGTGTTTGACGTAATGCAAAAAACAGCACCCTACTAGCATTTATATAAGTAAAAAACAGAATTTTTACACTTTCAAGGAGGTTGCGAAAATTAATGTTTTTCATTAATTTGAAGTTATTTCGCATCAAATATAAAAAACCGCATCCTTCTAGCATGTCTAGAAGTGGGTTAGAATTTGTATACGTGAGTTAGTGAGCGAGTCAGTCAGTGCTGTATATTATATAGGATTAGGTGCTCAAAATGGTGACTTATCACTAAATGCGTGATGTTTACACTAATTGTTTGAAATGATTTTACACTAATTGAGGTCCAATCATAGACCTCCAGAAAGCAACTTTGCTACAACTAGGCTTTGTAACACTGGTTTTGGATAACTATAAGAAATAATGCAAAAGATTACATTACCTACACACATGCCTGTTAGTTTGTAAATGGTGCGTAGCAGTGAAGTATACTATTGTAAGTTTATAATAGGTATACCTTACTAGCTAGAAAATTAGGAATCTCGAAAATAAACTTGTTAATTAATATAAAATGTATCTCATGTGCCATATACTAGAACACACTCAGTCCTAGTATTAACAAAAACAAAACAAAAACATCGTTGTTACCTTTACAAAGAAGGGGGTCGGAAACCATTCATAACGCAGAACCTATTTTTGGAATTCCAAAGACAGCATGTGAATAAGTGATCAACGAGTATATAGACGTTAGACACTGTGATCACATGGAAAAATATACCGTTATAAAAATTTTGAAAAATGTGGTATAAAACTTCGAAATGTTACCGGAGTCATCACTGGACTTCGATCACCTACGAAAGCATCTACAAACAATAGGACTCCACAATGGATCCATTATACGCCGACTGTGCGGCGAGGAAGATGAAATATCCAGATATATTCAATGCAAAATTTATTTTCTTAAATAGTGGTATTCGAATTTGATTAGTAAACTATGGTTTCCCTGAAGTTCTACTATTATTCTTTGCATTTTTCCTACATTTAGAAGATTTAACAGTTTATTGACCAATATGCTCGCACCCAGGTACTGTTGATGTAATAATGAAATATAATAAACAAATTCGTTAAGCAAGAGCTGCGTCAACTTAGCGAATTTCCTTAGAATATAGATTTTAGATTTAGTGTGATCAAAATGAAATATAATATCTGATATGACTTTAGTATTTGGAAAAATTAAATTTATTTATAGCCAAAAAAAACGGTATAACGATTATAGTTTATAGTTACTATGGAAACAACAATAAAAATTTTTTACAATAAAATATATTTTATGTATTTGTGTCAAACAAACACAAAATATTAAATATCTGTCTTAGTATTAGAATAATCGAAAAATGTACAAGAAGTAAAGTTGTGGAAAATAAAGTTTGCTACATTTCACTACCTGATCATTTTTCTCAAACTCTAATGTGAACAGAGATATTTAGAATTTTAACTTTCAATCTTTAATTGTAAATAATTCTGTAAATATTAGTGTAACACAAAAATGATAAGAAACAAAATTACAGTAAAACTTAGTACCTACAACTTAACTTGTGATAAATTTTTCGACTTTTCAAATATTAAGAGAGATAGTCAAATTTTGTGTTTTCCCCTCCCTCTAAACCCCCTTTCCAATCGCCCGATTTTACCGAACTTTACCTTAAGAATACCAAAAGCTACTCAAATACCAAATTTCACTCCAATATGAATAAAACTGTGACCGCTAGAGAGTCCACAGACATTTAAAAAAACTACATATGTTGTATAAATATATATATATATATATATATATATATATATATATATATATATATATATATATATATATATATATATATATATATATATATATATATATATATATATATATGTATATATATATGTATATATATATGTATATATATATGTATATATATATGTATATATATATATATATATATATATATATATATATATATATACATATATACAAATTTGAGCGATAGTGATTTTTAACATCTAATAGGTAGGATCGATGGACATTTGAAGAAATTTTTACGAAATTCCAACATTGGTGAAAAAACAATAGCTGCATTTCCTTTGGAAGAAATTCGCTAAAAAGTAACCGAAATCTTAATCAATTAATTGGCACTGTATAAACAACAGCACTACTTATCGTATTTCATGCACACCACTCTTTAATCACATCTGATACTAATAAGAACATAGTGTAAAATTTCCAGCGAAATCGGTCAAGTAGTTTTTAAGCCTATAAAGCACACACGTAAAAACATTGTTTTTTATCAATATTGATTTTGCAAAAATTTTTTAGCGCTTTTCATAAACTGTTAGTAACAAGTATATATTATTAACCAAATTAGTTCATTTATGTCAAGCACATACGATTGACAGATGACATACATTATATATCCTAGGGTTTAAACCATTCAAAGTGAATGTATTTATACAGACAGCATTGTCTATGAACAATAATTACTTGTTTCGTCAAAGCAAAATTTATAAACTGCTTTAAGACATCAAATAGGAAGTTTAGGTATTGAGTAAATACCATGTTTGTGAGTATAACAGCAAGTAGGACATTTTCGAAAACTAATTCCAAATATTAACCCTACAGTAGTCACGATCAATGTTCACACACCAATGGTAGCGCACGGACTAACGTATTTAAGTTACTAAATAATATTGGGTAGTTTAAATATTTAGAAATTAAACATAAATTACAACAATTTAGAAATATAATCCGTTACGTGTGCATACGAAGTTGGTTGCGACATGATTACTAAAATCATAGGGGCAAAGTTATAGATAATTAATTTTACTATAATTTTGGTTCGAATCACTTTTCTTTTACCCTAATATTGACAGATATATTTACGAATTAAAATTGAAAGTTAATTTCCTACATATATCATCTGTACACATTAGAGTTTGAGAAAAAATAATCAGGTAATAAATTGTAGCAAACATGATTTTCTTCAACTTTACTTCTTATACATTTTTCGATTTTTTTAATATTAGGAGAGATATTTTATATTTTGTGCTTTATTCTTTCTTTATACATAAAATTGGCCTTGCAAATAATAAAATCATATGAGATACGACATTTCATTTTGATCTGATTAAAATTGTGACAGCTATAGAGTGATTTATATATTCTAAGGAAATTCGCAGCGAAATAAGGAAGTTGAAGTAGCTCCTGTGTAAGATATTTTTTCAAACATTCAATTTTTTTAATTGTTGTTTCTAAAAACGTTTGAAGAGTCGGGAGTATCTATGTACCAAAGTTATAGTTGAGTTTGTCTTCGTGATAGTTATTTACTGTCACTAGTAGTTAACTGAACACAATTCTCCGTGTAAGATATAAAAATAAATGCCGCTCAAAATTAATAAATATGCTTTGATTTTATGATTTTCTATTGTTTCATCTAATAAACATGTGCATGAACAAAATATTATTTAATGAAATATCATTATATATTTAATATTTCTAAGTGTTTACTCGTCAGCATATGGTGATGATGATGATAGGCTTGTCATGCCTATATTCATGAACTATTTCTAGTTCTATTCTTTATTTATATAATAACTTTGACTATAAATAATATTTATAAATATTTGAAGTGAATAATAATAACAGTAGATACAATCATATTACTAAACATGACCATTTATTTATAATGTATATTTTGTTATAAATAAAATATGTACACTGCCAATAACTCTGAACATATCAATTTTTAATTTGTAACAATATGTTACAGCAAATTAAAAATGTTACCCAATGACACTTCGTTGATAGGCCAAGTGACTTATGTGAACCTTGAATGTATGCAGTTAGATTGAAAAAGTTTGATTATTGAAAATTAATTCATAAAAAAATCTGTATGCCGTTTAAAGAAGTGTAGACGCCTGAGGTGCAAAATGAAACATGCCATGTTAATGAATAGAGCATATTAGTTCCAACAAACTTTACAAAAACAAAATTCATACAAAATATGATAGTCATTGCTTCTAAGAAGACAAAGATATTTGAATTTACTTATATCATTTTCATGGTCAGAAGTCAGAGAATGCTGAAAAATCAACATACCGAACGTACAGTTGATACAACTGACTGACAAGCTGAGAATTGTGTTTGTATTGGTATCAATAATTAGTGGTTATATATTTTAATTAGTGGTCATTAATGCCATGTGCAGTGCACATTTTAAAAACAATGTTGCATGTCTTTTTACTATAATAGCCGCGCCCGTCATAATATAGTGCATACACTTAAATATTAATTTTAACATACTGTATACGTGATTTTGATTGCGTTTGGCATATGTCACCACTATCGTGTAAGTATAATCCTGTAATTTTCTGATCGCTGTATCAATAATAAAAACTAATTAATCATTACTATTTGGGATATCCACATTTAAGCCAATGTTCAAAGTGCTGAATTTGTAAATTTTTTGCGAGATAACTGTATACACAATTCTCTACAATTTAACTCTACGCGTGTATCACTAAAGTGTTTATTTTCCTAATATATTTCGATCGAATAATAATAACTTTCTGATCGAAAATGAATTTCATCACAACTACCTTAAGTTACATATCATATCGCATTGGGTGCGCTCTGTTTCGTTTCGCGCCCCTCTAAAGGTGCATTTAAATACCAAATTTGTAAAAACTGTCAAAAAACCAAATAAAGATATTAAAATAATCAACGGAGTTGCACGATATGTAAAAATTCAATCTTAGTAAAAACTAAGATTGGGTCACAAAAGGCTCATTTTTTTATTTTTTGGCAATATGTGTTTAAATAAAACATAATTAATAAGCAACAAATGTTATCCAAAGCGTTTATTCGAAAACCGAATGAATATAGCACAAATCAATTATAAAATTTTGAAAAATGAACGCTACTTTTGTGACCATGTGTACAATACAATAAATTATTGAAAAATTTTAATTAAAAAATTATATATCGGTTACAAGGACGTATAATAATCAGACTGGTATACACACTCTATGGATAAACTCTTTAAACAGAAGTTGTGTTTAAAAAATAATAATATTTTTGTGTTTAAACTATAATTCTACCTTTGACGGTTTTAAAAGTAAACGTTCTTCCTTAACGATACAGGTTATGCAGTAATTAGAACATATTATGTACATTTGTGGAACAATTTTTTTTCGATCATCCATATTTCGGGTCATTTAAAATCGTGACTAATCGATCATCCATATTTCTCTTCTCACTGCGTTGCAAACAATACATCCACAGCAACGCTAGCAATATTAAGATCGTTATTATCCTCGCTCATTGTTGAAAATGGACAAACGTATTTACCAAACTGTTTTCATATGTATATCGCTGCAACAACTGTCGAACTTACTTGTCTCAAACTTTCAGTCCAACGTTGGAACGAGTGTTCGTAGCATCGTAAAGGATCGCCTTTATTATCTTATGTGTATTTTATATTGAGAACAACCATGTACAGCATATACAGGAAGTATTACCATCTACTCACCTAATTGTTCCCCAAGGGATTTTAGAACTGTAATGAACGACATCTAAAGTTATATATTGGAATACATCATTGCCAAACTAACAAACCAAGATATATTAGATAGATTGTAGAGACACACTTTGGCCATAAGGTCCATTGTGATGCCTAAGGATGAGAGAATGTGAGTGGAGGATAAGGAATTTTGTGTGTAGACTAGGAATTGGTAGGATATGCGGCTGCAGCCGACTCTGCTAAGAACAGTGCCGATACTCATCTAGAGTTCGTGAAGGAAACTGCAGAAAATCTTCACGAGCATAGCCAGTTACTTCGTTCTTTTCCATACGCCGACAGTTTAGTAAATTAATGGCCCCCCCCTTTTTTTTATAACTGTCGATGTCGGGATTCGTACCCATAACCTCTCAGTTCCAAGTACACACAACGCCTTTACAAGTGCGGCTACTTGTAAAGGTCAAACAAACCAATATACATTTACTAGACTTTATTATGAATATAACTGTACCCACCTAAAATCCTTAAGTTATAATTCGTATAAATAATATGCCATCGAAAATCCCATATATTCTTTGTTTTATATTCATTGTCATTTAAATCGAATATGTCTGTAATTTATTCGGCAATATTAGTATCCTGTGAATTATATACGACAAGGTTCGTACTATAATAACTTCAAAGTGATGAGATGAATAATTAAAGTAAGATATACATTACTAAATCACCTTGTATGACTGAAAGTTATGAAATTAGTAATAATAAGAAGGAAATTGAAAATTTTCAATTAACTATGAATAATGAAATGAATTTTAGATATATCAAACGGTACATTTTAGTTCAACAATAACTAACAACTATATTATATTAATCCATCTATACAACCAAAATTTTAATTAAGCTCATATAGATAAAATTAATCGGATATAAAATTGATTCTGGAACATAGAATTTGTATATTCACAGAAAAGTTATTTCTAAAAAAATTACTATATATACTGTACGAATCCAGTATAATATACCCGACCTCCCATTTGGTTTCCGTGAAAAGCATTCCAAGTACATCGAATAGTTAATACAATCGTCAGCAGCTTTCACGAAAAGAAATATTATACAGTCGCATTCCTTGACGTTAGCAAAGCTTTTGATAAAGTATGGCATCCTGGCTTACATCACAACTAAAACAACGAATACCAGTCAAACTTCGAGAGGAGTTATACGACCTATTTCCAATTGAATCTGGCGTACCACATGGCAGCGGTCTAGGTCCATTTCTATATTTGATTTATACTGCAGATTTACCTGTGGACGAAGAAAACACGACATTTGCAGTTGATACTACCATTTAATCCATTGATGATAATCCAAATGTACCTACCAAATATTGAAGTGATAAATCTTTTAGACAATAGTAACAATCTAAATAGACTAAATTAGACACTGGACCAAACATTAAAAAAAAATTTTAAATTCTTAGACATAGTTCTTTTAAAATAAATCACACGATATATTAATCAATTTTTTTACGCTTGATCAATTGACCCTTTTATCAGCATATATTACATTGTCAAAAATACCTGTTTTCCGGAATTATGTAACTGAATATCTGCTAACCCAATTAAATCTAAATTTTAGCTGTAAAACCTAGAAGATTAGGAGGGAACGATCATTTCTAGCAAAGTTGGAGCAACAATTTCTTTAAAACTATTTTTATAATCCTAGGTAGCTCTTCCAATAGATTACCTCACATATTATGTAAATCATAACTTTTTTTTAGTTTGAACCAAACTGACCTCCTATTTTAACCTTAAATAATTTTTTCCTAATCGTTGACTGACGATATATGTGCGCGTCATCAAGGCGTAAAATTATGCCAAAGTTCAAATTCACACATTGTATTGTTCGAGAAAAATCTCTGTGTAAGACGGGCAGGTGGGCACAAAAGTAATGTTATCAGAGTTCCGTTATTTCTTTGTTGGTCCGTAGGTCACAGATAGTCAAGTCCATGGCCAACTTTTGTGTATAAGATCTATTTTTTATCTTAAAAATGTGTCGCGATCGACTTATTAAATTTGTTCAGAAGGTACATACAAAAAAATTGTTTAAAAATGATTAGTACGGCTGATAATTTTATTTTAATATTACAATTCGCGATTTTTTTTGGAAGAATCATATATGATTTCTAGATTTAGTTTTTGTTAATCTATCCATAGCTCGCGGGAGTGAACCTCGTACTGAAGCACCCTTTATATCCACCTACGTAAAAAACAATAATTATTTAATGGGTCAAAATTAATTCAAATTAGCTACAGATAAAGACATATTTAGATTTTATTTTATTGCCTTAACATTAATAATAATAACTAGCAAAGATAATAATAGTGAGTCTTCAGTGTGGGAAGTATGAAAATGCCGATTCACACAAGTATTAGATTCGAAACAGCAATAAATATACTCGCTACATTTGGTGATATTGGGATATTTTTCTCGATTGACATATTTCCAAAAATCCTCTTACAATTATCTGGCTTGTAAGATTGAATCAATTTGTAAAATTATAATTTCATTTTTGAATGCCTTTTGCTCAGTATGAAATATGTTTGAAAATTTTTGGCTAATGCATTTCACACTTAAATCTTTTTTAAAAGGAAAAGATATAGACTCCAAAATTTGTTTATTTATTTTTTTTAAATCTTGAAGTCTTACCTGAAATGCTTCAATTAATTTTTGTCAAGACATCACGAATGTTCGACCAATATTGGCTTCGAAATCAACCCCTCGACTTGTAGGCCATTCCTGGTCTCGCCGATATACACGAGTCAAAAAAGAGCCTTCAAGACATTTTTCACTGTAAATATACATAGCTAATGAGTTACATTATTATTATTATTTAGCTAACTGAACAAAAATAAACCATTTATATAATTGCTTAGTTTGATATTTTAGGGTGTATCTATTTCTATTCATACATTTCGAAGAACAAATTTTCTATATTATTAATGAAGAACACATTTACGAACAAAAAAAAAGAAAGTTTTTTTTTTGTTCCCATTGTTTGTCTGATATCTCTCATATAATATATATTATTAAAAAAGAAAAATATAATGAATTAATAAATGAAACTTTCTGACATAATACGTTTTTCTTCTCTAGAACATGTAAAAGAAAAGGCTACTATATACATACAAGGTGATTCGTTTTAATTCATCCAGTTCCAAATATCTCGAAAACTAACCGGGATCGAGAAATATGTTTGAAACAAAGGTTGCACAATTTAAATGGAGAAACATAATGTAATAATTCTATTTTTTAAAAGGTGCAAGATATTTACATTATTAATTCTATATATTAAAATACTTAACTAGATGAATTAAAATGACTCGCGCGGTATATACATACACATATGTTATATGTATATATGTATGTGTGTGTGTATGTTATGTATTCTTAAATTTTGAGATTATCTTGTCTGACTTTCCTTTATTTTTTTTTATAAATCATTTATTTATATGAATAAATGGCAGAAGATATGTTACAATCAATCAATTTCAACTTCACAATTTTTTAATTCTATATATCATTGTAATTTAATTTAACCATTAATGCCATTTGTAGTTGTACAATATTATGTGATTTATCATCGATATCAGGGATCTTAAACGCGTGGCGATCTTCAATACGCCACCGTGAAATGGACCTGTATAATTAGCAGATTTCCAGATTCTGATTTGCACACCCTATAATACAAACGCATTGTTGAAACTATACATAGTTTGTAACAACGAGTGAGGAATCCCTAGCGTTTTCAGAAAATAGACTTTCATGCCGTAAAAGTTCAACGGTTTTCTGAAAAACCTGAAAAAGTATTTGAAAAAAGTAGAAATTTGAAAGCATAATCCAGTAACCCCAAGTTTGAATAGTGTATTTACAGCTCAGTGCAAAACGTCAAATATCCGATTTTTTTCTCTTTACTTGGACCATTAACAAAAAATCAAGTTTTCCACACAAAAAAAAACATTTTTTTTTAATATGAAAATTAATTGGTTTTCAAGTTTTGATATTTACGATCCGTTTAAAAAGGATAGTATTCTGACAAATTTTTGCAATAACAAGCGTGCTGTAGTTCATGGAAAACAACAAAGCGATTTTTAACGATATTATATGATGCATCAGATATCTTACTTGAATTGATTTTAACTTCTAGTGTTTGTATAAAAATTAAACGGTGGAGTTTTTTAAAAGTTATACAGCATTTTCGACTCTTTAAAATAATTAACGAGCTTTTTTTCTTCTCTTTACAAAGAGACCGCCATTTTACGAAATGTGAAGAAAAAAATGCTTCGTTTAAGGACTATGTTAACAATTTAACTAATAATTTATTTTTGTTTATTATGAAAATATTGCACATAGTCCAAAAACGAATCTTTAAAAAGTGAAGTTTACCTGTGAAGCCACTGTAAACAGCTCAGGCAATTTTCGAATCAATACTGTCTTCTCAAATAATTTTTAACATTTAACAAATTTTTTATTTAAATTTATTTCAAACGAATTTCTTTTATACAAACTTTTATTACATCTAATACTTTCAAAAAAAGATCTTGTATGATACAATAATAGCCTGCTCCGCATTATATAAAATCCATTACCATGTTTATCAACAGTATTATCCTATAAAAAAAATAAATAAATACCACAATAATATGTGCTCTTTATAACATTTACATCGGATGTGTAAGCAGCGAAAAGTATTGACACAAAAAGCTGCTATTATATATATATATCGGTAGATTATATGCTATCGTTTTTTACATACATTTACTAAACTGTATTCTCCGCATTGTGTTGTTAAAATATACGATTATCGATTGAATTAAGTAACATAATAATCTTTGATGGGGATGCATTTAATAAGATAAAAAGTTTTATACGAATATATATATATATATATATATATATATATATCTTGTATATATATATATGTATATTGTATATATATATATATATATATATATATATATATATATATATATATACATATATATTTATGTAAAATATGGGTTGCGGTATTCATTCAGCTCTTTATCGATCACGTAATCTGGTGATCAATAATATGTTGTAATGAAAATTATTGAGAATAATTTTTTTGATCCAACACACATTTTAATAGAAAAATATTAAGTAAAATATTATGCAAAATATTTAACAAAACAATATTTTTCTCCTTGCAAAAAGAAGGAGTTTTTTTGAAAGTACAAAAAGAAAATAATATAGCTCGATTTATTTTTTTTTCTTAAACTAAGTTTTTTTTAAGTCGAAAAATGATAATAAGATTAATTGTTGCTTTTGATTTAAAGTTTTTCTATTTTAAAAAAAAATCAAAAATTGAAAAAAAATTATTACATATAATTTAATTTTAATCAAAAGTCATACAAATTGAATGTTTTTCAAAATAACATAAATAGATCACAAATAAATAATTTTGTAAAAACAAGATAATTTTTGTAAAACAAGTAAACAGAAGTAAGCTAGCTTACAGTTATGAATGTATCATAAAATTTGTGTATAGATTTTGAATTCACACTGGCCGTGTTCATTAAGTCGCTGGTTGAATATCAACCAAGCGGGGTATGACAATGGGTCAAACCCAAGGAGAGGTATAATTTTTAATTAATGTTACAAATAATCTGAACACTCCGACTACGTCCATGGGTGTTGATATACTAAAATATTCTAGAAGCCTCCATGCGAAAATATATTGTCAAAAACAAAATATTTATTCAAAAAAACAATCATATTCTAGAACGACCCATGGCGGGTATATAAACCGGTGACCAGTGTCGATTCAAATCAGTTTTAAATCGTGTCTGATTAGTTTAATATCGACTATTGTCTGTTAGTATCAAAGTTGAAATCAAGTGTTGTCTGATTAGTTCAAAGTATATAATTGTTGTTCAATCCAGATCAAGTTAAAGTTGGAATTTGTACAAGTAATTTGATCAAGTAATTCAAGTAAGAAAAAAATTAAAATAATTGTTGAAAAAGAAATTGGATCATCATTTTTTTTAAGCAATAAAATCAGGTTTTTTTTTTGTTTCGTAAAAACTTGTGTTTAATTTAATTTTTTTTTTTCTTTTCGTTAAACAAAAACGTGCGTGTTGTTTCAATTACAAAATATTTAGTAATATCTTTTACTAATATATTTTTGTTTTTGTCGAGTATCGGAATCATTGCAGGTTCAGGCAGCGCTCCTTTGAGGATAAAGAGAGCCAAGATACCGCGACAAATACAATGAGAAACTATCTTTGTACATTCTACTAGTTCAAGCTACGCTATATCTAATACTCGAAAAAATAGTGTTTCGGGATGCATCTAACAGACACACCACATGAATAGGAACAATTTGAAAGGTTCCCGGATTCATCACCGGGCATGATCACCTACGAAAGCATCTACACAAAATAGGACTCCACAATGAAACCATTATATGTGCTGATTGTGCGGCAAAGAGGAAAAAACATCCAGTCACATCATCGTTAGTTGCGAATCTGTCCAGGTGAGATACACCTTATATTTATGAACCTGCCGGAAAACATGATAAGCAAGCACCTGGCTATTGCCAAGATATGGGAGAAGTACACATATTAGAGGAGTCCGAACGATAAACGCTTGATCAATATATTTACGTACACAAAAATGAGTAAATATGATAATTAATTTTTTGGCCACTCCTGACGCTTATGTTCAGGAGATACCATTATGGATTACTTCCCATTTAACACCCAGCCACGTAGGTTTCATTTTTGCACTTGTTACACACAGCGTGCTTTGTTGTGTGCACATTCTGTGTGACACAATCCGTTGCTGTGTGTTTAAATGAAAGCAACCACTATTATTAGTACTCCTTGAAAAGTAGCGCGATCTATTGACAAAAATCTATACTTCTTGAACTGTTCCTAAAATTGAAGTAACTTTTTTTTTAACATTACGTTCGAACTTCTTTATACATGCTTCGTACTCGTTAGACTGAAGTAAAGAGAACAAAGGACCATCAAGTCGAAGTGCAATACTTTTTATACCCCAAAATTTATCGATATATCTCACTATATATCAGAAGTAGTTAAAAACATAAATTTTTTAAAGAAATAACAGCGTTTTGTAATAATAGTTTCAGAAACTACCAACTGTTAACAAACCAAAATACGGTAAATAATACTTATTTTCAGTAATCAATTAATAATCAGTGATATTTCGTATCATTATCTCTGGAAATGGAAGTATTTCCGGACGCAACTTACCCTCTTAAGAGTTTTTAATTGTAATAATATATTTTATTCCTGTAATTTTGAAAAAATAAATTTTATTAATTTTTAATTTTTACATTTAAAATTTTGCACCAATTCCTAGAACATTTGTTTGTATTTTATAAATACGTATTTCGACTACAATGTAGTCATCAATAAATAATTTGGTCCGCAGAACTAAATTTAGAATTTTACGAAACATACTTCCGCCCATACACAAATAAAATCACTAGAGAATTAAGGGACCACAACTAAAAACAGCGGTTGTTAGTAGAAATAAAATCAAACAGTTACTGGCAGCATTACAATGTCGGGACTAGACTTAATATACCCTTGTATATTTACATATACCGGGTATAAAAGTTATGGAGCA